>OZ026847.1:10129681-10729681 GCA_964023205.1 Lutraria lutraria | reverse complement strand
CAAAAAATATTGTAATTTACAGTAAATGTGACAATTTCTGTACGTCCAAAAACGATTGACTTTTCTGACAAAATGCATGATAGAGTTAAAGTTCATAATTAGCACATTTCCACTCACCACACTGTACTAATATATCAAGTTTCAAGTGGTTCCATTCAGTACTTTTCAAGTAATTGTAAGCAACAGTAAACGTGACATTTTTTTCTAATTCCAAAAGGGGGATAATTCTGTCAAAATGCATGATATAGTGATGGTTCTTGACTAATCATGCTCTACCAATATAGCAAGTTCATGAAGTTCCCTTTGGTACTTTTCAAGAAATTGTAAATTACAGAGAACGTGAAGATATTTCCAAATTGAAAAGGGGTATAATTTTGTCAAAATGCATGCAATAGTTATGGTTCTTAATAAATACACTTCCACTCATCACGTTCTACCAATATTTCAAGTTTCAAACAAAACCTTCACAAGTTTTAAAGTTATTGCAAGTTTCAAAAAGTGTGACGGGCGGACGGACGGAAGGACCAACAGCCTGACGGACAACGCCAAACATATATACATCTGCCTTTGGCGGGGATATTAAAAGTATTACAGTACCACTACATTGTATAACCATGGAACGTAGCTGTTAAGAGTCGGTAAAGGAACTCAAAATTCTGACAACAATAGCGTGATAACAGTTGGAACATAATCTACATTTTATACAAATGCAAGAAAGTATTTACATCACGCCATCTTCGTACAACCCGCCCGCGCACACTACTTGTTCAATGACTTTTGAATGAATTTTGGCAGATTTAGTTATATAAGCATCTAACAATATTCTTACATTATTAATACAAAAGCTCAATTGTTTGTGTAGGCGTGAATTCTTCAGTTCTAAAGAAGATTCGTACGATGCTTAGGGTGCATTAAAAGTGTTGCACGCACATAAGCATAATAGAAATGACAGATGCATATTATACGTGACAGCTGATGCTCGTCGAGTTTCTTATTTATGTATGATTTAGTTCGATCAATAGAGTATGGTGTTAATTTGCATGTATTATTTCCATGTTTCATTAATTTACTTCTGCAACTTGATACAAACATAACGTATCATATAGATGTTGAAGCTGATATCATACATCAGTACACCAAAGAATCGACAGTGTAAGTAATGACAATGTCAGTAAGTACCGGGTCTTAACGTCCACCGAACAGCCATTGATATTTATGTTTGTGAAGTTGGCGGCTTAGCGGCCTGGCGGCGTAACTATGATGAAGTGAAATTTTGCGACTTTTTCCTTCAAAAATAGTTTCTAATGCATGTAGAACGTGATTATGATACATTTATGGGTGATTGGATGTTTATATCATAGGCCGCTAGGCCGCCAACTTCACGCCGCCAGACCGCTAGGCCGCCAACTTCACGCCGCCAGGACCCTATGCCGCCAACTTCACAAACATGCGTTATTTCACTTATTTGGTAACATTTACAGCTCTAACGACGGACGAAGACTCCAGGCGTACGCCAGGATACATGTGGTGCCATCAAACTTTGGTGGACAGCTCCCTCACATGTAAAACTTATCTGAACAGTACCAGCGGCTATTTGAACTCTTACTACGTTACTAATCAGTTATGTTGTTCATTTATAATGAACATAAACGCCAGTCAATTGATTAATAGCTTCACAATTTCGTAGTCTCCTAATCCGGAATAATCTAGCAAAATGGTTATTTCAGATCATTCGTAAGTTGAGTATTGTTTTCCAAGACATGTCATCTCTCTTTTGAAAATATTAATTACTCATTCAATCGATGTAGCATTAATATCAGCAAACAGATTTGGCACGATGTAATTACCGTTGTTCATATCAAAAACAGAATTTAAATACGCCTATCCACAATGAAACGTCATATTCACTGTGGCGCAAACCGGAAGGAAGCCGGCCACTTACAACAAAACAGAGGACAGGAAGTGAGCGTAAAGCTCTCCAAACAAACGGAAACATAACGATTTCCATTACTACTTTGGTAAATTCTACTCTGTAAATATGTTCCTGGCAGAAATGGTAAAGTGGGTATTGATTAATCCATTTGCAATTGAGAGGTAGCTATTGTCAAGTATTAACTACCCTAGATATGATCATTGGTTTGTTTTTTCTCCTCTGCAGCTATTTTGCGGACTCTTTGGGACTTCTCATATATAGATATTTGAACTGGATTGTATGCAAGGCTGAAGAAGTTAATCGTCTGGATAATAAAAAGATAGTAGTGGATGAAGGTCACAACTTTTACTCAGACAAATGATATTGGGAGGATTTTCCGTTATGGAAAGAACCTTGCGTGTGTAAAGGCTATAGAACACTTAAGTATCATAGAAGAAAGTCCAAATTGGTAATATAAGCGAAAAGCCATATCAGTAAAAGCATTATCATTTTTCTCTTCTTCGTCAATATAAGTTGGTCTAACTTTATTGCCTCAATGCCTCTCAATATAATGTGTCTATGTTAAAGACCTAACATGACCCTATTGTACTAAACTTTTCCTTATGCTTAAAATCAAAGTGGTTTGTAAAGGAATCGGCATTACCTCGGTCCCTGTAGAAAGCAAACATTTCACTGTGCTTTAAATCAAACTGGTAATATCTATTTGTCAAATATATCAACCACATTGTATGTCAGACATTGCATCGGTTTCTATCTTAGAGGCTACTTTGTTTCCCATGTTGGAAAAAAACATGATTCATTAGCTAGACATTAAGTCAACAGCTTTGTTGGAAACCAAAATTGTTCCATGTTCTTACAAGCCAAACTTGTCCCTAGTAAAGGAACAGAAATTATCGATATTCAAGAAATGAACTGTTTCATTTTTTAAGAAACTAACCGGTCCCTTTCTTGAAAATCCTACGGGTCCCTGTTGAAGAATTCACACTGAATCGAAATTTATTTTTCGACAATGAAAGATAAGTTTTAGGTCTGCATGATAAAGCACTAAAACCGCCTACAAAAGTGAACATCAACATGGAAATCTAAATTGCCTTGATCTATGAGAAGTCGATAAAGTATTACATGACAAAGAATGCATATTCATATGCTATAACATGTATTTGCTTTTTGTGGAGAGACTTAATGTTCAGAAATTCCCTGTAGTGTGCGTGATATACTCCAGTATTTGTTGTTTCACAACAAACCACAACGCAATGATCGCATTAAACAATAAAGTCAAGTACAAGTAAATTCCAAATAATGTTTGGTGCACATATCTTAAGGTTGTCTTTGTCACTATCCTTCAACAAAAAAAAATGAGACAAACTTGTTACTTAAAAAATGAAATACTAGACTCTCGCTGACTGCATCATCCAGATTCAAAAACAATTCCGTGTGCAAAACCTTCACGCTTTGAAAAGAATTACAATCATAGTGCGAAAGAGCGTTCAAGATGAATATCAGTACTCAATACCCAACAGCATATTACAGCTTATGTAATGTAAATAATGGCTCATCAAGGGAGACAGTGTGGTCAAGATGTGATTCATCAAGAACACGATGATATCTGAGGAAGTTTGTCCAGATGGTTCACGTAAGGTCTCTGATTCTATCAAAGTGTACGCCTATGGTATTTTTCCGAAGTTCAAATCTTGAAAACAAATCATTGTTTGGCTTCGACAATTGGTCCAACTGTTACCCAACTACAAGTAATATATATGATTGCCTATATATCAAAAGCAACATCTTCATTTTTCATTTTGGTCAATAGTAATTACATTATATATATATATCAGTTGTCCTCGGGATGATATCGTATCGTGAATATTTAATGGTGAATTGTGCAAATCAGGGAATATTGGAGAGACTGAACAACATGAAAATTATTTGACACACAAGGGTATTCGTCTTCATTGTCACTATATGCTTATACATAAGAGGAACACTCCATCACTTTCTAACATTAACTCCGGTAACGAAAGTTGTTTCGGAAAACGCAGTCGCAATGCGATAAACAGACGTATTGTCTCATTCGGTGTCAGTTGTCAAATTTACCCACTGCTTATTTGTAGGTGCGGGTATTTACAATGTTCCATTCGTTTGTATATTTTCTGTTTTTGATGTATACATGTACTCCACTCGAGACAATGAAGGATTGATACCTTCAAGGGACAATTGTGTTTCATCATGATCACCACTAACATTACCAAATAATAACCAGCAAACAAACATTGCATGATTCAACCTATTGCAATGAGTTAAATGGAAGAAAAATCCTAGTTTATGAAAACAATATGACACGACCTTGTGCCATCTTGAAACCTGATTTCAATTGGACAATTGTTCTGAAAAGAAAACGTGTACAGTTCATATTGTCATGATAATCCCACGGAATGATATTTCGCTGATTATGCATTCCTTTTGTAGGAATCGACTGACACCATGAAGACATAAATCAAAGTGTGTTTTAAAGATGTATAAATACACATTATGTTTGTGATTGTGATAAAGTTCGCTGGGACAATCGTATGCATTCAAACATATAATTTATTTTAGACATACCTTTACCCAGTTGGTAGGCAATGATTTTGCGAATTGAGTTTGTACCATAACCTCATTCGTGTATGTTGTAACGTATATCGTTATTGCAGCTCCCTTTTGCTGCAGAGGCCAAAGAGAACAAATGATCCCCTTTTGCTCCAGAGGTCAATGAAACAAACGATGTGTCACTTGATGGGTCATGTCCACTATTATAATAACAATATTAGTTTTTGTATACTAGTAGTGCTGCGAATGTGTGAAACACTTTTTAAGTATTAAGGCAGAGATGATACGCTACAACGATAGAAATTATGATCCTAGCGGGTTGCCCTGTTCTGAACACAAATGCACACTGTTTGCACGAAAGGTGGCTACAAAACCTGTAGCGTTGACTCGTGTTTGAATATACATGTATGTCACTTTCGAGTATTAAAATGAGATGTTTGTTGTTTAGCGGCCAAATATTGAGTTAGGTAAGTCACAACATGTATGAGTTAATGCGTTTTCATCATGTAGTAATAGTTTCTATGAATTTATGTGTTGTATTTTTTTTTCATTATAGTCACGATATCCGTGAGTTGATGTGTTACCATTAATTAGGCACAGTCTATATGAGTTTATGTGTTTTTATTATATATTCACAATCTATATGACTTAATGAGCGTTTCTTTAATGTGTAGTCACTACCATGACAATACACACACTGTCAGTAAAATCTTCCTGAGTGGCTAATTTCAAACTATGGTTGAACATTTGTCCAGATCCAGATCTTGTCCCTTTTTTCAATGATTTTATTAACGAAATTATGACTATATAAAAAACTATACCTCATTCATTCATTTATTTGTTTTATGAATTACTTGTCATGAGATACCGTTGGTGGATGCAATACTGATAAATCCGCATGGGATCCGTTAATAATCGTTTTCTAAATTATTACCAATTTCCTACTTAACAGTCTCATGTGACGCTTTAATGTTTGCACATGTTTCTAATTTATTAGTTCTTCGCCTTGTTTTAATTGATTTGGAATGTTTATCGAATCAACAAGCGTATTATGTACTTCATCTGGTATAAATGCAAATCCATTATTGGGGGCATTAATCGTGTTCCTTAATTTTATTATTCTGTTTTACATACATTGATTTGTCTGTCACCGAACCAATGCCAAATAGAAGTGTTTAGTGAAGCAAAAATAAACGTTTGTTTGTTTATCAAAAGAACTGTAAACGACAAATCAATTATCATTTGGAGTACGATTCGTGTACTTTCATCGTCAACAAATACAAAATCGATTGGAGATGATTTTTATTTGTTAAAACAATAGAAATAAACTGGTATTGGGTTTCATAACGAAAACATCGCTCACACAGTCATAATTGTACTAACAAATGTGTTATTGCTACGGTATTAGGAGACTCAGAACGTAATCGTAACTCATTAAGTAACTTATTAATTCATATGTTGTTCAACGACCCATCCAGTAGCTATGGTAATTCCAAAGCCGCCCTAGACGGATGGGGAGATAAGACACAATAAGAGAACCGGACGTTTATTTTCCTACTCTTTTCGAATAGTGTTGCCTGTTGTAAAGCATCGATACACGCTCTTCCATTCTTCCTGTGATTTTCTAGTCACAATACTTGTCGGAAGTTTGGACGGGGACACTGAAAAGCGTACCTATGAAATTCGAAAGGCGTAATCGAGACTCGAACTCACCTTCTTTCTTTCTGTAGTCCACTAGATCACTGATCACACCATTATTAAGTAATTAAATCAGTAATTCACTCATACATACATGAACAAACATGTTGTAAAGTATGTTGGATATGACGAATATGAAGAAAGTATTGTTAGAATTGAATACAAAATACAAAATTTAATACAAAACATCCTTGGCATCTAATGATATTTTTGACAAATAAATTTGACTTTTCAAACAACATAGATCAATTTCGTATTGTTCCTGTATCCATTATATAAAAATACATATTCCAGTATCCTAAGTATCAAGTTTGTTCACTGTAGAGTTGTGTTTGGTCATTGACATATACTTTAAACCAATTTAAAATTAGGTTTTCTTTCCAGTGGATGCCCCTTTTCAACAATATGTCAGTTATATACGGATCGCCAGATGTCACTAGTAGACTCTAAGCAAATGCCTATTAACTATGATTTAAACTGATATTCAAAGAAATATACTAGTAGATAATTGTGCTTGACACGTTGGCCGTACATATTAGTTAATTATGTATGCGTTTCTCGGGTTCCTGAGTTTAAAACCCATGTAGAACCACATATTATCTGCCACGAATTTGTTGAAAACATGTATCTTAATTTATGATTTATTCGTCCCCCCACCAGTAATCCGAATATTTGTGTAGAAAGGTTGGGAGTAATTTCGGAGGACTGGGTAAGTATATATAAATGAATGAAATAAAGATACGTTTTCATAAGGACGTTCAACATTGATATAGATACTTTTTCAGATCCATCATGATATAAAAAAACGAAGACCTTTGATAGATGTATTACACAGTAAAACCTTGATACTGGGGCACATAAAGTTGCTCAAGCGGGTTAACGTGCTGATATATAGTTTAGTTATTGAAAGCCCGTCATAGATTTATTGGCCCTTATAGTGTCATTATCCTAAAGTTGGAACGATCTTTAAGTGAGTTTTTTTCTGCTTGAAAGTATTGCCTGGTAGATTGAAATTACATGTTTGAAACCAATGAAAAACTGTAGTTCTAAATGTTCTTTACTTTCAAAAAACCATCTGTCACTGGTCTCCATTTTCCCTCACCACTAGAAACAGTTCGACCTTTCTAACTTTACCTAGACCTGGAATGTTTTTTTTTTAAAGCATGACCTCTTGATACTGTTGCTTACGATAACTGTTTTTTTAACCAGACCCTTTAGCTTTGCTGTAAGAATAGATCTTGTATTTCGCAATGAACACACAATCTTTTCTGAATGATAAATGACTTCAAATGTAATGAACCACTGACTCGAAAAGCCTGTAAAAGTGACATACTTTAATCTTGTTTGGTTTTCCCTTAATAACATTTCACACATCCGATGTCTGCTGGATGATATTGGCTCGTGAATATTTCATGGCGAATAGATATTGTCACAGTCATAAACATCGTTTTGTTCTCTGATGAGGTTTTCTTTCCTTCAGCGAGCCTCTTCCATTTGAACTGAATTAATCGTTTTAGAACAGTCAAACAGGAAAGTAGACAAGACCTGGATCTTTTGAAAGCACATAATGGACTCTTCGGTATAGGCCGTTAACTCTTCTTTCAGTTATTGCACCATCCAGGCTTTAAAAAACTGACAAGTGTGGTTCCACGTCACAGATATGAGTTAAAAACGAATTAAACACCCTTTATGCAAGCTACAGTCTTCTCCAAGTTGGTACCCTGCAGGAGAATGTGTTAGGTTGTATAATTCTGTATTTATGCGCTGGAAGGGTTTTTGGAAAGGTAGAAAGATATTGGGGAAGGTGAGATTTTGTGTTTTTTTCTATGATTATTTTCTTGTCTGCGTTTAACAGATTACAAGAAAATGAAATACGGTTAAAATGAACATCATAATACTTTTTTGTCTGCTTCGCCACTAACTGGTTAGCAAAGACATGCTGGTAGCGTGTTCTATGTGTCAAACAGTATCACAGTTTGTGAATAGAAAGAAGAAGGTAACAGACATTGAACCCCCTTGAGAAATAAGTGCTGTCAAAGATTTTTATGTTTTGTACGGGTTTAATTCGTAAAATTCGTAAAAGTAACAACTAACAGCTGGTGGTCTGGTGCAGTGAAATATATCTAACTTCACAAAGGGACCATTTCCATTATAAGACAAAATTGATATACATTTATATAATTACAAAAAAAAAGTCTGAGCGATTGACCATTTTTGTAACATTTTGTAACTTTTAAAGAGCATTTCAATGATAAGGGTAATTTGTTTGACGCAATGATGGCCTTATATGGAGATGTTATTGTAGAACCGTGTAACATATATGAATGTTTTTTAGGTGTTTGTATGCTATTTTGTCCGTCCGTCCACACTTTTCAAACGACTTCTCATCTGGAACGACTGCGTAAAGAAAAGATATTTGTGTGGTCATTTATGAAAGTTGCTAAAATAATCTCAGTTCATGCTGAACTCTGGTTTCTATGGCAACCAAAAGGAAAACCTTTTTTATAGAGATTTATATTGAAAACTATAAAAGATATCCTTGTCTGAAAGCGCAAGGTTTAGAGCTTAGATATTATTTTGGCATGGAGCAAACATCTAGAGACCACCTTACGAAGTTGCTAAAACAATGTGCATGTGGTCATTATTGGCACCGCTGCAGAGGTCACATGTTTTACATAGACTTATATAGGAACATGTTTATGAAGCACAGGGTCTACTAGTATTTTCCATTTTTTTATTTACTGCAGCACAAATTTAAATCGAATTCGTAAGTGATGTTGCCACAACATGTTTCTTAGGTGAACTTCCAAGGGCCACTGGACCCTCTTGTTACATGGATAGATAAATCCAGTACTAATGAACTGTAAGCCATTACCACTTCCTCAATGTCCAATCTAATCAGTTCAAGTATTTCCTTCAAGAAACGTATTATTAATGGAATATTTATGAGCCAATGACCCACACAAACAAACAATATCATCTGATAAAGGAGACAGTCGAAGAAGATTCACAGACTGATGAAATATTGGATCTGTGGATGACTGTTGACCGCCTATGTGTTCGGGATATATACATCATTTATTCTAGTTATTGTATTATCCGGACATTCAACACCGGCATTATGGTATGTACATGGCACTTGTAAAACATTACTTATTTCTCTAGTTGACATATATGAGACGTAAGGTTACAGATCGTATTTTGTCATATTTATCATAGACCCTATTGGCCTAACCATCTACAAGAATAAGTTCTCTAAATACCATACAATATGTGTGATTTAGAGAAGCGATCTAATTAAGAGTTGTCGATTTTATTTTCAAAAGTTTAGCTTAAAGTTCAAATGATTCCAATGCTTTTCAGAATACACCGATTAGAGTTTGCGAATCAAAGCAAGAGTTTGTGGGGAAATTATCGTTTCCTTGGTGAATTTCAGAAAACATTTTACGCGCATGAACATCTCGAAATACTTGTATGGGAATATTCTTATACGAATATTGAATGCATGACCACTATAATAATTATGTACAATGAGTCTAATTTCTAATCGCCAATCTTGTATCCCATGGGGACTTTTGATACGTTCAACTCAACATTTACTTTGAATACTTAAGAATTCGATTTATTTTGGTATTTTGATTGTAAGTATTGTAAAACATATTGAGGACAATTTTTTTTTTTTTTTCTAAAATTAAGTTGTATACGACGGACGGTTAGACAATTGGCTCCGTTACCCTCCTAGAGACTGTAATCTGTCTCTTAACTATACAGTGTAGACACTCGTACTTGTTTGGATATCAGCAATATATTCTAGCGCTTGTATAATTGGTTCAATAGTGTTTACGTAGATATTCATTTGCGACTCCATACATTTCCTTTTTACATGTTTAATTGATTAAAGTGTCAGATCTTCATGAACATTTATTGTTCCATTCTAAAGAACTATAGTTTTAAACTAACCTTATACATAAAGTGTATTTCTACTACGCATCAGATACACGAAGTTTGCTAAATGGTACTGTTAAAACACTGAATGCGTGGTATCGATTTGTTCGTGTCTACTACGACGAAAACTGCTTAGCAAAAGCAATATATGCACGTGCATCTGGAAGAATTATGGCGCAAGTTGAATCGCCTTACCGTTGTGTCAGTACAATAGTTGTAAAATATTACGAAATATTTCTGAATAATCAATGGCGAAATCCAATGAAACTCAATATTTCCTCGAAAACAAGATCAACGGCTATTTTTGTAGTATCATATTGTACTTTACAACTTCAAGTTCAAACTTTATTTATTGTCGGAAAAAGAAGATACTTGTTTTAAACACTAGCTATGAACAGCTAGTGACCGACACATATATGAGTTTGATGAAGATACAGATAAAAACAATATTAATCAGTACAATGTCATTGTATAACAAATCAAATCAAAGTCATCATGTCTCACATAATTATCATAGAGCAAGTTCCAAGTTAAATAGGCTTAGTAGTAGCAGTTAAAAACAGACTTTACATAAATGCATACCACAGAAATAGACAAATAAAAAAACAGTTAAAATATGCAACATATACTAGTCTTAACATTAGATTAACAAGCCACAATATATGTTAAGAAAATAAGATTGCTAAACTTCACAAAAAATAATAGTAATCCATAACGGACACCACAGAGCAAGAAAATGTAATACAACATACTTAAACTATTTGGATAAGCAGGATGAAAACATAGCTAAAGTTTGTCGCACATAAGTGATGACATAAAAAGTCATTGAAGCAAATTGCTACATTCACAAATACATACACTAGGTAAAAAACAAATACTGTCCACAAAAATGCAAGCATGTTACATCAAAAAGACAGACCATTGAGCAGTATTTGCAGCTCTTATGACGATAGCGTTGTCAATGTTTTTACTTGTGGTGTTAGAATCATTGGCTTACAAATCGCAGAACAAATCAGAATATTCATAGTTCACTCTGGAATTGTTTTCATATGTCATAGTCTTGTACTTTTGACCGAAGAGTATCTCCTTTGTCTCTATTTTATTTACATCGGACAACCAGTTAAATCCATCCGCGGTCATCATTTTAGTATTATTACCAACTACGTTGTTTTTCACGCTATCGTCTGAATGTGAGATTGTTTTCTTGATGTGCCAAGACGCATAAACGGCTAAGTGCTCTTTGCAATTAATCGCCCTGAAGAGAATAAATGCGGCCGTTGCTCAATAGCACGGATATTCTAGATGGTTGAACAACTAGGCTGTTTTGTGTTCTATTAGATTTTCGAATGGAATGAACTATACAATAAGTCATTCAATTTTATAAAAAATGAAAACGAACTCAACGACACAACACTGGACTAGGTCTACTTCTGTTTCTTGATTTCATTTCACGCTGTCTTTCTGACTATCTCACTACGTTCACAGACATTTGCTGTTTAGAAGCCGTGAAAGGTTAATAACTGCACCATTCATTTTGGTGGTTTGTTGATATGATTCAAGTGGATGGTGGTTGTAACGATTCTAGAAGAATGGTTGATCTGTTTAGTGCATTAAATATTCTCTATACATTCTTAGAGATTTCGACACTTCACACCCGTCCTTTCTCCGGTACAGGATACAGAAAAATCTTAAGTTACAGTGAACACGGACTAAGTGAAGAATCGTGTACTCTTAAGCTGTTATATGCTCCGACTAAGACCCTTTCTTGCCAATGACGAGGATTGACCATGTTTTAACCATGGCTTGATGGATTTAAATCGTATGATTGATATATAAAAGCAAAGAAAGTAATTCAATGGCACACGACACAAATGATGCATATTTCAAACAATTATCTTGAAAGCTGACACACATTTCCAAACATATTGGTTAGAATAAATGTATGGCATGTATTCCTAAGATAAAGTTGGTGGTAGTTTCACATCTAAAAGCTTCAGTCGTAGTTAATGTTTATATCTTTGCAATTACATTCTTGTGCAAGTAGGGTGGGATAAGAAAGGGCTCTTAGAACATATACATATACAAGAAATCTTATCTTTCCCAAAATGCTACTGGAACCCAAATTCACCTAACGTACAGAAACATAAAAACCTGTTGGACTACCTTTGAATGTCTGCATTTTGGGCGTCTGGTATATATATAATTATGTAACTGCTCTTATAATGTTGTACTTAACTGCATCGTATTGATGTTAGTTTGAACCAATCTAAATCAATATAGACACTTTTCAAATTGAACTAAAACATGTATGAGATTGGCTAGATACAATTATCAATAATATAGCTTATTATATATTGTGCAATAAAAAGGCACATCGATAAAAATGCACAGTTTTAAGTCTTAACTAAATGCACTAAAGAAAAGAGTAGCCTTTTCAATAATTTCTTCTTTATCAGCAAGAGCAATGTCTTTCATTGACCCGCTTTTCTGAGTACAAAAAGAAGGCTTTCGCTTTCACACCACTTCACATTACGTCCATTTGCTTAATTTCTAGAATGCTAAAATATCAAATACTTCCTATAGCATCGGGATTTCCGAAATCCATAAAAAGGACCAAGTTAATCGACTTACACCAAATCCTGGCGCAGAAAGTTTGGCTTTGTTTCCAAGTATTTCCAGTAATGGAGTTAGTTGTACTTTTCATGAATGCTGTAGGAAAGGCTTATTAAGTACTGCGTAGTTTTGTAAATAAGTGTCGCTGGTTTGTCGTTTTTAGCTTACCAGAAGCTCCGAAACCGCAAGGCCTAGAGCTTAGATATTTTGTATGTGGCATTGTCTAGTGGACCTCTATCAAGTTTGTTCCAATTAAGGCCCCGGGGTAAAAATTGGCCCTGTACTGGGGTTTATTCTATTTTATATAGGAAATTTTGAAAAATCTTCTTCTCCGAAACCACAAGGCCTAGAGCCAAGATATTTGGCTAGAGCATTGTCTAGTGGACCTCTACCAAGTTTGTTCAAATTATTGCCCTAGGGTCAAAATTGGCCCCGCCCCGTGGGTCACTTGATTCATATAGACTTATAATAGGAAAATTAAAAAAATCTTCTTCTCCGAAACCGCATGGCGTAGAGCTAAGATATTTGGCATATAGCATTGTCTAGTGGACCTCTACCAAGTTTGCTCAAACAATTGCCCTAGGGTCAAAATTGGCACCGCCCCGGGGGTCACTTGATTTATATAGACTTGTATAGGAAAATTTAAAAAATCTTCTTCTCCGAAATCGCAAGGCCTAGAGCTTAGATATTTTGTATGTGGCATTGTTTAATGGACCCCTACCAAGTTTGTTCAAATTATGGCCCCGAGGTCAAAATTGGCCCTGCCCTGAAGTTTATTCTATTTTATATAGGAAAATTTGAAAAATCTTCTTATCCTAAACCACAAGGCCTAGAGCTAAGATATTTGGTATGTAGCATTTTCTAGTGGACCTTTACCAAGTTTGTTCAAATTTATTGCACTAGGGTCAAAATTGGCCCCGCCCCGGGGGTCACTTGATTTACATAGACTTATATAGGAACATTTAAAAAATCTTCTCCGAAACGACAAGGCCTAGAGTTAAGATATTTTGTATGTAGTATTGTCTAGCAGACCTCTTCCAAATTTGTTCATATTATGGCCCTTGGGTAAAAATTGGCCCTGACCTTAGGGTCACTTGATTTTACTTGGACTCGTGTAGAAATATTTTAACAATGTTCGTCTCCAAATGACCTTTTTTCCTGGTGAGCATTTACAGGGCCATCATGGCCCTCTTGTTTGGAGTTGCAATGTTTTTGACTTTTCCTTTCATATAAAATATTTAGGGACAGATATGTGGAATCCAAAATATGGCAATATCTTTGTAACCAACGGGGGTCCATTACATTTAAAATGTTTGTCCCCTTCATGTTACGTACTACAACTAAGTAACCCTGTTAAGTATTTCAACACTCGCTCGTGTATATATATCCGTGTATATTCACTGATATGATTTGTATACATTTACATAATCATCAGCAACATAATAAGGTGTTGCAGCTGTTGCCATTCATTTACCAGCAAGAATATTAAAACACTGAAAGAACTACGCAATCAATTAAACAAGATCATTGTCACGTCTCCGCATCATATCTCTTAAAACACGCAGTACAATGTATTTTGGTATCTTTCAATAAACACAATAATTCTATGGTTAGCGCATACTGTTACTCTAAATAACTTATAAGACCTTGGTAAGTTTACTAGACGAAAACATGGCTCTCCTCCATAGCGCAAAGCTTGGTGTCATACTGGAGCAATCATAATTGCTATATCTTAATTGTTCATACTTAAGTGATTTTATTTCTTTTGTTTCCTCGAGGGTAAAGGTTTGACAGAGTCAGTTTCAACGCTGTACCCAAAGTGGAAACTTTATTTTGTTCCCCATTTTTTGTGTGGTTTTAATGTGTGAAGGTGGGTTTGGGGTAACACATATAATTCTAGGAAGATTTTTGTTATCTTTATGTAAGACTGAATAGGGCTTTATTAGTTTAGGCGACATCTTTGTTGTTCATTTCATACCATTATGGAACACCTTTGTCGCAGGACAGAAATGATAATATGTGAACTAATCAGCGTATGAAAGTCAAGTTCCACGCCCCCTCCTCTATGCATATGCATATGCATTATATAATATGTGCCTAGGAATATTTTTCTCTTAATTAAGAAAGACAAATAATGACTAAAATGATATCAAAGGAGTAGGACATAAAAATGAACGGAAGCTGATTCATGAAATCATTATACTACTCCTTCATTATTTTACTTAATCATCTGTTTAATGACCGAGTAGACAGCTATGGTAATTTCAGAGACACCTTAGACCGGGGGGGAGGGGGGGAGAAGATATAAGGAATCTGGGCATTTATATTCCTACTCTTATTTCGAATAGTTTACCAGGCTGTTCTTTATCATATCCTGTATAGAGCACTGATGCACGCCTCACACGTTTCCTGTTATTGTCTAATACTGGGCTCGGTATTTGGGATTAAAATATCGGAGCCGGGATTCTTTCGCTTGGTGGTCAGACACGCTGCCACTAGACCATGGGTCCATCCCTTTGTCACCATAACGCGGAGAAATGCTTATATATATTCCTGGAAAGTAAAGATATTTGTTTATTATATACAAGATCGATTCTTTACTACGTTAACTTGGTTTTTGGTAACTTAGAATTTATAATGTCTAACCATATTCCACCTACGCATTTCCAGGAATAATATTGGCGCCTGACAAAGCGATAAGCGATAATAACCCCACATATCTGTGTTTAGCGGCATCGGGGGAGAAAGTGATCCGTAGCTACTATTAAGTCGGATTTCAGCTGCTGACAATCAACACTTAAATGTATTGAAAAATAAAATTTAATATTTCCCTTGTTACAATGTCATGGTGAGTAATAGACATTATTTGTTTGGCCGTAGCTTATGTATTGTATAGTGTGGTTTTAAGACATTGTAACCGCGCAGTGATATGTATATAAAAGACGATTTGTTACTATTTTAGGACGATAAATGATATAGTTTGTGGTATGACTGCGCGGATATTGCTTTTAAGATGTAACTCGTAATGATTACTTACTGAATCTAGAAGCAAAATGAAGGGGAAATGTCACTTTCTATCCATAAAATCCGACTTAATATAAATTAATTGAGGATTGTCTGTACTTTATTTACCAGTTCTTCCAAAGGGCCTCTAGCATTCTCAGTGTTAATTGTTATTTTGGTGGGTTAATTAAATCACTGTTCCCGTAGAGTGGCTTTATATCGATTGAGCGCAGGCGGTGTATGGCAAATAAGTTCACGAAGTAGCCTTTATTGGACATTACTAGTAATTCTAGACATCATGTACATGTGTGTATGCTTTGAGCGTCTTTTACTGTTGAAAACCCTCTACAATTTGTATGCACCACCCTTAGAACTAACATGTGGTATGGCTTGATATTCTCAAATATACGACAGCCAAGTAGTAAGAACACTTAAACGCTAAGCTTTTCTCATACTGATCGACTGTTTTGACCACAAAGACGGGTGAATAAATTATATTACATTTATTCTAAACACACAATATTCCAATATAAAGATGGTTTAAAAAACAATCAGTCTTTATTCTAGGTTGGTTCGCCATGAATTTGAACTATAATTAAGTACGTGGTTGATACAAAGAGGTGGACACTAAGTCGGGGTTCACTGTTTAAGTCTTCATTAACAAAGGTGTAAAACATTAAGATTAAGTAATGTTTTAAAGTCTGATCGATGGGAGCAGTAGGTACTAAGTATTTAAATAACATGGTTATTTGGTTAGGTACTTGGTTTTTGGACACTAATGGACTAAGCTCCTGGTAAATGATCGTCTTTTCGAAATTCATCAATATGTTTTTACTTCTCTGTAAGTATAAGTTGGAGATCACTTTGGATCCAAGGATTTGAATTATGTGATTATTCATACTTATTCAGGTCTTCAGTGTCTCCTTTCATAGACATGTCTTGAGCTCAGTTTCAAATTCTGCAATATGGTATAAATTTGATGTAATTTGAAAACAATCCACTAATAAAAGAATAAAACGTGTGTGTGTTTTTCGAACACTATGAACCTAGATTTTTTATTTGATAAATTGCCATCTTGACTAAGACATCTCTTTGAAACGGTCCCCAAATACGTCGAATAATATCAACATTTAAAGTACAGTCTGATATTATTATATATCGTTATGTTTAAGCTGTAGCATGTATATACATTTGTACCCCAAAGGCACCTTCATTGTCGAGTGTTTATGGTCTCTGACTAGAAATCACAAGCCCCTTTCCGATGTGACTTCGAGTCCAATCCGCGACCAGAAGAAATAGCTGTCTAGTAGTGGTGCAAAGATATACCGGTATATTTCGATACAGCGCCAGGCCGATACGTACCGCGGTACGACATCCATGTACCGTGATATTTTCTTCAATAATTGAGCACGTAATACATTGAAGTACTAGTAAATAATACTGACGCAAGTGTTGTTTAGAACCATCAAAGAACGATAACAAATTATTATTTACAATTTTCCATTTTAGTATTTAGTGGTACAGTGTGTAAAACTGAAAGTTCTAATAAGCCATCTACTGGTTAAATTATATATGATCTACCTTATACAGTTATACATCTATGTGGTAATGGGTTAACACTTGAGTGTACAGTGGCTTTACTTTTATTGTATTTTTCATTACTTCACTGTATTGCAATATGGGTAGACTGTGTCGCAATAAATCGCAATACGGGTTATGTCATATCGTTGCACCCCTACTGTCTAACTGTTTACCCACTCAGACAAATCTGAAACTGCTTCCTGCGGATTTGACTGTTAAACATGGAGGATTTTCAAATATACATGTACGTTCAACTGATGGCTCATGTAGAAGTATTGAAGCTCTTTGTCAATTAAACGCATAGTGAAAAAATACAGAAATCGAGTACTTAAATCAAATTGAAATAATTGATTTTGGAACCTGTCCAAATGATGCTATTTATCTGTGATTTTAAAAGGATTTTGCCGTAATGGCGCTAGCTCGAATTATCGTCTGCTCTCTGGTTCCACTGTTTTGTTGTGTGGATTTATTGACAAAAAGGTACCAGCCGCTAGATGATAGAATCATATTCTATAAACGCTTGCATGTCTGTAAAATTAACATTCATGTGCAAAATAACTTGTCTCGTCTGTGTTTGTAATATTGTTCAGAAAATACTTTGTTTTCGCGACTAGTTGCGCTTTATATTTTCTAGTCTGTTGCAAATAGTTGTTTCAACTGCATGGGCTATGTGATGTAGTGTTTATGTATTGGCTTAGCTGCGACAAACTGAGCATATTGGATCGATTTAAAATATACGTACATTTTGTATATGTATAATATCCTTTTGTGTGCGTTTAGACCGTTTTGAACTAATACTGGAATAACATAAAGCGATAACTATCCGTTTGGTATTCCTGTAGGATTATATACGGACAAAAAAAAAACAGCAACAAGCAACGTACAGAGAATATGACGCTGCAGGTAATATGTTGATCTTTTTCCATTGATGCTTTAAATGTTTACTCAGAGTTTGGGTTGATGTTTGTGAATGCAACTTCCATGTCACGGGCTTTGTTCTTATCAATAGCCGATGGCAAAAAACAAGCTGGGTTTTTTACTCAGGAGGTATTCATTTTTGTAATATGTTCTGAATTTTTGTCTATAGTGGACATATACTTTATCATTCTGTTATTTTCATGCATTAGGTGTTTGCTAACTATAAATAGCATAAATCATCGCTAAAAATAGTCAAAACAATACACTTTATTCCTGCTACGCATTATCAATATATAAACATACACTTATCTTTAGAACTAAGCTTACTAATTGTATTACATTTCTGCAAGCATAAAGATAAGACTTTCCGCTGGACACAAAGTGGAAAATTATAACCCAATCGTAATCAAATATTTATATATTTAATCTTAGATACTCTGAGCAGAAAAGCGCATTGATTTACGATCTGTATACCGACACTGCCAGAACTTAACACACATTGTTAGAATGAGAAATAGTCAATGAACAAAGAGTTACAGATCGGAAATGCTACACACAAAATCGATTCAGCTGTTGGAAGTATATTTTTTTAAATATCCTAGTATTAACAAAACCGTGATCCTTATAATGAAGGTAGGCTTCCGTAAAAGTTTACAATCTTTAAGACAAAGAAAATGCCTCAAAGCATTATACCAAATGCTAACAGTGGTCATTATTTTTAAGCAAATCACCTTTTTAAAAAGCATGAACATCGTGAAAATGATGAGCTTTAGTTCAACATAAAAACTGAAGTGCCGCCACTTTATAGAATAACGTATATAATTGCAATTGTCTAGTGGCCTGAGAAATACTGAACAGTCTCGTTCAACGTCTGTTGTCAACAACATTTCTGTTATTAACCAGCATTGAATCAGACCAGATATCATTGATTCTATTGATTCTCTAATGTAGGTAACTGTCTATGATCTTGGACGAAATATTTTCAACCAAATCGTATTCATAAAAAAAATATTTAAAAAATCTAATAGTAGTAGTAGTAAATAGATTATTTTGCGTTTCATTACTGAGTCCCCATCAAATTTATCACTAGTCCAGATAGAATCATGTCTAGAATTACTCGACCAAAGAAATAAGGGTAGGTAGCCCAAGAGCCTTTTTCTTTCTTTTTTCTAGACATACCTTTGGTAAAGAACGAGGTACGATTCCCCCCCCCCCCCCAAGGTTTCCGTACTCTGGATTTTGTCGTTTGAAACTTCAGGTTCATCGCCAAAGATAGTGTCCGCCAGGAAGTGTTAACACATTTCTATTTCGGCCTTATGAAGAAACGAAGCTTTACGATAGCAAAGGAATAGCATCAAAGTTTTATGGGTCACATTCAAATAGATGTTGATGATCATTCTAAACATAATGCTAGAAACAGAAGAAGGTTCACAAACACTTAGTCTAGTACAATGTAGTTCATGTAACACACAATGTAACCAGTGTCCAGCTTTTCAAATTCCTCTTTGTATTTTGTAATGTTAATAATTATCGTATAAATTTCAATGGCTTCCTTTTTGTCTTGTCTCATTGTGTGAAGGACTTGTTTATCTGCTGTGATCTGTCCGTCGCTGCATCATGTGTCTTGAATTTTTACGATTTCTTTAAAGAATAGAACTGAACATCTTTGAATAATTCCAGACAAAATCTATGTACGAATACGTTATGCCCGAGTGTGTCTGACAGCTGCAAAAATACTCTGAACCAATAATTGTTCACAAGGCTGCAATTTCCAAGAAAATGCAATATGATGATGATAAGTCATCCAGTGAAAAAAAGTAATTTCTTCAGCGGCAATTCGTTTCTTCTCGTTCAGGTTCATTTTGGTAAATTTCGAAATTAAAATTAAAGTTGTAGTTTGCACACTGACTGATATCTTATTAAATAAGACTGGTACTCGTTTCATATGTATATCTAATAGCTAAAATAATAGCATGACATGTGTAGTGTTTTATAATATTGCTTATTGTATACATTTCCATCCAGTTGCGGCAGCTGTCGTCAAAAATGCCTAAACAAACAATAAGACAGAGAGCTTTTCGTTGTTACAAAAGGGCTATCTTGTTTTTTTAAGTTATGTTAGAATTACTATCTTAGTTCTAAGTCTTACTGTTCAATTTAATACGAATACAAATGTTGTTCAAATTACGTAATAATATCTTGAAAATTGAATAATGTTTTTTTTCTCAATAGATATTGCATGAACAATTACTTCTTCGTCTGTGTAGCATTTGTCGATTTGTCAAAACTTACCAAGTGATACAAAGGTAATATTAGGGATACAATAAGACGAAGACGAATAAGATGTGATAGATACGATAAATGACCATAGATTGCAACAAATGCATTCAACCATATGTCATGAAAGAGCTCCAAAGTCAAAACTACTGTTTACGGTCTTCCTAGCCTAATGCTCAAAATTATTATCTCAAAAAGGAGTGGACAGATTTTGGAAATATTTATCGGTTTTATAGGATTCCTTGATAGAAAATGATTTACAAAAACAATAAAATCCTTTGAGTTATTGGCCCTTTGAGTTTGCATTGAAGTCTATGGGACTCAAGAAAAAAGAACATCCATTTCAACGAAAAAAGATGCCATTACACATTATCAATTTTAACTGGTGGAAAAAATGTAATTCACCATTCAGTATCTACAGAAATCAATATTTTTCTATTTTTCAACAAGGGCAACAACTCTTGCACTTTTTTTATAAAATGTCATACAATAAATTGAAGTATCTAAGGTTACCATCATAGAAATAATGATAATTGGGCTATGCTATTTTTGTAATAATAACATTTTCATGTAGCATTAAGAAGATTATGTCAGAAAAGTACAGTATTAGGCTGGGAAGACCTTAATATGCTCCCTACAAACTACACTTCCGGTTTATACATTGAATATCCAAAACCTGTGTTTGTACATGAAGTTTTATGTGATGTGATTTTGTTGTGATTATGATGCCCTGAAAAGATCAGTTTTGTACATTTCTGTAGAGACACCTTTTAGAATCTACATTAAATTTAAGACACGCACAATCTATCTGTTGTACATTTCTGTAGAGACACCTTTTAGAATCTGTCTTAAATTTAAGACACGCTCAATCTATCTGCTGTACATTTCTGTAGAGACACCTTTTAGAATCTGTCTTAAATTTAAGACACGCACAATCTATCTTTTGTACATTAGATTATAGAGAAGTTTTCTGAGATTTTCTCCCATTGAACACAAAACTCTTGCTCGTCAATTTTCATTTTTGTTTTGGGCTAGTCTCTCAATGAATGCTCTTACTTGCTATTGTTCTCGGAGAATGCGACTCGTCTTACGAATGGAATAATGCAATTTACATGGCTTTCTCTTAATTTAGTTGAAATATCGGTAGCTTATTCCGGTACTTTTCCGTTATAAACAAATTTGATGTGATATTTGTAGACCTCACTACTCTAAGGTTCATGTTCGTCTGTTTGCCTGCTTGCTGCGTCCTTTCGATCACTGGCATCTTCTACAACGGTTTATTTATCAGATCCATTGTAGGGTTTTATGTTTGGGTGCGTGCAGGTTAGTTATTAGGAATAATAATTGCTAAACGTGTAAAAGGTTTACATCTGTTCTGCTAGGTGGCCTTAATTCACATAATCTGGCTATATATATTCTCTCCTAAACGTTTGAACGATCTACCGTTTTCCTGTTGTTTTTTTATTGTCGAATGGGTGGATTTGAATGTTATATCTTTTTTATTGTCCCTCGCCGAAGGACGGGTGGATGTTAAAAATGGTAGACGTGCGTGCGTGTGTGTGTCCGTCACACTTTCTTGTCCGGAGCAAAACTTCATAATGGACCAAGGTAGTGATTTGAACATTGATAGGTAGATAGATGGCGGTGAGAAATGCAGAGCGTAAATATTAACATCTCATCGAATCCGCTCGTTGTCTGTTGAAGTGTCAAATGTATTCCAGCGATGACATTGTAAAATCATTTCGAAAACAAGTCATATATGGTTTTTATGTATGTACAAGAAATTTATATTGGAAATAAGAAACTCTTCCAGTGTTAAAAGCTGGGAAAGTGTCCATGTGATTTCGGCTGTTGTTATGACACCCCTCCCCTAAAAAAGACAAACATCGGCAATTATTTTAGTATCTCTACTTAAGATGAGCATGTCCAGACTGGGTGTATTTATGCAAACTTTATAAAATCGCGTTGTTTCAGTTGATATATATAGGTTTTACCCACGATGTACACCAACGTTGGATGTTACTAAAATCAACACTCAAGTTAAACCGAAAGAGAAATGAAACTAGCTAGTAAGTGTACTTACTGCTAACCGATTGTTTCTAGCTCAGCAAATGCTATATCTGGGAATGGTTACTAGTACTTTGTAGAAGATATAAATTCAGGGAAGGTTTAAAATTTTGGTAAATGCATATATTGTTTTAATGTTTTTTTCAGTGTAGAACGGAGCATCAATAACGATTTAAGGCCCTCCTTCACAAAATAGTGATATCACACCATAGAGAACATGGGGCCTCCATTTACCCCGTTTTCTGATCGACATCTCATACAATGAGTTACTTAATTATTAGATTTCTAAACAATCGAATGAATGATATTCTTGCACATGCATGACATACGTTAACTGTTAAATACTAGAAAGATTTACTCATTCTATGTGGCAATTCTAATTTCTCTAAAAAAACGTACGTTATGTTGCCATAGTTTCCCAAGGATTGTGCTAATGTAAATTGCACAATCATGTACTTAGAATTCATTTATTTTCACGTGGTATTGTTAATTAATCATACGGTGCACGCAATGTTTTCATATATGTCACGAAGCATGCAATAGCTGTATCCTGCTTTGGTACTTTGGTGTCTGTATGCGGTTGTTCATTATGCACTCGCCAAACCTCGGCCGATTCCGTACATTCATCAAACATCGGATGCACAAATGTGATTGGAAATGTTACCGCTTAATATATGTGGTATTAAAATGGCGTCAGTCAGAGACACTCTAGCAGAATTGTCCTTGTGGAAGTATAATACTTTGTTTTCTACTCTAAAAGTGTACAAGAAACAACAGTGTGGAACGAAACATGAACTTGACAGACGTTTCTTTCCTGGAGGCAACAATATTTGTCAGTTTTACATCCGGGAAATTCTAAGTAGTTCCGCTTTCAATGAGCAGCCGAGATAAGCCAAAAAATGCTTGCCCGAATTTTTATTTTGATACAGTCAGACATAAGTATATTTACTCCAGTTGATGACTACCGGTAAACGAAGACTACATTTGTCATACTTTATTCATTCAATGCTGTAGACTAAATGAACTACTTATGTCCACTTGTACATGAAGACCACGTTCCATATTCCTTTGTTCGTTCACCTTTTTTAATAGGTTGTGATGTTTATACAGTTCACCACTTTGGTACCAAAATTTGATCTTCATACCAAATTGTCTCAGTTCAAATACAAGACAGAGATGCTGTTGAATATTGGTGGCTTCAATACTGACGTGTTCTGTAAGTGAGCTTTGAATGTATATCGTGAAATGTGTTTGGTTGATTTTACCAAATATATTCAATCAAAGGCTTATTTGCCCAAAGCACCTTGGTGTAAGGCTAACCCCTTTTATGGGTCTGGAGTTCGAACCATCTTGGTTATGGCGATGTCCTATCACAAACTATGGCTGAACTAGTTTTCATACCAGGAATGTATCATCGTTATCGATTCAACAAAAACTTGTTAATAATTGTGAAATATCTTGTCTTCTGATTGATGTAAGTTTAACATGAATTACGCAATACTCACGCCGAAAGTCCATTGATATTGCTGAATTCTTGAATACGGCGTCAAATTTATTTTATGTTCAGAGTTTATTTACAACTAGTCCTTTTGTGTTCTCTGAAATATGGCACAAAGTGGTGGCGTTTACTGAATTAAACAGATGTTACATGCCATACAAATAAATCATTAATGCGTAAATATACTTTATAACAATTTATAAAAGGATGTTGCCGTAGTGTAGCACTGGCTGCAGTGATGTGTTAAAATGGGACCGCATATTCTGATTGTGCGGCCGAAATTTAAACACACTTTCTCAGTATTTTTGGGAGGGGTGTAATTTTGTTATACACCCAATTTACATGGAATATATAGTCACGTTTCTGTCCGCATAGTCTGACAATTCGACAGGATTTTAAATTCAATGAAATATTTAGTTTTGTGCCATGTAATCGGATAGTAGTTTATTTTTATGCTTTTTGTGTAATATTATTATATATGAATTGAAAAAAAAACTTATGCATACTATTTTCAACTGGACAAAACACAGTTGTAATGAATTAATGTTCTATGGCTTATCGACTGAATTGTTTGCTTAGCTTCAATGAAATGCCATCGCATATAAAATTATCCGTATGCTTACAATAACGAGCGTTTCATTAACTCCGATTTAGTATTTGATCATAGACGCTTTCATGTGATAAATATGACCGAACTACATGGCCTATTATCGCTGAATTATCAGAACAATTAACACTCAATTTATAGTAATATTAAGACTGTGAATATATTTTATGAAGCGATAACTACGTCGAGCTGTGACACTTACCACTGTCATTACACTTATGTACACGTGACCTTTGTTGACCAAAATGCCAAGAAAGAGGCTTAAATTTAAAGGAAACTGTTTGGCCTTAGACTTTCCAATATATCTTTTCTGACTCGCATATAAAGGTTACCTGGGCCAATATGAGAAAAGCAGGCCTAATACAAGTTTCAAACATTTTGATTGACTGAGAAGGAAGGCCAATACGAAAATCGATAAACGACATAGAAATGGACGCCATCTTGGAAAACGGTACCGACTCAGATCCTCTGGCCTGTATTGAAAGATGGTGTTAATATCACTTTTAAGCTCACCAGAGCACATGGTAATGGTTGTGAGCTTTTCTAGACGCTTGATGTCCGTCTGTCGTGCACTTCGAACTTCCTTGGCCATACCGTAATCAAATGCCTAAAACATCTTTATATGTCCTCTACCATAGTTGTAAAGCTTACAACATTATGTAGTTCCCTTATATAATACATATACAGAGGATAGTCGGTTATCAATTCATTATCAAGGGAGGTAACAACATTGATTAATCCAGCTCATTATACCAACTTGTTGTGTATGAATAGTATTGTTTTTCCTATGTGTTCGTGTGCGGAGATCACTGATATTTCATAAACTAGTTCCCGTTGAAACTGTCTGTACAAAGCCGAATATTTAATGCACTGCAAAAATGAATAGGAAACAGTTCGTGATATTTGATAAGGGAGATCACTGTGTATGAGACTGTAAATGCGTGGGCACTAATTCCAGTTTTACGGACTGTACATAATTACGGACCACTGCTGACAATGACATTTGTAAGGTCCACAGCCAATAGTGCTCAGCAATAATAGAAATATACCAAACAATGGTATACCGGACAAGAACAAACTCGCTTTCCTAAGGTTAATCATCACACTGTCGTCCGCGGTCCTATTGCTGTAAAACGTCACTGTATTGCATAAATTCCTATCTGTTGAAACAATAGGTTAGAAAAATAAGGTCGGTGCTTGTGGTAACCATACTGACCTTTTATTTTTGCACTGTCCCTTTTTATCTAACGGCAAAATCCAATGGATGGAACTTTCTATTAGTAGTGGCGAATCTCGCCTCATAGAATCAAAAAAGGTGTTAAGAAAAGCGAAAGAAAATTTGCTGACTTTGTTGGTCTAGTTACCCTAAGTATGACTTTTTATCTGTTTTCCCAAAATTTATTTTTTATAACTGCTGAAAACGTTTGATAATTTATTTTAACTTTGAATCAGCTCATTCCATATCAACTACATATAATTAAATTGATATGACTGACACATACTACTGTATAATATCCTCTATTGTAGTTTCCGGGGGGGGGGGGGGGGGGGTATTTTTCCTGTTGTTATTTTATATTTTTTGCATATATCTATTGGATAAAAAATAGTTCATGTTCCCGAAGTATGATCCCCACTTTTCCGTCAACAAAACTATCATGTTTTCCAGTTTTATTTCGTTATAAGTGATATTGCAATCCGCGTAGGAGTTGAAGTCTAACATGTTCTTATGGCCAAACCCACTGATAAACAAACTCAATGGTTGTGGTCGTTTTTTTAATGTTCGTATTGTCATTGCTGAAGTTAAGCGTATAAACACAGGCATGTTGTCACGACTGTTTTGCCTTAGTAGATGAGGTGCGCACCTGTTCCTGTTATTTTACGTGGGCAAATTGTTGTCGTAGTCAGCAGACACGTTTAAAAAAAGCATTACTGTTCACAATATACATGTACTGATGGAAACATTAATTGCTTACTGAGTTTGGCGAAATGTTTAACCAAATGTTAAATTATGAAGAAACTATGGCATTTCTGAAAGTGTATCTCGTGTGATGTACTGTGATATACTATACTATCAAACAGCCATTGTCATTCGTCTGGGTTCATTTCTTGCGTGTTAAAAGCTGTTTTAAGATATAAAATGCCTGTGTTTATCTGGAAACTCCATACAAAGTTAAAGGGCAATGTAAGATACACTGTCCGATAAACAGGTGATAAGTACGACTTCGTAAACAAGTGAACGTTATTATAATTCTGTGGCAAATTGTTTTCACATTTAGATCAATCAAGCGAAATGTTTCATCAATTATTGAGATAGTTTGGCGCAGCATGAACGCATTCAATGGCATGACCGCATAATAACGTTATACTTCGAAATCATGAACCTACGTTCAGTTAACATGAATTATACAGAAGCAAAGTAAATGTGTAACATGGATACAGATTGGTATATTCCTTAGACTTGTCTAGATTTTTTATGAGAGAATGTCTATATATGTGATTTGTCAACAGCGCTAAGGAATTGCGATAATTAAGTTTTAGCTGGGCTGTACTTTACAGTAAATTCTTTATATAAAGACTAACTTTGTGAGCAATTAAATCGGTCGTACTATTGAGGTGGTTTTACTTTCAAGCAATATTGAAAACCAGCCGAGGATAAATGGTCGTAATAATGAAATACTCTTAATATGAGTTGGACGGTAAGTGAGGTTATATACTGTATCTTATGTTACTGTGCCCAAAATGTCTACTTTGTTAAGTTTGTATTCAAGAGATGATGAAGAACATTAATTTGACGTATTAACATACGTTTTTTGATTACATCGCATGTTGTCTAACATTTCTTTCCCTTTTGGTGTATGTTCATTCTTGGCAAAATAGCGGTCTCAAATTGTGGTGTCTGATTAGTTGATTCCAAGCATAGACTTAAGGTATATCGTATTTATCAATGTATTAAATGTTAGTGGTATCATAACGGTGCGACAATTCTGTATGAATAGGTTTGACCGATTAATGCTCTAGCAATTAACTCCTTTCGCTTCTTTGGCTTGCATGTATGATGGGATATAATCGCTAAGTTTAATCACATAAATGCCACGCTGTATATGAAATATCCAATGGCTTATAAATAAAGCATACTTAGCCTAACGTACATGCTAAATTATGTAGCTAAATGGTATGAGTAATCGTATTCTATTATATTTAATGTAAGTACGCTCAGTCAAATGCCAACAAGGAGAAGGAAAGTTAGAGAGAAAAATGCACAGATTCCTTTCCCTAATGTATAAAGGTGATCTTCGCTTAGAGGTAGCCGTTCTATAAGGTGAATCTGTTGGTAGATTGCATACCTTAGTGTATAACAGGTAGCACAGAACTCATTAATTAGATATGCCGAGTGGATGTTTTTGTGCTTTCTTTTCGACGCAATCAAAAACGGATGAGTAAAGGTCATCTAGACTAAAAGCGTTAATTCTCAACTACATGTATTATAATGCTTTGTAATAAACAGTGTGTGGAATCCACGTGACCTAGTGACGTCACAAAAATACAATAACAAGCGCGTTTTCTGTCCCTCGAACTAGGAAAACATCACGTGTTTCAGTTAAAAACACATAATTGTTCCAACTCCTTGCATCAAGACCCACCTCAAACCACACATAACAGCAATGTGGCAAACATACACTTCGATTGTCCACATAACATTTCGTCATTTTTACATAGCGGTGTCTTAAGAATAACACATCGTCAAATTTACATAGCGGTGCCATGAGAATAACATGTCGTTTTAACTACAAACGGTGTCGTAAGAATAACACGTCGTCAAATTTACATAACGGTGCCGTGAGAATAACACGTCGTCATTTTCACATAGCGGTGTCGTAAGAATAACACATCGTCAAATTTAGTCAATTATCTAAGTATTCTAGTTGAAAAAAATAAGGCTAATAACTGTTTAAATATATTTTCAGATAAGTAATACTGTCAGAATCAATGATGTCAAAATAGATATAGTATCATGTAGCTAAGTAATATTGCTGAACATGCTTTTCTAATATGACGATTGCCTTGTTGTGTTACATACTTTGAAGGACGTATATATCACCAAAAAAACTCTAACGGACAGATTTTTTAAAACCTTTGCATGTACAAAGATTAATCCTTAACTAACAAAAATACAGAAATAAAAATATAGGTTATCTTAAATCTAGGACATCGCATTGATTCTAACTATGTTCTCTATATACATATGATACCAAACGTTCGTGATTCACATAACATTAATAGATACAGCAGAGACTAATTAAAACGTCACTAATTCCCTGTAACATGACTCATGATTCGTTGATAATGTTACGGATTCTCGTTTCGGTATACATATGTAATATATGATTTTATTGAAATATATATCTGCTGTACATACAGCAAAACATGGTCAATGTGAATTCCTGGAAACCTGAATAACCAGAAAATACAGTCAACCCATTGTTCACAAGTTCGACTGTATATCTTATTTAATTATTATTTTATATGTTGTTTAACGGCCCATTCGACAGATATGGTCGTTTCAGAGCCGCCACAAAGAGAGGGGATATCACATGCAGAAGAACCGGGCATTTGTATGCCTAATATTTTCGAATATTTTTTCCTGTTTTTTTTATCGTGCCCGGTATGAAGCACCGATACACGCCTCGTCCTTTTTCCCTGTGATTTTCTAGACACAGTACTGGGCTCGGTGTTTGGTCTGGAACCACTGAAAAAGCGTCCTTGAGAAATTCGAAAGACGAATCCGAGAATCGAACACACGACCTTTCGTTTTTGCAAACCAGCGCACTACTACTCAGCCACTGATCACCACTTGACTGTATATCCAAATTCCACTATTTTCATAACATGGAAAAAGAGTAAGGCTTGCTCGAGTAGATATACTTTTTTCATTTTATCTGAGACTTCACCTTATCCGTATTCACTATAACAGTGTATTACGGTATCATGGAAACTCATCGGGTTATTAGTATGCCATGTATTGCTTTTTAATTTCCCACTAACTATAGTGTGCGCAGTTTTATTCTGATATAAATGTCTACGATCATATCAAGTTTCCAAATTCAATGTGGACTTCCTGTCAATGCTTTTAAAGGCTAAGTCGAAAAGAAAGTTTAATCCGAAGTCTTCATATCCGATTACTACTAAACTTTAAGTTGTGACGTCATGTATCAAATTATTTTTATCGATTCCATCACCGTTAAAGCTTGAAAAGTCGCTAAATGACCGGTTTTTGTGCGTCGTTAACTCCAGGGAAAAGGAAGAATAAAAGATAGTGGTATGAAATTCGTTATTAATTAAACAGATCAATCTCAAAACATCACATCTAATCATTCCTGCCCTATCGCTAAACAAGGGTCAGTTTTACTGAGTAAATATTTAGCATAATATTATGATAAGAATATAATATAATAATATCATTATCATAATAACAGAACGATGACGTCATTATGCCGAGTCGCAGATGAATGCTGAATTTTTACTATACGATAGGGTGGATTTTGTCCTATTTTACACTGTAATACAGAAGAAAGTAAACAATTCAGACCGTTTTAAATGAAAAATCTGTTCCAATATCTTAGCAGTATTTCGAATACAGTTTAAACACATAAAGAAATAATGCTGAAATCCGTCAAAAATGTATCCGTTTTTTGTTGGTCGTTGTATTGAGGTGGTATCTAAGTGAGGGGTTACAGTATCACGATAAAGTCCGAGAAAGACTTTACCGATTCTCTGTTTGTTCACGTGATACTACCCACGTGTACTTATCGGAATGATGAAGCAAAATGCTGTTCATGATAGTCATTTACTTAGGTAAGGCTGCCTTTGAAAACTTAAGTCTTGCGGCTACACACGAAACGTTTTTGACAGTGCACCATGACTGGGAAAAAACATTTTTGGATGAAAAGGGAAAGTTGTATAAAGAAGATAAAAAAAAAATATATAAAATGATAAAATTGCCAAAAGCATGCGTCAGGAGTTTTGAATAAATCTTACGCGGAGACGCGAATCAGTGTTTCTTATGAATGGCCTCACCTGGAATATTAATGCTTATGAATTGTACCTGTTAATGCTTATGAATTGTGCCTATTGACTTTACCTTGCACTTGTAGTGTTACTTTAACCACATGTTTACATAGTTTTATGATACGTGATTGTATTGAGTAGAATTGAATTGAATGAAACATGATTACGGTGCTGATGATGAGGTTGATATGTTAAAGTATATTCATTACAAACTGTTAATGACATCTGTATACAAGTATGGTAAGTTTTATATCGACTTAGTATCATTCTTGAATCATGTCTCGAAACAAAAATCGCAAAGTAAATTTTGGTTCATGTTATTATCTCAAACTACGGACACACATCTTCATTATATTTATGCAGTTACACGTTTTAATTGACTCCGAGTAACCCTTCCTTTAAATATGCGAATAATTTTAGTTGACTTCGGCTTACCGTTCAATACCAAAATTCGTATTATCATCCGCAAAATATGTTTATGCTGGTGATGAAAATTAGCTCATGCGATCCATAGCCGTATTAAAGCCACTAACGATGGATTAAGTTCCAGGGGTCCCCGTGTTTTATGCCCCTTCCCAGTTAAAATGGCCTCTGAGTATTAATCACAAGGCCCCTTCCCTAGCCGCAGTGAGTTCTAATCACATCCAAGTCTAGACCAAGTTGTCCAGTTAACATCCATAAGTTGGGTGTTTTTATACCAGTGTTCTTCCACTGATAAAGTCAAATGAACTGTTTTAGTGGATAAAAACTGTTTGTCTGAGTAACAGAAAAAAACGTTTTTGTTTTATTTGTGCGCACGAATATCATAAATACATTCTAAAACTGAGCTATAATAAAAATGTCAAATCAAAATGTTTAGTATTGTGATGTTTCACAATAAAATTGAAAATTTCTCATAAATGCAAGAATTTACATTTTATTAAAAACACAGCTGACATTAAAAGCACATTTACGAGTTAGTGTCACGCCCTTTTCAAAATCGACAGCGTAGTTAAATTGTAATAAAACGTTTTGTATACTTATGATCGTAATGATTGCAGAAATCTATTACAAATTTCCATGATGAAAGAATTTTATGATGATTTTTTCTCTGCTATCTCTGTAACAAGTGAAACTGTTACACTATACTAGATGTCCAATATTTTTAACTCAAGTTTTGAAACCATACATAGCAAGGTTTCTTGTCATTGGCTAATTCGGTTACTGAATTGTGTGGAACCAGATTTCATTAAGACTCAATTATTTACACAGAATGCAAAATAAAGTTCATTTATGTGATTTTAAATAAAATACTGGTTTTAGATTGGTAGAGTTGGTCATTCGGTCGTGAAATGATGTTTGTCAAGCTGTTGTACATGTCAGTTGATGTTGAATTAGTCACGTGATGTGGCATTAATCACGTGATGTTTGTCAAGCTGTTGTCACGTGATGCTACATTTAGTCACGTGGTGTTAGTCATACAGTTATCGCTCGATTTTAGTCGTGCGGTGATCATGCATTAGTCATACAAATAATTGTAAACAAAAACAACAACACAATTGTAATGGAACTAAATTCCTGGTGTGCGTTCTGTACTCCACCAAAGCCAAGAATCACCTTTCTGTTGCCAATAATGACATTAAATAGACACAAAGAGTGGTATTAATGTTCTATTTAACAACAACAAACAGTCGCCAATTATGCAAATATATTGTTTAGCCATGCTTTAATTATATCAGTTACAATTGTGTCTGTATTTTATTATCATATTCACAGGACATTAACGAATTTACCATTTACGCATGCAACTACGTCTGTGCGAATATTTTTGAAATTCTGATATAAAGTGGCTTTATCATCGATTATTCAAGTTGTCGTTGCCAACGCCAAATTTTAAAACGTGTACATACCAAAATAGCAATTGTCTGATACTGAATACTTCCACAAAGACATGACATTTACTTCGCTAAGATTATATTATCTTAAAATGTGTCTGAGCAGGATATTTAATCTTATTATAAGACATATATCGCCTTGACTGTGTAGAGATAATTCGTTTTTAATATTTGCTGTTCCTTCGCCTGAAAGTAAATGTTACGGAATCGATAACGCCATATGTCAGGAACTATTTCATCAATTCCTAAATACTCTTGTTTTCCTATCGAACGCAGCCTGTCCGGTTAGACCAGTACAATGGTTAGAGCATTGGTCTACTTGTAACAACATGGATTGGGTCGGGAAAACTCAAAATGGTTCATCACAATACACTTGTATGTATCCATCAATGCATTTTTAATCACATGTAAGATATGAATGTTCGCTAGTATCCTTTTCGTACTACATCTGATTTCTTGTTTTCAGTAATGATACATCACGTTTGATTGGCGAATTAAGAGTTAATTAATAAAACATATCAATTAGTGTCATGTAAGTTTACTGTTGAAATTGAAGATTGAAACTAAGCTGATATAATAACTCTGATTATTCAAACACAATTAAGGAAAACAAGGCCTCATTTGTTTTCCTTTTTATGTGGCCGACTTCTTTTCATGTCATTGTGCAAAATCTCAAAAATTGGTAAGGAGTGGTTTGTTTATTTTTTCCTCTTTGCCTAAACCAACGCCAATTTCCTTTTAAAAAATGGCATAATTTTGAAGAATTTTCAGTCTCTTAACTCCAACCGAAAAAATGTTATTAAAATATTTAATGGAATTGCATAAAAGAACAAAATGGAAAACATAAGCCAAAAGCAAATATATGTTTTTTAAGATTTATGCATAAGTAGTCTGCCCGTGAAATGACCTTAAAGAAGCCAAATAATCACACTCACGGGCAAATAAACGAGCACCGTGACCCCAATATTTTCGCTTAAAATGTTTCTATCATCATGTGCTATGATTATGCAAAGTTTAAACAATATCTGTCTGTACGTTTTCATACTGCCTGTATGTCTATGTGAAAACTGTCAGATATCTCATTTAAAGAACATGCAAAGATGACAATAAAGCTTCACATTCAATTTACTTATAAATACGACCATCATAAACAAATCAATTGCAAACTGCTGCAATTTACCAACGGCCATCTGCACTCATTGAAAGCTCAACGTGATCTGAACACTGACTTGAACTAAGAAGTCATGTCATGTGACCAATTTCCCGCAAAAAATGGAATTCATCAACCATAAATCAGTAAAACCAGTTATACAACAATTAAAATAGATTGGTCAAAACAAGTAAATGTCCAGTAAATTTCAGGTTAGTACTTATAAGGACTAAATGAAGTCCATGGAAGCTGGTTAGGATAACTGCCCGCCACGATACGACTGAAATAATGTTGAAAATGGCGTTAAATCCGATGAAATAAATATGAAAGACATCTTTTAATTGATAACGCACCTTTTCGGAATCACGTGACCCCGACACAAAAATATGGTGTATAAAATCTCTAGATACAATCCTTATACCAATGTATTTCTATCAATTTGTCATGGTTTTGAATGTGGTCATTTGCCCTATCTAATGGCATCTGAAATCTCTAAAAGTTCTTCCGCACAAAACTTTCGAGTAATATGCTTGAGCTCTCGGAGCATTCTAAAAAAGTGACGTACTAATACCATTGTACGTTTTGATTCACCCCAGAAGAATGCCACATGTGACGAAGATGTCTATAGATAGCTTGAGGATGGACGGAAACTCTATCCAGGTACCCGTCTGGAGTCTTTAATCTCCATTAAACATTACCAAGCTGTTTTGTAAGACATATACCATTCAAAAGAATGAGAGAAATGTGAACAGAAGAAAACTTTTCGAATTACTGTGTAATTTGTTTTCATAGGCGTCAATTAAGTGCCGACTTAGTTTAGGAATACACTGAAAAAGTGTAAATCGTTACAAACAGCATAGAAAGGAAACCGGCGCTTATAAATGCAAATCGATAAGATTACAAAATAAGCCATTAGTCAAACCAAACATTGCTGTTTCGCACAATGCAATTAAACTATTTCTGCGTTTTTTCCCGTAGTACAAGGGAGTACATTTTCTTGGCATTGCAGACACCTTAATTTCCCCAAGCGTAACAATAATGCTATTGTAATATGCGTTGTTATTTATTTATACTAACCGATCCGATGCAGCCCGTCTCCCAATAGACATTATGTATTTTTGTTGACATGATCATTGACACAGTACATTCCCGATTCATAAATAACTAAATGTCATTAGGGAAATCTATGTGTTCGATACACTGTGTGGCGTTCATCAACATTCCCGGAGATAGCGCGTGTCATTGCAGCAGCTTGTGTATTATTATATTGTATTTACATCGTTATTGTAACTCGCTTGGTAGTGTAGATAGATTGTCATTTTGACGTGTAATTTAGATAATATTTCATTGATTTCTTATGAATCTTTCCGCTTTTCGATCCTTTTCGTTTCTGTTATTCTTTTTTCAGAAGCCGCTCCAATACGTTTGCATTTCTCCCAATTAATTTACCTATACCATTTACCTGCTCTCCTTTTTCTTTTATATGTACCCATTTTGGCTGTCTCTGTATCGCACCACCATTTCTACGCAAAGTATTCCTCTATCTCTTCTTCCAATTGTTTATAAATTCCATCTGTTTGTTTTTCTTGAATTCATTTCTCCATTTTCCTCTGTCTCATCATTGCTCTCTATCTCTTCTTTAATACATTCCGTGTATCACTTGAAGCCGTGTATACCTTTGGCTGTAACCGACCTTGAAATGGTGTTTATGTATATCTCTATATCAGAGTATCATTGTATACTCATGGACATGTTGTCTATATGTATTTTTATTTCACATTGTTTAATTACAAGGTCTTTATTCTTTCTTCATACGTTTATTTCCGTATATCCTCTCGTATTTCAAAGATACTTTCAAGCTCTTCTGATAGGAGTTCAACTCCTCTTATTCGATTGCTTTAAACGAGTAATTAATTAGAGATGTGTGATAGAGATAGTTCATGAAGTGCTTTTATCGCATAATTGCGAATTTTAATAATCAGTTTACAAATCCCCTGGCGATGGTTCTGTCGCTTTATTCATTGTTCGTGACTTGTTGAAACATTTAAACCCAACAAGTTGGTAACCTTTAAAGTTTCTTCGAATAGTCTATGCTATGGATATTGTGTAGCTGAATCATAAATGTGGGTGCAGTTTCTGAAAACGTAGGTCAGTTAATCCAATCCTCCTATATATCATTCCTCTGTGGCTAATAATGAGCGGTAAGCTAGATTATGAATTACCCATGTTCGCTTTATGGTGATTAGTAATATAGGGAGCAATCCTTCTGTCAGATATATCTCATAATCCGATATATTTGTCGAGCATTTCTTGAAGAGATTGAGAAAATCATAAAGGGAACATATATATAAACGGTTTAATTATTTATCAGAAAATTCATAGCTTATATTTCAATGCCATTTCATACAATGTATTAACATATTGTTGTTATTGTTACCTGAACAACTTTTCAAAGCACTTTATAATACAACCTTATACATTGAAAGGCGCGGGGTTTCTTTTGTTTACGCAATCTGCTACTAACATTTTGTCAGATAAAAATGTTATCCTTTTGGGAGCGAAAATGGGCATATTGGATTTTTTCGTCTGCTTATGAATGAAAAGGTTTTCTCTTGAGTGTAATATAATTCTGATGAATTATTGTGTCTTCAGACTTACGTGGGTGAAGCATTCTGTTTTGTAGACTCAAGGGTTAGATTACAAATTCAACGTTTCCACATAATGCTATGCGTATTTTCTGAAAGGATTATGTTTGTATTAAAAGTGTGCATCCCCCACTTCGTCTGGTTTTGGTCTTTCAATTTGATGAATTGAAATTATTCCGGTATTGAACGTTATAAAAACGTTATCCGTTTGTCGTTCATTCGAATGTGGCATCATGAAATAATTGTTTTTGAATACTGGTCATGAATGTTTAAAAGATTATAGTAACTGTAAGATTATAGATGCATTGTTACAGTAGTTTCTGTCATTAAATCCAGTAAGCTTTGCCGACCATGAGGATATGTACATTTATGAACAAAATACAAATGTACATGTACATATAAACATGATACAGAATAAAAAAAAATAATATCAATAAATAGATAAAACAAAAATATATATGTATATAATATGTATGCTTGTATTATATCGTAAAGTCAATATTCAATGGACGAACACCTTGGAAATGTTTTTGGTTTGTCTTGATATTTTGAAAACCTTGTCCAGTATAAAAATAGTGTTTGGTTACATATTAGTTGCACCTCTGAGATCATTAGGTGCCCAAATTTCTTTTATTTTCTTTCTGTCTTCTTTTGTTTGGTACAGAAAATCATTTATATGAATATACAAGAAAAGTATCAAGAAGATTTGGTATGAACATTGATAAATGAACACGTGAAATATGTATATCATACTATTTAATTGGAAAGGGATACAATAGAAAAGAAAGTGAAGATCATTAGATTAAGTGCTTAATTGTGTCCTCCCTTAAGACAAGTTGTACAAGAGAGCAAGAAGAACTAAATATCTTAATTATCATTTCAGTATATACATCAGATTTCTAAATTTGTTTATTAGCCGTAATTTTGGAAATTGGTATGTCTAAATTTAATGGTATATGAGTGTGCAGTCAAATTGTGTTTATTTGTGTTGTTAGATGCATAGGAAATCTTTTTAGCGATCAAAACATTTATCTATTCATGTGTTTAACCGACATTAAAGCAAGGTACATGTAACTCATTGCACATTAGAGGAATTCATATCAAGTATCTCCTGGCGGTTTTCTTTGTTACTGTGGTATCTATTTTGATACTGAACGTCAAATTTTGGTCAGCAAAGAATAGTTGTGTTTTGTTATCTGACCGACCCAATTTTTAGACCTAAACCCAATATTTATAACAGCAAAATGCTAAGTACAGTCAAACCTGTAAACAAGGGCCATCTTTGGGAAAGGCATAATATGGCCTTTATTGACAGATGGCTTTATTAAGGGGACATTTTGTTCTGAAAAAGACAGGCCTTTATTCATAGGTTGACCTTTATTCGGTGGTGGATGCTAACACAGGTTTGACTGACAGTGTACAAAGTTATTTGTTTATGGATTGTATTACATATTTTCATAAAAGGTTTTACGAAAATATAGAAACATTGTCAAACCTTACTTCCGTATTTTTTGTGTCTAGTCATCCTAAACATGGCTTTTTCCATCCTCGTGCACTTTTTTAGTCTTTCTCGTAATTAGCTCAAATAACTAAAACTATTTCATAGCTAATGTAATTTAAAGCGTGGGGTATTTGTATTAATGATTAATGAACCATGAGTGAATCCAGATACTCTTAGATTTGTAGTAAGATCATCTTTAAAAAAATGTTGGTTTACTTTTACGCCAATGACTAATTTTAGAATCCTTTACCTAAAAATGATGATTTGCTGTTAATCCGCCTAGACATTTTAGAATCCTCCTATCACAAATTGTGAGAGTGATTATTACTAAAAAAATAGTTTGATTCTTTACTTGAGCAATTCGTTTTCAATACAAGCATAATAATGGTAACAAAAATAAAAACGAAACAAATTCTGCCTTCCTATCCAAAGTTTGGGACGCGCAACAACAACCCAACATCTTTATTGATGGCCGGTTTCTATTTTAGTGTTAAATCAATATACACGTTTTAATGGTATCGAACTTAGTGTATGTTGTGTTTGACACATAGTATCATCAGTCATTTCAGTTTATTTATTTCATGGGATTTAAGTCATTTTCAACATTATTTCAGTTATAGCGTGGCGGGCAGTTATCTTAATCAGCTTTCCTGGACATCATTTAGGCCTTAAACACTATCCACAATGTACTACCAGGCTCCCCCTAATAATTCATTTTAACACAGAGTTTTATATCTTCAGTCAACGTTGTCTCGAACAGAGTGGGCCTCATCCGGGGTTTGAACTAACAACATTTAGATCAGTAGACCAAACGCTCTAATCACTGAGCTCACCGGGCGGGCTCAGTCTTTCCAAAGACAGACACAGATTTCAGAGAGTAGACATAAAGAATAAGAATTTTGTTGACAAATATTTTTACAAGTACAAAAAGTCATACTATGTAGTTTATCGTAACATTTGATTAAATTAGTAGCTCAGATAGAAAGGAACTGTTAGCACGATATATTATTTATTAAAATGGGACATGTTCAGCTTGTGGTTTGTAACATTTTGGACACTGACTCATCATGCATTACATGATTGGATTGAACCACGTTTTAAAAAGTTGCGTATTGAGAGTAAGTTTTTTTCCAATTGTGATCTTTTATTACCAATGGTGTATGATTATATTCTCAATATAAGCTAAACAAATAAACGAGCCCATCTAGATTATAATACGAGTAATTCAGCATTTTACCTTATTTTCAAATGGATACAAATGATATAAGTTTCTTCTTTATCTTCTCTAGATTTGGCATGGCTATTAGTATCCATAATCTATTATGAATGTTACATGCCAGCTTCTTGTTGGCAAATAATAAATTTGGCGTGCGGTATTACTTTCCTCTGGCATACTGTCATTATTGTATTGAATAATGTCATTCACATCATTGCCTTAATTATACTGGTTTTTGCTGTATGTTAGGCAGATGGGTAATTATACGAGCACGTGGTATAAATTATTCAGATTAGAACAATCTAGCATGTCTGTTTCCTTCTATACGATTAAGGGACTTATGTTTAACTGTATAATTAAAACCCATATTATTCTGGCAAATTATACCAGATTACTTATGAGTGCAGTTTTTATATTCCATCTAGGTAAGCGACTAGATTCAAAGAAAAACTTTGAAATGCTAGAATCCAAACTGATGACTTTGTGAACATTTATCAGTTTCAAGCTTTTCACCATACTTGGAAATTGATGCAAGGCAATCCGAATAATCGTCTGTCGCCATATAACACACAATTTAAGTATTAACCATGTAGTAATCTGTCCGTATTTCTCTTTTCAGGCATCGCCCTGTCCTCATTTCTAATTTTCCAGCTTTGATCCATTGACTTTGGTTTAGCAAATCGTTTCGGCATTTATCGATCTATTGCTTTCTATTACTTTTCCAATATCACGTCTTTTAAACAATATTCAGTTTTGTTTCTTTCATTTTACTCCCACACGCGTTTGAAAATACGAACTTAATATCTTGCCCAAGACCATGTCAATGTCGCTTTAGTATACCACTTAAAACAAACGATATTCAGACCTTTTGTATAAGTTTTGTTTTATTGCATTTACTACAAGGCAAATAGACAATTTGGCAATAAGAGAAATAAAATGTTATTTGTTGTGTGGGTTTTCTTAAACCTTTCTTTATGGCATACTTCCCACATATTTGTATGTGCGATACTAGTCCTTTTAGAGAAATTTACGTTACAATGTTCTATACCTTGGTTAAAGTGATTACCAATGCGGTAAAATCAGGTAAATATTTCATAACTAAAACCTTTGTGGAAGAATCTGCTTAGAATAGAAACCTTGTCACAGTCCATGTTATTGTTTGTAATGCTTACTTACCATACAGAAATTAATTCATAGCATGTCGTAAAATTGTTACACGTCAATCGATGAATATTTGCTTCATCTTTGAACAAAAAACCTTCATCAGTTCATGACTGCTTCTTTTCATTTGTCAATTTGTTATTAATCATTTATACTGTTTTATGATAATATATGGATTCACTAAATCAATTGATCCTGTGTTTTCTATGAATAATTAATCATGCTGTCGCTTAGGAAGACTTTCGAAATTGTAATTTTACAGATATTTTATTATGAATGCACTGTATAGAGACAGAATTAACTCCTTCAAATCGATTTCCAAATATCCCCGTTCCGTTTGGCGGGGTTCTCAACTTTAATATATTTACGCAAAAAGAATTGTTTACAGTTTTAAAACGTTTCAAACGTCTCATTCGGATAACGAAAGCATGCATGTAATCACTAATGTCATATTTAATGCAGTCAGTCAAAACACAGTTTATTTCATGGATAGAAAGTGATATTCGCTGCATGATCGGGTTAACGTTTTACTCTAAGGATGTTGTTGTTGCTGTAGAGAGCTAGTGAATATTTATATTGTCTGAGCAATGTTATGTGAAATAACAGACGCTTTGTTCAAGGGAATAGTTGTTTGAATGATCCGCTAGGTATTGATGTATAAAACTTAAGTATTTTAGGAACACTGTTTAATGCGGATGTGATGGTAATGATTCATAAAAAGCATGTTTTACTCGAAAAGACCGTACGATGCTTTTGAGTGTATATCTTTTAAGTTTAAATTTGTTGACATTAACGTGATTCATAGTTTTTTTAATCTTCACAAAAGAGGTTTTAGACAAATGAATGGATAAAAGAATGCGTGTGCTTCATTAGAATTAGTTGTCTGACAGCACGAGCTTGATAATTTAAAAAAAAATCATTATTATGCTGAAAAGTTACTTTGTTATGTTTTGAAACAACTGAAGTCATTCGTATGATATTAATTAATTCATATATTTACAACTTAAACATCTTATTATTTTTTATCCCAGGCCTTCTGAAGAGACAGCGACGATTGTTTTCGAATTGGAATCGAAATTTGTTTCTGAAGACAAGGCGACGAATTCGAGATGTCTCATCCCAAGTATGGTGACTTTCCGAGCAACATTGGTTCTAGACTAACCGGAATTGCCGATGCGGGTAAAAAATACAGTACTAGTGTAAATAGCGGTGTTCGTTCCAAACGAGACCATTCTCATGGTATTGAGGACAAGACAAAACAGCCAGTGAAATTAGGTATTGATTTACAAACTCATGAGCATGATCAAAAGAATCTAAAACACACACATACTACTGGTTTGGAATTAGCGTCAATTCATTCGAAATCATTAAATGACGGAACTCCGATAAGTGCTAAAGGTTTGATTTCTGTTCGTGCTCATTCGGCGGAATGCAAGCCACAGCGGCGAGCCTTAGTTAAACAGTCAACACAGGGGCGGTTTGATATAGAGGAGCATATTCCAACCGTGTCCGAGCTGCCAAGGAAATCGCCAACAGTGACCTCCGCGGATTTAATTGATAAAGTTCAAAGTAGAAATATTGAAAAGAAAACAGATTCTGCGAGTGTAAGTGAAAAATCTCTACAATCGGGTTCTTTACGGACATCACCAATTAAATATGATTTATCAAAGTTTCAACATTCAGCACCACGCCCAGAATATGGATTAACCTCTCATGGTGCAGTTCCTGAAGAAATACCATTACAAGAAATCAAACTTCGCTTGGGAAACAGTGCTGTGGATGTTACCGATTACCGGCAAAAGTTCAATGAGCGAATTAGACTAAAGGAGAAATCAAGGTCTGTCGACAACAGTGACTCATACCAGTCTGCCGAATTAAGTACAAACGAATCTGTAATTGACCGCCTACGGTCTGCTGGCAATAAAGTGCTTGCGGTTTGTTCGGTACATGTGTCAGACAATTCTGCTGGAAATGTGAAGTCTGTTCATCTGTCACCCGAGGCTGCTGGACGAAGACATTTTAATGCCAAAACGACAAAGGACCAAAAACAATATCTATCTCCGGACAGTTATCCGTCGATGCTCGAAAAATCAAAAAGTCTTCATCGAATTGTCAACCCTAACCAAATTGCTACAGAGGTAAAGCGCCTTGTTCATCAGTCTTCCGCGGAAAGAAAGCGTTTAGCGAATCAGAGCTCAACGGAAACAAGCGGACTAGGTGAGACGGTTACATCTGGCTTTAGCTCCCAGGAGAGTATTCATAGTTATCATAGTGGTGCCAGAGTCGGTAATATAGAGCAAAGTCTACAAGATCAGGGTATTGATTTGTGTGAAGATACCAGAAATATACGCCACGAAGGTAATAGTACGTTTGGGACACGAATTATCGATTCCGATAATACAATTAATCATACAAATGAACCTAAGAAAGGCAATATATGTATGTGTAGTGCGGATGATGTCGACACTAGCGGTGTTGACAGAACTGTAGTTGATACTAATAGTCAAAGTGTTGCGCCGACTGTAACATGTCGTAAAACAACTGAGAAAAAAGTGTCCGGTGATAAAGAAATGGTAAATCGACAAATGACTAATAGGAATATTATTGGACAAAGTCACCTATCCAGCGCATATAAGCCGCCTTTGGATTTTAGAAGCAACGATGTCAAACGACCGGATAATATGCCGATGTTCAGCGCGAACGTCGGGCCAGACTTCGATGTGCTCTTTACACAAAGCAAGAATCTTAAAGTTCCTGCACAGACGGTTGGCCTTCAACTGGATCAAATCAACAATGAATGGGATAAACACAAACGGAGCTCTTCAATCAAAAGTAGGTCATCACAGGGTTCGTTTAGATCCCGATCTGGGTCCACACGTAGATCTAGAAGATACCTGTCACATAAGGAATCACAGTGGATGAAATGGGGCCGTGAACGACGCATGTCTTTGAAAAAACGCGTCGAAAATTTGGAGAAACCTGAACCGGAAATACCGCGTGCATCGACACCTGTGAAAAAAGCGCGCCAAGAAGGATTAATGTTTGTTCACCCGGATTTAGGAAGTAAATATATATCTGAAGACGACATTAATTATATTCGACGGCATAAACAGGAACGGTTGAAAACATGCAAACTCATCGAAAAATCGAAAATGAAACTTCATCATGAAGCACACGATATTAACCGACTTACTCCGGATGAATTGATGACGTTGTCCAGATTTTGGGAACATCGTGTATTCATCCGAACGAGATACGTTTCTATTTTGCTCAGTCTTGTGACGACAGTGATATACGTGCTCAGCATATGCTCAACTCAATGGGTCACATATCCTTCTCCAGAGGGTAAGTTAATTTCATTTCGTGTATGGTGTAAAACCCAGGAAAACCGGACCCAGAACGGACCTTTGATAAAAGTCCAGTTTACTGAGAATTCCGGTTTTCATAAAATGTTTCATAATGCCATTATATAGATATTCAGGCTAACCATTCAAATTTTTGTTTTGATTTGCCTAATGTCTATGTAACTTTTCTAATCCGGACTCGTTTAAAGCATGGGGAAATTCGGATGAGAACGATTTGCGGATAAGCAAACATTGACTAAGTATAATGGATAATGCATAAATGACGGGTCCGATAAATTTGTCCGTTTTTTTTCTTGATTTCGAAATAAGAAGAGTCCCGATGAGAAACACTTCTCAACTATACAAATAACACTCACGATGGAACTAAGCTACTTCGGGACTTATGCGTAGACACTCAAATAGATTAGATCATGCTTTTGTGGAAATGATAAGGCAAGCAAGCAATTTCCGTCAAACTTTGAAAATGCAATACAACGCTTAATTGACTCAGAAACTTCGTAAATTGAGATCTCAGAGAAGACAGTGTACCATTGCTTTCTAAATACACTTCAATACGATTTAATGGAGTCAAAATAATTGAATTGGGTTCAATGTATAGATGTTCGTAACTCAATTCGAAAGAATATTTCGCCGTTTCTTCGCTTACAGTTATTCATTGGTAAAACAAGACGTATTTCATGAGGTTTAGTTGTGCAATGTGCATTGAATTCAAGTTGTACAAATGTTCTAGTTTTATCTAAATCAAGTTAGTTTTTCGTTATATCAAACCAATAAATTTATTGATTTACCAATTGATCATTTTATCTGCCGCCATGTTTGGCTCACCACCAAGTATATACACAGTGGAAGGTGTCATTCATTTTTAATAACACCTACTTAAAGACAAAACTGATTACTAATACGCCGACAGGCAGAAATTAAGACTTTCATTTAACAAAGCATCCAATGAATCAAATAGCAGACAACATAATCGGTAAAGGATGAGTCACGACTCAGAATTACTTTGGGATTAATCGTTTTCCTAGGATCGGTTGTTCAACCTTTTGTAGTTACTATAGAACATAACATAGAGCAAAACCAACATTTCCTTGAATATGACGTAACACATGACTAATATCGATGCTCTCATTCCAAATACAGTCATACCTGTGTTAGTGACCATCCCCCAAATAAAGGCCACCCTGTGAAGAAAGGGCCATAGGTTTAAAGAATGTCTTTCATTATAAAAAACAAAATGACCACCGAAGGAAGGCCATCTGTCAATAAAGGCCACATTTAGTCTTTCTCAGGAATTGACTTTGTTTGTTTTGACTGTATATCCACTAGTCATCCATCGAACCTGAGTCACCCCAATGTTCACCTATCAACATATATCTACAAATCATCCAACCTGAGTCACCCCAATGTTCACCTATCAACATATATCTACACATCATCCAACCTGAGTCACCCCAATGTTCACCTATCAACATATATCTACACATCATCCAACCTGAGTCACCCTAATGTTCACCTATCAACATATATCTACACATCATCCAACCTGAGTCACCCCAATGTTCACCTATCAACATATATCTACACATCATCCAACCTGAGTCACCCTAATGTTCACCTATCAACATATATCTACACATCATCCAACCTGAGTCACCCCAATGTTCACCTATCAACATATATCTACAAATCATCCAACCTGAGTCACCCCAATGTTCACCTATCAACATATATCTACACATCATCCAACCTGAGTCACCCTAATGTTCACCTATCAACATATATCTACACATCATCCAACCTGAGTCACACCAATGTTCACCTATCAACATATATCTACACATCATCCAACCTGAGTCACCCCAATGTTCAAATATCAACATACATCTACAAATCATCCAACCTGAGTCACCCTAATGTTCACCTATCAACAAATATCTACACATCATCCAACCTGAGTCACACCAATGTTCACCTATCAGCATATATCTACACATCATCCAACCTTAGTCACCCCAATGTTCACCTATCAACATATATCTACACATCATCCAACCTGAGTCACCCTAATGTTCACCTATCAACATATATCTACACATCATCCAACCTGAGTCACCCCAATGTTCACCTATCAACATATATCTACACATCATCCAACCGGAGTCACACCAATGTTCACCTATCAACATATATCTACACATCATCCAACCTTAGTCACCCCAATGTTCACCTATCAACATATATCTACACATCATCCAACCTGAGTCACCCTAATGTTCACCTATCAACATATATCTACACATCATCCAACCTGAGTCACCCTAATGTTCACCTATCAACATATATCTACACATCATCCAACCTGAGTCACACCAATGTTCACCTATCAACATATATCTACACATCATCCAACCTGAGTCACCCCAATGTTCACCTATCAACATATATCTACACATCATCCAACCTGAGTCACCCCAATGTTCACCTATCAACATATATCTACAAATCATCGAACCTGAGTCACACCAATGTTCACCTATCAACATATATCTACAAATCATCCAACCTGAGTCACCCCAATGTTCACCTATCAACATATATCTACAAATCATCGAACCTGAGTCACACCAATGTTCACCTATCAACATATATCTACACATCATCGAACCTGAGTCACCCCAATGTTCACCTATCAACATATATCTACAAATCATCCAACCTGAGTCACCCCAATGTTCACCTATCAACATATATCTACAAATCATCCAACCTGAGTCACACCGATTTTCACTTTCACGTTCACTTACCATCCTAACCGGTTCTCATATTTTCTCAAACCCACGTTGTCCACGTGTTAAAATTGACTTCAATTGAAGGTCAGATTGTTTGGTCAAGTAGGCGGTCTTCATAGATCTACTCTCTAATAGATACCGGTATTAAAGTCCAGTGGTAAAATGCTTCCGGGTGAACAAATGTGTCTGGAAAAGCATAGTAGGTTTATGGAAAGTTGAATAAATTATTGAAGAGAGAAAATGTCAAAACCTGTTCTTTGAAATGCATTCAAACCACATGATTTGATTATTTACAGGACATCTAATTGCTAAGAGCATAAGCCATGTTAGATGCACTCGATCTAGATCTTAAATGTAGAAATAATCGAATTTTGTGGAAAGTAGTGCTCGTAATGTGTGCCTTTTAGGGTTAAATTCGAAGAGAAAGGGGAATTGCATTGTGGGATATAATTAGGATCACGTGACTTCAATTATTATTGCATCTAAATAATAAATAGAGTATGCAGATATAATTGCTAGTATTATTATGGTACATAATACTGTACTCTCCAACCGGTAAACAAATGTATCTTCGGATGAGACATAATGTGTTCTTTATTGCCAGGTGGCCTTTATTCGGAAGACGATTTGTTATAAATAATTAATGACGTTTTTTTTCAAAGAATGGACTTTATTCACAGGGTGGCTTTTATTCGGAGGTGGTCACTGAACATTCAAACTGTTTTAACAAAAACTCTTAAAAACCTGAATAAACAGCCATCACCAAGTTATTGAAATACATTGCAACAGACTGTATGCTCTCCAGGCCGTGGCCGTCGTCCAGTTGTTAACACATTAGATTTGTAACCCGGCGATTTGGATCCGATTCCCATTCGTGGCTGATCATACCCGTCCGTGAAAATTAGACAAACGTGTTGATTTTCCTCCACATATGGAGAGGTTGCCGGTTCCTTGTGTACATGTAAGTTAGTACTGGTTAAAATACCGTCCAGGAAAACTTGTTAGGTGAATCGGCTGCCGTTTATAACTAAAGATTTATTGAAATACGGCGTAAAATCCAAATAAATAAAACACTAAAAGATCATCGTCTGATGCCCTTCTATATACATTTGAATGTATAACTAACGAAGTTTCCCATGCTTACAAAAACTTGTTCTGTATCGATTTTTACAAACATTATATTGAAGCCTATCGTAGCCACATCTGGGTCAGGCGTTGTAGACATTTGACTGAAGAAAACCGAACTTAACCTACGAAAAAATGTAACAAAATACCACGTGTATGTCCTCCAAATGATTACTAGATGACAGATTCATATTAAATGTGTGTTCTTAAAGTTAATATTTTAATTACTATTTTGGTAAGATCTGTTATTTAAGGTAATTTTGGGTTAAATTATGGTATGTTTTTGTATAGAATGTATGAGTATTAAAATTTTATTATCACGGATCCGTTACTCCTGCCTGTGCATTACTAGTAATCTAAGAAAAATAGAAACGTAAAGAATTAACTGTACTTGTTCCTTTTTTAAGACTACAATGTTACAAATACCAATGTGGTTCACCTTTAAGACTGTATTCTAATTGATACTTAATTACTTTCCACAAGAACCTGTAATTTCTTTACATATTGAGGAAAACATTTTTGTCATTTTTTTATTGAAGGGCATGACCTGTGGCAACCCTGATTCGAACGTAGATCGCCGGGTTATATAAGTCTAATAACTATGTAAAACTACTTGACTGTATGTTTTAAATTATGTACAATAGATAATTGACACAACAAGTGCTCCACGTTTACTTTCCTGCATTGACCTATTTCTATTTCGTTCAATGGGACGCTGCAAACACCCAAACATGGTATGTAAACCAAAATTATCAGATAGATATAAATGTTTCTGAATTCACTGCAAGTAATCAAGTAAAGCGTTGAAACATATGCCTTGACGTTGTCTCGAACACGCTATATCTCGTGCAGCACTTGTGCACCCAACTGATGGAGCTTAACTGTCGCCACAATGTCGTGCCAACTTGCAGTGTTGCCACAGAATGTCCAATTACTTTAGCCGACTCACCCAGACGAATGCAACTTGCTACACGCATACTATATGGGTTAGTCGATAATTAAAAAGTCTGTGCAAAAAGTAATATATCGATATTGGTGTGCACATTTAATACTAACTAAAGAACCCACATTTCACACGTTAAAGCGAACACACTTTATTTAGATTATACTTTGTTGGGTGCGCGCAGTCTCAAATTACGTAGTTTGCATAAAATCGAGAAACGAAGGCTATACACGTCACTCCTACATGTTATAGAATTGCTCGCTTATTCTCCTTCCGTGTTTTTTGGCAGGTCTATTATATCGCCCTGACAATTTCGATACGTTATTTGTTGTTGATGTTGTTCCGAGGAAGTTTATGAGATTGACCCTTTCAAATACGTTTAAATCCCCTACAGCTTTGCTGTTGACAGTTCTAAGGCGGCACTCCTAGATCTGGTGGTGTTTTAGTTTCTAATTGTTTTTGAGAATATATTTCTTGACATAACACTTTTTTATAATCAATTAGCAATACCATCTACAAACAGTACACGCACCTACAAGTACGTTTTATGACAGAAACTAATTATATTGTCAATGAGCTTGATTGTGTACACTCCAAATGCAAGAAACATAAACAATTACAAGGCTGTTTTCTCTTTGCGCATGCCATGAAAACATCATCTATGTGAAACTACACAATGTTTACTGACAAGTTGAATAAAGTGACACGTTCTCCACCGCTTGAATGATGTGGACTCAATACTTTTCGTTGGGGATTTAATTTCGTGGATTCGTGGGTCGGCTCATCCACGAAATCAAATCCCACGAATTTAAGTGCAGAGATAAGGCATTTCTTTACAAAAATCAATCCAGGAATTTATGTCACCACGAATTAGCCACATAAGTACAATCCCCAACGAAAATAAATGAAAATACAGTATATCAATAAGGTCAAGCCGACCGTCCGTCAGTTGATCGGTGAGTATTACAGAACTTTCAAGCCTCAAAGTGACTTGTGTCCACTTGATACTCCAATTGTACATCTCTAGTAGCTTTATGGTTGTTCAAGACGAACAATACACACAGAGGGTACAACAAGTAGATATACAACAAGTAAATACCCCCTCCACCTTATATTACGAATGAAGGTCTTTACTTCGCTCTCATAAAATTACATGTGCGTATTGTAACTCATGAATATTTAATGATTACCATGAACTATCTATTTCCTATTTCTCTTCACTGATATTTAATGCGATAACCCTTGTTTACCTCTTTGAAACGTGTCATTAAAACCTCCCATGTTATTCACTTTATCTCTGCTATCAAGGAAAATATAATTACAAACAAGTCATAAAATAATAGAATATGCGTTATTGGTAAACATTGTTAATAATTTAACACATACAGACAATTAGTTTGTTTGTTTAGATCGAGTCTTACGCCCCTTTTCAACAGTCAGAGTCATATAAGGCACACAATTCACCTACTTTACGAAAATTTGTTACTAGATCCCTATCCTCCGTAAGTAACAGCCTACTTTCTCACATAAAGAGCCATGGTCGATAGTGGGGCTCGAACCCACCATCCTCTATCAATGAGAGGTTACGGTGATTTTAAGTCAGCGACCTTAACCCCTCGATCACGGAGGCGGGTCACGTACATACAACCCTTTGTACAAAGACCTCAGGGAGCAACATAAGTTATTTTAAGCACTATACAGTCATGTACCTTTATCCCAATTTTCAAATATCTATTCCTTCGATGTTATGACTAAGTGGCTAATTGTTTAAGACTGATTGTTCCTCATATGCCAAGCCCAATAACCCTTTTTTACAAATAAAGGTCCATATTTTATATAGACCTACGATAGGTCAGTACATGTGCAATAAAAACGATCTTCAAGACCATTTTTCAAAAATGATGGTGTGGAGTTCTTAGCAAAAATGTTTACTATGAATAGGTAGGCAGTCATTTCTTTTGTTATTAATAACATTATATGCTTATATAAAAAAATGTAGAGAGTAAATAAGGAAAAAAAAACTTTCAGGTTTGGAAATATTTTAATATGTCGGTCGCGTACCAGCAAATCAACAATTTCTTAAGGATGGCCCAACTGTTATGGTTTTGCGTGGCTTCAGTATCATTAGAAATATGGAGACGCTGAATTATGTAACACGTTATTCTGGGACCATTGTATTGAATTTCCAGACAGTCTTATCTTAAAAATGTGTTTTGTAATGGTTCAATTGAAAAATGAATATATCCAGAATTTTGTTATGTCGTTAATCCTGTAAAGAATTGAGAAAAAGCGACATTGTCTGTTTTCACTTAAGGAATGAAATAGAGAGACACGAATCCAAACACGAATGACAGAAACGGAAAGTAATTAGCACAGACTAAAAGTCTCACTTAGTCAATCAGAAGGACACGAAAGTACACTTTATGAAAAATAAATTCTACATGAAGTATGGCATCGATGCGTTGGGTTCAGTCTGAGAGTAGTAATGCTTATGATAATTTTTAGTGCTGTGTTTCTTTAAATATCAGGTATCATATTCAGAATTTCAGTATTCCAATCTTAAAGCCAATTTTGTTTTACGATGTTTAGCTAATGTTAGCAAAACAGACACATAATCATTAGTTTATCGGTCTGCAAAATTAAACCGAATATGTATTTATAGTAAACAAACAGTGGTGTATTTTCAACAGAAACACTATGCGGGTGGATTTGAGGTTTGAGCTCTGATACTTTTATCAAGATGTATAACTTCAGGGACAGTACTTGATTGTTTCCATAGCAACTGGAAGCTTCTCCTACTTCCACTGGTCATCAAAGTGCGAAGCATACATTGATGGTTGTAAAATTTCCATTCTAATCCTCACGTACAATCTGTTGCAACGCTCTGCTTTTGATGTCAATATCTCGATCAACTCTATTATGCTCTGATATACATATACGAGGCCGGTGTTCTCTTCCAATTTCAAATAAATGTAATGCGATCATTTTCAATTGTAACACTGGCATAGAAAACTTGCATGGTGAATTTGTATTCGATCAATCATGATTCATATGTTGTAAGAGAGAGAGGGGGGGGGGGGGCAGGGGGTAAAATACAGGAGAACGGTCATTTACTAGTATACCACTCTTCTTTTCGAATAGATTCTGCTGGTTCTTTATCACTCCCGATGTTAAGCACCTATACACGTCTCGACCATCTTTCAGTGATTTTTTGGACACACTCATTGACTCTTAGCTAGGATGGGAACACAGAAAAAGGCGTTCTTGAGAAATTCGAATGGCGGGGCAACAGCCTTTCGTTCAGTAGTCCAACATGTTACCTCTAGACCACCGACCACTCCACTTGATGAACCATGCACGTGACTGGCATGACACATCAAATTCCATACAGCATGTTTTCATACTTGTATGAACTGACAAAGTTCAAAAGAAAACTTGTAAACAGAAGTTTAAAAATACACAACGATATAAAACATGGAATTTTGATCGGCTATTTTTATAAAGTAAAATTCACCAATCGGTGTAATAATACCATTTGCATAAATGGTAAATGGTGTAATAATGCTATCCTTGTGTAAGTAAACCCGTTTCGTTCGTGAAGGAGTTACTATAGCAATGGCTAACTTCCCAATGGAACAAACAACCTGGCTGATGATGTGAACGATAACATATTCTTCTCGAATTGTACCATTTTTCCAATACATTATGAAAGCATATGTGAATATCTGGCGCTCTCAATATGGGTTTAATTGTCCAAACTATTAATGATTTTATCAACTCATGTATGGACGTTCTTGTCCCAGGGTGATAATTATACAATCCACATAGATTAATACACATGTAGGTCACATGAATTGACCTAATACGCGCTGAATGTTCACAGTCATAAAGCATGTATATGGTTTCTGGAACAACGGAGTTATGAGTCAGACGTTTGAGACTTTTAGGTCAAGAACATAATACACGTACCTAGAACAAAACGATATCTCTGGTCTAGAAATATGTTTTATGAATAATGCCACTTCACAACTCTTATTTTGATATTGTTAAAAAATATCACGGAAGTTCTCGCCACCCAGCGTATGAAAATCATGACAGATTAAGTGTCGTGGGATTCCGGGTCGAGTGTTTTCGGCCTCTGACTGGTAAGCACTTGTCCCGTACTCAAGTGAATTCGAATCCAACCGAGGCCGAAAGAAACCCATGCCAGGAAACTACATGTATACAGCTGGCTTATTGCATGATGAATGTTATACTCAGGCATACACCATTTGTCTTCATCCACCGAATAAGCTGGCAAAGTCACTAAAAATGGTTGTTGGTGCGACTTTAACTTGCAGAGATATTAAAGACTTGCACAGCAACGTGGACAGGGAACCAGACTTAAAATTGCATGACGGATGTAGAAGACGCAGTGCTTTGGTATTACCAAAATCCACGCGCGCCGAGCGAGTGACGGCTTTGGAAAGATGAACTATCGTTCAGTTTTCATGTATGAGACTAAGTGATCTTTTGGATCTTCATCGGATGCAAAATAAATTTATAATATAAAGTTCTTTCCAAGGCGTGATCAGCATTATCATCATTAGTGTGGTATTCAGTTAGACTGATGTCTATATCGTGTTTATAGTGGTATGTTAATCATCGTAGACCCTAAAATATGCCATAAAGTTACACGAAATGTAATATTTCATACTAAATATTTTGTTGGGAGAGATATCTGCAGAGTTCATGACCATTACATAATATAGATAGTAGAAATTCACGAAATAAATCGACATTCATCATGAAATCAATTGTCTGTTCTTTAAAAGGCTTTAAAGTTCAACGCCTATAACAGGGGATTTTTTTGTGTTTGTTTTAAAAGGCAATTTCTTGGAATCTATATAATTATTGGTCAGATCCAACTTTTTTGTTTATCCATCAAACACCAATATAAGTTTGGAGTATGAATTTCATATGGCTTCCAGATTAGGAGATAATGAATTTGTGGCAAAGAGGCAGGTAAAAATATGTGGGTTGGGAATTGGCAGAGATGGAAGTTGGAATGTTATCTTATGGCAATTTATTAGGACAATATTATTAACTTGTTATAATTCTATTGTTTATAATTTCTGTAACGGGTCTGAAATAAATGACAAATAGATAAGGGGAGAGAAGAAACAGGAGAACTGGACATTTATATTCTTACTCTGATCTTTATAGCTTTTCTGGTTCTTCACCGTGCCCATTGTAAAGCACCGATACATGCCTAACCCGTTTCCTGTGATTTATTCAACGCAGTTCTGGGCTCGGTAAGTGGGGATTGGGTCTCTGAAAAGGCTTACCTGAAATATCTGGACTATTCGAACCTACGACCTTTCAATTGATAGTCCAGGGCGTAACCAGTAGACCACAAATAAATCCCTTAAATCCAAAGAGAATGTCATTTCAGTGAACTTTGACAGAAGGATTTCAACTATGGTACCCATTGCGAGTATGTGTTATATTCTCAATATCATTTTGAGTTTCTGTTTCTCGCAAAATTGGCAAGATAAATTGATAGATATAATCATGAGAATTCAGGAATAGTACCATTCATAAATGCTAATTGTTTTGCTATATCTTATTAACATTAAATAATATAAGTTGATTAACCACCTAAAGAGATTATTCCCATTAATAACGACATAAATGTTTGTGAACAGTCATGGTAACTACAGTACAACCTCTCTAAAGCAACTCCCTTAGTTAGTAGCACAATTATGTTGTTGTCGATAGGTTTGTCAGGCAGTGGCAAAAAAGTATATAATGTTTTTGCAGGGAGGTTGTTCCTCAAGAGAGAGCCGCTCTTGAGAGGTTGTACTGTATTTAGAAGCGTTGATGTTTTTTATTGTGGTTTTATTGGTATAGACTATGGGGCACCAATACCCCCCCCTCCCCCCCCCCCGGAGGCATTTTTCTACAGTATGTTTTTCTGAAAGTGTATGGAAAGACCTACCAAATCCCAGTGTCTACCATCTGGATGTTGGGGCTTTACTCCGTTACCGCCATTTTAGGGCGTTACCATAATTGAAATTTTAAAGTTAACACAATACCGCAAAGAGATCAAAATAATTTGTGTTAAAGGCTTTGTAATTATGATTATAAGCACAGAGAATGTAAACAAGAGTGTAGAAATGTTAAACTCATCATCAAATGTGGTATAATTTACGTTACCAATATTATATCACTGAAATAAGGTCACATATACTCTAAAATATTCGATTATCATCATATACTTACTGTTTCTGGATCGAGCAGAACACTATCTAATGAGTAAATGGTACTCTATTGTATTATATGTTGACAAGGTGAAAAAAAGGTCACAATAATGCAGAAAATACGTGTATATTATTAACTGCATGCGTTACCAAAATATAACTATGAACATAAGTGCATGTATAACTAAACCTTGATATTTTTTTGCATCAGACATTATAAAATCTAAAGTGGCATTTTGGCATAAATTTTTAAAAAAAACATTTCATTATAAAAATTTCATATCAATCAATCAAATCAAAGCAATCAATTGTCAATAAATAAATAATTTCATTAATCAAATAAATATTTAATTTATTCTATCAATTTCATAGTAATTTACAGATATGTTTCTTTTTTCAATGATTATACAATTGTAACCTGTGACCTAGCAGTGGCCATGAAATCGTACTCATTGGTTTGGCAGTTTCCGGAACAAATTCACTAATGTCATAATGAGAACGGGTGTATTTCAAACACGTATGCTCCATCTTCGATACATCTAGGTAAAGTAATGAACGACAGTGGTCTCGGGGAACTTATGATAAAATCCGGAATTATGCCAGTGGTTCTCTTGACAAAGTGACGTCTGGGAAACACTAAAACCATGCTCTATAGGAGCACAAGCCCTTATCGAAGGGTCAATTGCCCCGGCCAAGATTTGAAGAAACACAACCTTTCACACAGAGTATTTCAGCATAATATAATAACTCAGATACGAGCAGAACGTAACGCATTTGGCCTGCTTATGCTCCTGTCAGTTCAACATGACATAGACCTGAAGCTTACCTGGTCATTTCTTCTAGGTCGAGTGCCTTATATTGAATCACCAATAGAACCAACAACTAGCCATTCTACAGAAGGCGCATCCTATGTTGTTAATGGTAACGCCTAATTGGGTAACTGCAGAGTCTTATAGCAGTTCCAGACACATTCGAGCAAGTGGCTGAGGCGATTTCTTATCAGTTGCCTAAAACGTCTCGTGTAGACTTTATATCAGACACTTACAACAAACAGTCTATTAAATCAGATGAGTGCCGATGACGTTTGGCAGCTCCAACGTTCTTGCTCTCAGGTAAAAAAAGCAATAACTCCATGAAATCGGATGGGCTTCATATCTAATGACGACAATAAGACACAGTCAATAAAGCTAATCTTCGAGCAGTCTTATAGTGATGGCTTCACAGTCACACTAACTGAGATTCAAAGCACTGAGATTACAGTCTGGAGCAAAGTTTAAATGTGTTAGACAAAACCATCGTTAAACCATTTAAAGGCCTGTGTTATCATCATTTTGAATTAAAATTTGAATGTCAAGTATGTATAGTCTGTACAGATGTACATCATTTGACCAATTAACCACAATTACCAAGGAAAAGCTATCATGTGTCAATAGGCAATCTCACTAATATCAGAGACAATATAGTGTTCCAGTGCTACTTTACTGAATGAAACTATTTTCAATATGTAGTGAATATCGTTACCTCAACAGTTAATGATGAAACGGAGGAAACAAACAGAATCCTGCATATATCTCCAACTTTTATCAAAACTGCAAAGTCTGCAATGTATACTCATACTATTTTTCAAAGCGGATGTATATGCGTCACGTAATTGTAATTAGAAAAAGTAATGTATAGCTATAGGAGCTTTGCTCCTATAAATGAAGATTACATGACAATATTAGCCAATTTACCACGCATGTTTGTTCGGATGAACTTTACAGTGCCATTGAGACATTTGTATGTGTGTTGTTTGGTCATTAAAAAAAGACATCAATAAACTGAGGTATGACAAGTATCAAAGCCATGGTTGTGTTCTGAACGCTTTAAGTGGTATGGACATGAGCTTACTTACTCCCTGCAGATCCCGTCTCGTATGTTCAATAGTGTGTTATGTTTATTATTAATGCCCTGATGAGTCAAATGACGAAACCGGTTGGCGAATGAAATATATAATAATACCTATGGAATGTTAGTTATTTTTCATTATTAATTTGCTTGACTCGGATATATTTTTTTAACATTTTATATATATATATATATATAAATATAAATAATCATGTAACAAATGGTATCGTAAATGACACACACGTGTTTATGTGTGTCAATGGCACAATGTTTATTGCACTGTCGCTGTCATTGTAAATTTGATTGTTTCATAGATACATATTCTTAGAATACATTCGATGATGATTTTATAACAGTTTCATAGAAATGTTGTTACTCGTTTATGAATAATTTCAAACGTAACACAAATAAAACCATGTAACGTAAAACACAATCAGTGATGAATTAAAAAAGTTGGAATGTTAATTTACATGTACGTATTGCCAGTAATCAAGTATAAACATTTTGTATATCAAATCAATGTTTTATGGATTGTAAAGCGTGTTAAGTACTTATCGTGATAAAGGTAACGTTATGTAACGTAAACTACTATTATCCCAGTCAAACTTTACAACATTTGTAACTAGAAATGTTTTCCAGTTATGGGTATTAATGAATGCATCATGATTACCTATCACTGTATACCTATTTGATCATAGCATGTGATCACAGTAATATAAATGATTTCCATGTAACACGTATACTTTTATATGTAACGTATTTTACGTAAAATGAAGACATAAACAAGCTTTCAATGAAAGAAAAACATGAACATGTGGTAGTATTTGCCTAATATGAAAATGAAACATTGTTTACGACTACTTTTGTGTTGATTTAACATATACAACTGTCATTTCCTTGTCATTTTAGGGTAACGCAGGGTAACGTAAATTACAGAGCATATATAGTGCAATAAAGTGAAAAACATGCAGTTGATCGACAAGTAAAGCCGTTGCTAACTTATTATGGTCAAAGGAATTGTTCAAATTGATGAATTATTGAAAATATCTAGAATAAGACTTCTAACAAAATAAAATTATTGTCAAACGTATTTTTATGTAACGGTAATTAGCATGCTATAGTTCACAAACGCCCCAACGCCCAGATTGTAGACACTGGAAAAATGATCAGCAGGCATTGAGCTTTCAAAAAAATGGTGTCTACAAAAATGCCTCCGGGGGGGGAGGGTTTCGCCCAGTAGCCCATAGCCTAGTATGGCAGCCATCGTACACAACTTTGAAATACAATAAAAATAAAACTCAATTGTTGCAGATTTTTTTCATTGAATAGACTATACGCGTAATATCTGGAGAGTTAAGCATTTTTATAGATAGATAATACATCAATAAAATACATAAGTCTAATTTTTTGCTAATCTTGCTAATCTAAGCTGTCGACATAACGCGGAGGACGTTTATATATCGAGTGTTTAACGCAACAGTGTCGTAACTCATATTGAAATAAAAACAAGTTACGACAGTGTTGCGCTGAGCCCTCGATATATTATATTTTGACGTTGTCTTTATTCTGACGTGGACGTTAATTCAGTAAGGATTTATTGTATCATCAAATATCAGAATGTCGAAAAACATAAACATGAATTTGGAGTCTGACACGTTGATTATATTCATGATGTTATCTATTTACCATAACGTGTTTTTTCCAAAGCCACAAAATCAAAGTGCATGCACATCTATATGTATATATAAGGAAACGATTATTCACACTTTGTGAAAATGTGACTATTTTTATCTATGAAATATTTTAGTTGGGTGAAATTAGCATATTAAATGATAAACGCCAGACAATACATTCATTTATGCGACAAAATTGACGCCTTGCACCAATGTTAACCAGTACTTTTTCAATTTCTTACTAATCTACAGTAACATTCGGACTTAGTAACGTCGGTCTTTTTTTCAATAACAACATTCCATTATTCAGGCAAGCAAGAGCATTGGTTCGATCACGTGATCATTGTGTATAATTAAGTCTCGTGGGAAACGTTAATATCATTATTTCTCACAGTAAACGTATAGGAACATTAAAGATCCCCTATGTATTGGAATATCTATTAAAAATACATGTACATACATAATAATTATTATGTTGTGTAATATTGATATATACTAAATATAGATAAAATATACGTTGAGATGTCGCTAGATTGGATGGGTGTAACTAGGTTTGTGTAGAGTCTACTGTTTGCCAAATACGTATATGTAGTACATAAACAACTTCGATGTAGTCGATACTTATAAAAGACTCGTTTATCAGCAAAGCTAACATCGTGTATTTCCGTTTCCACTCGTTGTTGCTTTTCATTTTATGCTAAACCTTTTTTTCAGCGAACAAACTGCACTTCCACCATCTTCCATGGTGCGCTGCGTTTCATTAATTTGTCGATCGGCAAGTATCGTGCACTTTCGTTGTCATCCGGACACTACATATTTGTGCCTCTAAAGTTTTCGCGAAGGTGTCTGGACTCACTTTTGACCTATATTTCTTGCCATGACGTATTAATTATTAAGAAGAAATCCCTCATTATATTGGATGATTCAAAGAAAATCCTACCATACATTGGGTGAAATCTACAAGTGTAGAAAAAATAAGTCCACGCCAACTTATAGTGAGTCTGCAGTTGTTTAATGTATACTTCTTGTTTGTAGTTGATTTACACACAACGGTCGTTATAATGCATAATCCCATTGTCAAAGCAGAAGGTAAACAGGACCATTGTACGACAGGTCATGAAATCGATGAGTTGTCTCCTTCTTGATTCCCTACAGCGATAGTGCTTTGTCTCCTATCTTGGATTCCTATATTATGAGCGAATGTTTCAAGTTACAAAAGAAATGAAAGGGTAAATATGATCTGGAAGGAACAAGGCGTATATTAGATGCGATCCACAGTTGGGCGAACTTACCAGACATATCCAATTACCAAATGGTGTTAAACGTAGTCTGAACAAATTATATTCCAGAACTTTCCAGTTGATTTCTGTTGGATACTTACCAGTACATATCTCATTGAAGTAATGTCCAAATACTCCCCAGTGATAGTGAAGTATCTAGCCACCAGCCCCGACAAGACGGGCTTGTTCTTAAAAAAATAACAATAATAATTTTGAAATAAATTACTTTATTTCTACTTTACAATATCGAGCCCGACACCAATCATTGTTCGTTATTAAACACCTTTATTGCGTTAATTTGTTAATTATTTCAAACATAAAAGTAAACAGAGAGTAGATCAGAAAGAATGACAAGTTGATACAGTTCACATAGTTACTGTTACTAGGCAGTTTGACCAAATATTCGCTCTGAGTTAGTGGTAAAATTGGTACATAACGAATGTTCAAACATTCATCACTCATTGGAGCGTGTTAATTTCTATTTATTATATTGTGTTGTAACCCTAAGTAAGAAAGACTTTTGAAATCTATGGTCTGGTAACTTTAAATTAAGGGGTTTTATTTAATTTTTTATCACATCCAAATTTTGCACCACTGTTGATTGCCCTTAAGTCGTATTTAAATATCGACATTCTTAACCGCCGTACCCTGTCAAGCTATCCTTTCTATAGACACGGCCGACCAAAGCTGCATGGATTAATGGTTTCTTTCTAGCGCTCCCTTGAAGGCCAAGGGTGTCGTAGGTAAATGTACCAATGGGTGCTATCGCCATGTCATAGTTTGGTGCTGCCAACACAATCTGGGGTTGTATAAACGGAGATGAGAAGTTACCCTTTATATGAAAAGACTCGAATCGAGTATGTGCCGTATATACTGGCTGACCACACGAATGTGGACTGCGATTGAGACATTTTATCAGAACACATATTTGGTTGTAAATAGGTCCGTATGCTTTATGCAAGCCGCTGTACACACCAAAAGCATACATGTCGTAGCTGAATTCCTTTTGGTAATCAAGGTAGCAACAGAAGCCGTTATTGCAGACAGTCACAGTGCCTTTTAATTCTTCGACAAGAGTAAACGTCATCCAGTTCATGTGAAACTTGGCATGAAATTCTTTAACAGGAGGTACAAGGGCTTTCATATTTGAAGGTCCAAGTGTTATCGGATTCACGTCGCAAGGGAGTTTTACAGTATTGCGCACATTCAGTGGCATGTCCCCAATAATAAAATGTCCATTGGGACTTTTCGTATCGTAAACATATCTAAGAGGCCCTAAAGGAGTGAATAGGCCACTTCCACGTAGAGTGGAAGATGGAACATGGGGCTCTTTAATGCTTGCACCAAGTAGATTCACCGAATGACCAACAGCGAACGATGACATTAATGCAACGGACGTATACAAGGGTGGAGTATTCGGCCAAGCCGTCGGAAATACTATGTCCGTGACATTGTGGTCACGTATAAGTTCCATGATAGGATCGAAGAACATGATATCATTACAGACTGTGAGTCCGAAACGTCCGAATTCGGTGTCGAACCAAATGTATTCCGGATGCGTCGGTGTATTGAATTGTGGTTCACGGTAACGATTTTGCTTGTGATAACGAGCTATAAAAAATCCCTTTCTGTCATAAACGACATTGGTATTATATTGATAGTATCCGTCCAATGGGCAATTCGGATCAATTCCAACCATACACTTCTTAATGTCACCCATATTCGCGACTATGTATAAATTATTACGTTTCGCCATACAGCTTAGAAATACTTGCACTTCGTTTTGAGGAAAGTGCATAGGTTGGTTGCAAGGGTTCCACACGAATCGTTTCGGGTCAGGTATTGGTTCTAGGTATGGCCGAATATCCATCCGGTTTCTCAAGTGCCAACCATACAACCCATCTTCCGGAAACACAAGAATATCAACATTCTGAAATCAAAGGGTTGTATTTAAGACCCTATTGCTCAACAAAATTCATTTGACTGCAACAAATATCTCAAAATGAATGCAGAAATAACACTCAGCGACCACTTTGAATTTAAGACAACCTCATCACAAGGGCCATACACCCTTGGAACGATTTTCTCTGTAGTTATTCTCCATGTATAATTTGACTTGACGATAAAACCGTATGTACAAATCGGATTTGCTCGCGATCGGTCCTAACGGCTGTCTAAATATCAATCTTATATTGTAATATTGGTCGTCTGGTGTTGGCAATGTATATGATATCATACTTATAATATTCCTACTTAAAGCGATTTTATGAAAAAATGAAGTAAAGATATATGAGCTATCGTGTAAACTTTGATCATTGAAATGTTCGTTGGTCTGAGTTAAAAAACAAATATATTATGCCCTTATGGTAATTTAGAGTACATCCAAACATTTGAACAATGCCATACTTTGGAAAGACAAAATGTGATCTTTATTGACAAGTGACCTTTATTCGGAGGTCATTTGGTTCTAAATAATCAATGATGGTTTTAAATGAATAGCTTTTATTCACAGGACGGCCTTTATTCGGAGGTCATTTTGTTCTAAATAATCAATGATGAAAATAATTACTTTTATCCAAAGGTTGGCCTTTATTCGGAGATGGGCGTTAACACAGATTTGATTTGTATCAAACATAAAAGAAAGGAATATAGAACAAAAAGTAGCGAAATGTAAATCTTTCCGTTTGACCTTTGGCTACAGTAGTTTTAAAGTCGTATCTTTTTGACAAGTACAATCATAGCCGCTATTTCTGCTTCATTTTGAGCTGAGTGTGCTTATCAACAACACCAAGATTTTAGTCAATGTTAGATCATGGTTGATTTGAAAGTTGAAACAATATGTAATATATTGTAAAGGCATTTTAATGTTAATCAAAATTGTTCAGAACATAGATTTCATTGTAAACATTATTTACCTTCATTCCTGCTTTCATGGCTTTTATTGCGTAGAATCGTAAGTTATACATCATCTGTTTCAACGCCATATGGCGGTTTATAGCCGGACTTGCTGGCTGAATAATTGTATGCTCGTACACTGCCGCCCGATATGTTTTGACACCTTGCACCATTGCAACGTTTGCAAAAAGGAGCAGCGGAAACAAAATAGTTACATCCATTTTAAGTCCGATTTCGTTGAGTCCACGTAAAACGAAAGAAGGAATGAATATCACCTATCAACTTATGAGTAATACTCACATGCACCGTCACGCAACTAGCAAAATTAAGCGGGCATAACCAAAGTTAATCTTAATACATCATGTTTGTGGTTTTCTTGAGTGTATGCAGAATTTTCAATTATATTGTAAATGAAACATTCAGTAAAAATGAATTACTTCAAAAACACGTGATTTCAATCCATCATATTTAATATTTAATTCATTGGTTATGAAATTATGCTGTAAATTATGTACATCATGTAGAAAAATACGTGATTTATAAGATTAACGAGAAGAAGGTTATTCATTATTGATATACACACATACTACATGTATCTAATTGGTGTGGCTAGATTTTTTTTGTCAAACATACTTATATTCTTTAAATTACTAAGATAAATTACTATTTTTTCTCATTTAATGTCATTGTTTACATGAAGTTAAGTACGACATAAGTGGAAATAAAAAAATTGTGCACTGGTGAGAATGTGCGGAATCTGTTTTTTTTCCTATATAAATATATACTTTTTTGTATCTTTCGACTTGAGTATTGATATTAGGAAAATGTGTCCATGTTTAAAGAATTTAACTGGAATTGACTATTTTCGTTAGAATTACGCGGGGGTGTTCAAATATGAATGCAACTAGTCCAATACCTCGTTTAATCACTATTTACACGAACTATGTACATGCATTGAATAGAGGCTTGTATAAGCTTTCTATATATTGATACATTATAGAAAATGTGTAACTTTGCCTATCGAATTATAAATATAGGAACAACCAAAATGAGTTTAAGAATTGTAAATCAGTATTGATAAAGCAACTATTGCCAAACGTAATGTGAATACAAACTTCCGTAGGTTATCAACAGACAGACTGTGATAACAAATAAATATGCTCGAATATAGGGAGAATAATTTTTCAAATTTATTTTTTCCGTAGCTATGTGATATTAATTCTAATAAAAATGAATTTATCAGCACAAAAAAGGAAATGATCAATTCTGTCAGTAAACTTTGATACTAATGATTTTAAGGTATTTTTTTCTTTTAGAGGTGATCTGCAACTGCGCGGAAGCGAGTATGGCTTTGTTTTGATAACACATTGATTTTATGAACTGAAAAAAATAATTTCAATTACAATCAAACCAGAGACTAAAGGCCACACTCAAAATATTGCTTTTATTGACAGATGGTCTTAATTCGGAGGTCATTTTGTTCTAAATAATCAATAATGATTTTTAAAAGGACGGCCTTTATTCACAGGGTGAACTTTACCCGGAGATGGCTGATCGCGCAGGTTTGACCGTAGTTCGCGAATCCTGGGCACTGTCATGACTGAAACTTTTAAAGAATTACTTGAAGATGTTTCTTTGTCTATGTTCTGTTTAAAGATGTTTCGATGCGGTCTCATCGTCGAGACTGTGGTTAGGGCCTCTGCCTAGCATTCACTAACCCTTGCACTCATCTATAAGTTCTATTCCAAAGAGGAAGCAGACCAATTTCTCATGAAATTAAGCTGTCCAGCTAGCTAACGGAAGTCCGTTGGTTGTTTCAAGACATGTGTGTTCCTATTATACCTAAACCTCTGGTGTAGTAGTCAAATGATCACCCTCGGTGTTGGTGCGACGTTAAAGCTCCATTAGCTTTACGGATGTTAAAATTAAAGTAGGTCTTATTTTACATAGAAAGATGTCTTGTCAGTGAAATTGACTTTTATTTGCAATTAAAAACACAAAATTTTCATTTTTAATCACGAAGTACATATAGAAATGTAGTACAATATTTCTTTCAATGATATTGCAAAAAATAAGAAAAAGCATCAAACAACATTTTTACGAGATTTAGCTAAAGAGAGGCATCTTGTAAGTATTGTTTTAGACAATGATATATTATTTCTTATATTTTAACATCTTTTCATCCATGGTTCAGTATTACTAAATTCAAAAAGCCAATGGGCCTTTAAACTTGAAACAAAACGTCAAAAAAGGCATTGTATCAACTGGAAATTTCTCATATTCGTATGGCTAGATTTTCGTTTGAAATCACATGTACATATAAATAGTTAGTAATGACGGTACAATGATTATTCATACGCAACACAAAATGACACCGCCTCCATAAAACTGTAAAAAAGATGATTGGCCATAAAGAAACCACACAATAACATTACACATCCATTTGATAAACATGCGTGGCTGTTTACATATCATTATGGGATTCAAGCTTTAATTACTACTTACCACAAACCTTTGATGATATTTGATAAGTTAATTCAATATGCATGCGTTATCGTCTCCTCTTTATTGTTTAGTATCATTCGTTCTTTCCTTGGGTTCTTTTTTGGTTCATAAATTTCTATCTTTTGTTTGTTATTAATTTATTTCTGCATTTGTTTATATATTTGTTATTTATTTACTTACATTTTTATGTATTTATTTATCTATTCATTTATTTATTTAATATGTTTTTACTTTTATATTTATCAGTTGGTTTATTATTTTTATAATCATTGGTTTTTTTACTTATTCATTCATTAATTCCGTTCTTTCTTTGTTTCTTAATTTCATTCTGTCATTATTCCGTCCATTCGTTCGTAAGTTTATTTTATCTTACATTCTGAAGCGCTTTTGTCCAAGAGGTATGTTCATTATTTTAAGAACTGCCTTTTCGATTTGTGTAAATATGTAAGGCACGTACAATTATAGATAAAACAAAAGGAAGAACACTGAAATGAAAGTTCAATAAGCGAAGTTTAATTACGAAAATTATTACAACGATTAGCACGCGCTTTTGTAATTTCATATCATAAATCTAGTATATCGTCCATTCATCCTGTTTTTGTGCTGTTTAAAAAAAAATAGGAATTAATATATTCATGATCGTCATCAAAATAACCGCGAGATTCTCCCAAATTGTTGATGTGGCGTATTCAACGCGTGACTGGAATGATAAGAAGATTGATCTGCTATTACATAATTCATCTAAGGATACGCGATAAAACAAGCGACGTTTTCAACTTTCTGTCATTCTTTTAGTAATTTGGTGATTGCTGATTCTTAGTAAAGGGAGAAAACTCCTATTGAAAAGCGGAATCGCGATCGGACTCGATTTGTCTATCTTTAAAGTTGCCAACGGTACTAGAGGAGGGACAAAGAGATGTCCAGGTAGATTCTGCAAGTTCGGTGCTTCAACCCAGGGGTACACTTGGATTTTTTTCAACCACTAAATCTGGAAAAGTCGTCATTTTACCTTGGCTTTTATTAGGACGTTAAAACCCCGCGAAAAACCATCGAATGAAGTAGGCTTAAGCCGGCGTTCTCAAGACTTCGTCGTTACATATTCGTCTCTTTTAAATAGCTCAATTTGTTGGTAAACGATGAATACAATACTGACGTAACTACTATATTCAAACACTTTTGTATCTTTTTTGTTACAACCTTTGTGTGTTAAGTATTGTTAAAACTTCTGTTTATTTAATTTACGGTTGTGCTCGTTGGCTTCTGCTTTTAGTAAACCGTATGATAACGCATTTTGGAATCGAACGTGAGATGAGAGTGAAGTTACGTATAACACACATGTTACGTAAATGAATCATTGAATTTAACGCAGATATTCCTGAAATAAACACAACTTTGTTAAAAAAATAGTCAGCTGCGTTGATTTAGTAAAATATATTCGAACTTATAGCAATGATATGCCATAGTAATTACTTGTCATATATCATATACCATTTACAACGGAGGACCTCTGACTTCATTAGATCGAATGCGGTGTAACTCGAACACTCGAAAAGTCACGAAGTCAAAAATATATTTTAGAGATTTTATTTTACTGTAATTACTATATTTCTCTGCCCCATCAGAATATAAATTTATCTGTATCCATAAACAAGAACATGTACATAAAAAAAATATATACATTATACAGTCAAATCAGTGTTTGCAGCCACATCCCAAAAAAGAAGTCCTGTGTATAAAGGCCATTCTTTGAGAAACCGTCATTGGTTATTTAGGACAAACTGCCCCCCCCCTCTCCCACCAAAGACCACCTATCACTAAAGATTTTTTTCTTTCCAAAAGATAGACTTTGTTCACATGTTGAATGTAATTCAAAGTGTATTTCGGCTCAAAATACATTTTAGATAAAAATGATACATATTTTTAACTTGTATTTTCATGCCGTTATTCGTAAGGATTATAAATATACGGACCCAGTACACAGCTATTTTATCAACCCTTGTGACAATTAATTCGATAAACAAACTTAAATTGATATGGGTTTTTTTCAGTTATGGACCACTACGCTCACGAGGGTCTTTGGTTCAGATGTCATCCTGTTCAAAGGAATAACAGATATACTGAAATTTGTGACGATCCTACAAGGAGAGGTAACTCTATCTGATTCGTAGTTTTTATTTACACTATTACCTCCCCTGTTTATACTGTATGTCTCACATTCATTTAATTTATCTATCATTTCTCTGTAAGTCATTCAATATGTTTCCATTCAATTATCTATATCATTCTTTCACATTCATTTTGTTTTAAAATTGTATTTAATTCGTCTACTAGTATTTATTTACGATTTTTAACTTTCTTTCACCAAGTTTGTAGAAACTTCTTCATTCAGTCACTTGTTTCTTTATCGTCAATAAACATCATATCTTCATCAACTAATTCATTCATATATCCGTCCGTCTGTCCACCCATCAATCAATCAAATCATTAATCCAATCAATTAATCAATCAATCAATCAATCAATCAATCAATCAATCAATCAATCATTCATTCATTCATTCATTCATTCGTTCATTCATTCGTTCATTCGTTCAATCATTCAAAAGTTCATTTATCTGTCCGCCCATTCCTTCATGTATCACATTTTCTCATCTAACTTAATCTCTGGTGGTTCGCTAATAATGCTGTGTTTTATCTTTCATCAAAGTCACTTAATAGTGTCGACCGTAAATGCATCCGAAAATCGCTAATTTTCTTACGCTCGCGAAAACATGTGATTTAGCATACCTAACTAATATTAACTTATTCACATAGCAGTTTTTAATTATACATGGCGTAAAAACTTGCTCATCGCATATCCAGCAATAAGTTTCTAAAGCATTCCGCACTCAATTCCTGATGAACAAGACGTATTCTCATTACTTTAGTGACTTCGTTTCGAACCAAGCCAGCGGATGAATTAAAATCACCATGCCTATCTGAGAATCTCGCAGATAATTACCCAGTGGCTCTGAAACTGTCGTCTGAGTTTTATTTAGAATATCTTATTACCCTCATCCCTACCAATAAGGCGAGTATGTGACAATGTTTCTCTGGTGTAATTTTCTAATTTGTCAGTCTTGATAAATCAATATTTGTGAACACGAATTTACAACATGAAACAAATTCTCATCGACAGATAACACTACGGTGTAATATGGTTGTAAAAGCCTATTTTCATTGTCATATACTGTCCTACGCAGAAGCAGTTTCCTATTTTATGTGCAAAAGATACTCTGTGGAACAACAATCAATTGGCCAAAAATGGCTGCATCATTGCCGAACATTTGTCTGCTATCTCAGCGCATACTAATAAAGTGCATATTTGTGAATGAAACACGCATTCATAGTTCTGCGGCTGGGTTATTCATACGTATTTATTGTACACAAGAAAAGGCAATACTTTGTTTAAGATCCTCCCTACCATTGTAGACATTCCATTTCTCTTCATTTCGCTACGCGCACTTAAACATTGTAAATAAAACGCATCCCCATATACTTAGTCGGATATTTCAAAAAGTCATAAGGAAATTTCCATAACATAGATGTATTCTTACTAGGAGGTCGGAGTGGGAGGATGGCACGTTGAAGCGGCTTATAACCAAAGATGCATGTTTTAAAGTTTTAAGGAATCAAATTTATCCTCAGCGATATTCATAATTTTAATACGTCCTGGGCACCACTGCAGACCTATAAAAAGGGTTTGGCCAGAATTTTGTAATCCAAAGATACTGCATGTATATGCATTTTGATATTCAAGCCACACAACTCTAAGCTTTTCAGGGGCCTCCGTGGTCGACTTGCCATTGTTTCTGACTAGCAATCGAACGCTCACTCGACACTGTTAATTCGAATCCTACCTAGAACCAGAGCAAGTTCACTAGTTAGAATGTAAGACATGTTATACGATACCCATATCATTGATTGAACTACATAGTTAACCACTTAGAATTGCTTTATTTTGAAAATTCTAGTTAACTGTTGCGCAATACAAAACCTGCTAGCTTTTTGAATTTTCGCAAATCTAACCTTGTTTGAGTCGTGACCTACAAACGCTTTTAGTCTGACAGGTTATCAAAACTAGTTGTGAACGATCGCTTTAGAATTCAATTCTGTCTCTCTGCATTAATATTTTAGCAGGCTTTGATTTTCAGTTATATTCACAGCCTACCATGCGAATGAATTACGTGTCTTGTATTCGCATTGATTATTGGTGATTTATGGCAGCAAAATCAAGCGCCTTTGTAAAATTGGAGATGTTGGTGTACGTGTGTGATATGAGGTCGTAACATCTGTTGTATTAATGGAAATTAATTTGTGGAGTTTTCGTCAGTTTTTTTGCGGATTTTCAACATGCTTTTCGTTAATGTTTTCGGATGTGAAAGTGTAATAGTGTTCGAATGAAGTTCAGAATTCGGATACTCGACTGAATTTCAATATTTCCATTGAGTATAAGGGCGTAATTAAACGCCATATGGATCGATTATAAATAAAATTGTTGCTATTCTACAACATTGGAAATTGTGTATTGTGCGATAACATTCTGGATTAAGGTATAAAATTCAAAACTAGAATTTAATGAGTTTATTATATTGGTTCTTATTTTGCATTGCTTTGAAATGATGATGCAAGTAAATTAAAACATGTATCTGTTTCTTGAAAAAAAACGTCCACTCTTATTCATAGTATGTGAAATAATATGTTTATGTCAATGTGAAAGGATGAGTAATACATACTTGACCAATACATGATACATGTTAAATATTTAATCACGTGAGGTATTGGCCATCATCTCATTAGAAAGATACTGACTTTAAACACATAAGGTGAATATCGAGTATCATATTAATATTTCATCATTAATCTCTACGCAAAGAGAGTATTTCCCTGATGAAACCCCGTATTCCTGTACCTTAGCCCTGTCAAAAGAAATAGGACATAAACTAATATTAGACATCAAATGTACATTTATGTTAATTGTATGTATTATTTAAACGTCTTTATGCATATCTACACATTCGACTCAAAGACATACGAAGTACACTAATTGTTGTCAACATGAAAGGATGGTGACTGGTTTCTACTAGTATTTTATTGCTCAATGTATAAAATGTAGACGTTTGATTTCAAGATGTAAGGAACTTGATACATACAGCAACAGACTGGTACCTCTATCATTGCTCTGTATGCAGTCAAGGTGTTTGATTTCACGATGTAAGAAGCTTGATACATACGCCAACGTACTGGTTCCTCTGTCATTGCTCTGTATAAAATGTTGATGTTTGATTGTACGATGTTAGGAGCTTGATACGTACACAAACAGACTTGTTCCTCTGCCATTGCTCTGTATAAAATGTTGATGTTTGATTGTACGATGTTAGGAGCTTGATACATACACAAACAGACTGGTTCCTCTGTCATTGCTCTGTATAAAATGTTGATGTTTGATTTTACGATGTTAGGAGCTTGATACATACGCCAACGTACTGGTTCCTCTGTCATTGCTCTGTATAAAATGTTGATGTTTGATTGTACGATGTTAGGAGCTTGATACATACACAAACAGACTGGTTCCTCTGTCATTGCTCTGTATAAAATGTTGATGTTTGATTGTACGATGTTGGGAGCTTGATACATACACCAACAGACTGGTTCCTATGTCATTGCTCTGTATAAAATGTTGATGTTTGATTGTACGATGTTAGGAGCTTGATACGTACAAAAACAGACTGGTTCCTCTGTCATTGTTCTGTATAAAATGTTGATGTTTGATTTTACGATGTTAGGAGCTTGATACGTACACAAACAGACTGGTTCCTCTGTCATTGTTCTGTATAAGATGTTGATGTTTGATTGTACGATGTTAGGAGCTTGATACGTTCACAAACAGACTGGTTCCTCTGTCATTGCTCTGTATAAAATGTTGATGTTTGATTGTACGATGTTAGGAGCTTGATACGTACACAAACAAACTGGTTCCTCTGTCATTGTTCTGTATAAGATGTTGATGTTTGATTGTACGATGTTAGGAGCTTGATACATACACCAACAGACTGGTTCCTCTGTCATTGCTCTGTATAAAATTTTGATGTTTGATTGTACGATGTTAGGAGCTTGATACGTACACAAACAGACTGGTTCCTCTGTCATTGCTCTGTATAAAATGTTGATGTTTGATTGTACGATGTTAGGAGCTTGATACGTACACAAACAGACTGGTTCCTCTGTCATTGCTCTGTATAAAATGTTGATGTTTGATTGTACGATGTTAGGAGCTTGATACATACACAAACAGACTGGTTCCTCTGTCATTGCTCTGTATAAAATGTTGATGTTTGATTGTACGATGTTAGGAGCTTGATACGTACACAAACAGATTGTTCCTCTATCACTGCTCTGTGTATGAATTGTTTGTAAATGATTCATCATTGAGGAAATATGAATTCTCAATCAGACTGTGTCTACACCAGTGGCTTTTACATAGTTCATAGTCATCAAACGAACATTTCTGACACGTAAAGTCATGTTTTGTTATGTAAACATCATTTTCTGGCAATATTTCTAGTGAATACACGACATTTAAATGCCAGTAACGTCGCTATCAGTTAGCGATGATCAATCTCTCCGACTGCATAATTCCTAGTTTCAGAATACAGTGCTCTAGTGTAGCTGTGTCGTGTCGCACCATGTATATCGCCAATATTGATAGGTTGCTAAGCAACGAGTGACAGATAGAACCAGTAAAAGATTGAATAAAACCAAATCATGTTGAACTTTGCTCATTGTTTGAGGTGGAAACGGTCTTTTTTATTTTTAGACCTGATAATCAATCTAATACGTTCGTTCTGCTATTGCCCATATTGTAGAAGTGCATCTGTTGACGACCGTCTATGTGTGAGGTCGTCAAGAAAAATCAATTATAGAAGTTGGTGTGTCCATATCTCTATTTCGCCCTAAGTGTCCCGAGGTCAAATATATTGAAATCAAACTGATAACGTATTTTCAGCTCATTTCGATGTATTAGTATCCGACATTACATTTTTTAAAGAATAATTCAGAAGCAAGACCGTCAGATTATATAACCACCTGACCGGAGTTCTGTATTTTTTACATAAACAGTGCAACCTCTGTTGAGCAACACCCTGTGGGAGCTGCAAATATTGGCCGTTGTTTAGAGGTTGTTAAATATCGGCTTAGGGAATTGTTTAGGATGCTGTTATAGAGAGGTTGTTATTCTACAGAGGGCTCCTCTGGAGAGGTTGTACTGTACCTTTTTCTCTGGGGTTTAAAGTCACATTAAGGGTCAATGTCACAGCGACTATTTCTAGCTTTAACGGTCGAGGAGGACCCCCTAAGCAAAACACCGACCTTCCGTGAGCTAGCTTGTGAGATGTTTCTAGTCCTCACAGTGGTTAGGGGTCACGGAGGTCCATCTATACATAGTAATCTTCTACTTGTTTGTATTTCGACAGCCAATCAGATAACGTTGTGGTAGGCCCTTAAGATCGTAGTAAATTTGATCGGTTTTGGCATTTTTGGATTGCTTTAATTCATCCATAAGGTACTACGGCCTGCTTTTTTAAGTCAACGTTGATGAATATAATCTTTTTTGTATTCTTTAGACGAACAGCAATTATGCAGTATTAATTTCGATAGCACAATGCTATGACATGAAACGCGACAATGATACCAAACCTGGATTTCATTAAGTCCAGTTTGTTGAGCAGAAGTCGTTTGTTTTTGTTGTTGTTGTTGTTTTAGTGAAAGTAACCATAACCCCAAAATCTCCAAACAGTGTTCCAAGCTTGGACTTCATAAAGCCTTGCTTCATACTAAATTTGGTTGAAATAGGTCAGTCTAAACTAAAGTTACCGAACAGAAACCAACTGTGTGACGTCGGCGCCCGACTGAAGGCATGACCCATTCTAATCTCCTGACTTTGTATACAGTCTGAGTGAAACGCTTATGGATAATTCACTTAAAACACCTTTATTGCTGGTTGTCCTGTATTCACCTTTGCATTGCCAGAAAAAAGATATCTGCAGTTATAACCAGTGTTTGATATTCCCTGCAACCTTGAATTATTCATGAATAGACCATTATCTTCGATCATTTGGAATATGAATCTGTCCACCTACACAGTCATTATTTATAGTTAAAGCACAATGAAATATTAAGAATACTTCGACGTTCAAAGGTTGGTTAACAGTGGTTTTCACTTTACAATGTAATTATTATAAATAATGTCGTCATGGAAGACTTATTAATTATGAGTTAGACTTCCAATTACAACCTTCAAAATTTGTAAAACGTGTGCTGTTCGTGTTAGAATATACAACAAATTGACTTCTTGTTAGTATCAATAAACTGGCTCCCATATCGCTCGTGGTTTAAGCCTTGCCCGCCTGAGGCCTTCCCATTTTTCATCAGTTTATATCTATCATTTTACAACATTAGTTGAATGTGGACTCAACACCTATGTGTGTCGTATTCATTAATGTTTTACAAATGTTACAAGAGGTACAAGAGAACACAAGGGTATAAAACGAGGATGTATTCAAGGATACTGAAATACATGTAGATGAAGGCAACACACAAGGTAGACTAAGTTTACTAAGAAGTACCTTGGTGTCGATGCGTCTGTACGCGACGTTGTAAAATGGCAAGTGCGTGCTAGTGCAGTGAACTATGGATTGAGTCATGTATTATATTAAGATGTATATGATCGTACCATTCCGTACTAAAATAATGTTAATATGGATGATGATAATGATATAAATGACAGTATGGCCATGATTAAATACAAATAATAATACATAATAAAAAAACCCTGTGACACTCGGTACGGTGATGGCATGTTGCGAGTATGTTGCTGGATGGAGACGTTTTATCAATCACTGTTGAAGCTTCGGCGTGTTGATAAAACGCCCTCTAGGGAGCCACGCAGTAAGAAAACAAGATGAGAAATATCTTAACAGCCTGGGAGCTGTCAATTAACCGCGTATCTCTGTATGTAATGCTCTTAGATAAGAACTACATGTATAGTATTTAATGGAATCTGTATATTACGATGATGCAATGAATAGAAGTTTTGCTGAATAACGAGTGTGACTTCAATAAGATTAAAGAACAGGTTGTAGTACATTTTACGGTTGAAGCTATCCGTGTCTGAATTTGTCCGGATCACTGAAGAAGTGTCCAGGCAAGACAAGGAGTCCAGACAAGAAAGGGATTTCAGATTAAGTTTATTTTCTTACATAGACAAATACAGTTTTATTTTAACAAAAGATATTGAACGGGAACGATTAAATGTCCGGATTATTAAAGGTGATTTCCCAGTGATTTGTTTTCATCTCTTTAGGAATGGGAACGGACCAGGTCAGATCGGGAATTTTGGAGTTATGACAATTAGATTATTGGGAAATTTTGACAATGCCAAATAAATTGAGTTCTCTGGTTTCTTTGCACCATACTTCTTGTAAAAGATTGTCATAACTGTGTCATTTTATGTCCATTTTTGAAATTGCTATTTTAAATGTTCATCATTTAGATTTGGGTCCGTCTAAAGAAGGGACTATATGAATCACTGTTTCCGGATTAAGGTAATTTCCGGATTGAATTTGTCATTTCGTCGATGTTTTCTTCAAACTTAAATATAACATTTATACTTAATAGTTAACAAACTTGTAAAATATCCCATTCCCATAATCCATGATTAATCATTTCATTTTATTTTCGTTCTGATTACAACTGTACATGATTCCAAAAAGTGGAAAAGAGAGCTTTAAGATTCTGAAGAAAAATGAAATAAATACAATAAGAAATTGATGTCTTGTCTTACTGTAATAATAATTATGTTACCACTCCCAATATGTTTTCATATAATCTGATATCACTCGTTGCCAAGATGCGTCATCTTGATGCGTCTCATTATTAACATATTTGATTTATATCTTCTGCTAACAATATAAATCAATATCACTAAGAATCAAACGAGACACACATTTATATTCATTTGTCACGTTAAGTGTTTGGGGAGTGTTTGAATTATTCTTACATTCAATGTCATTATTAGCCATATACTCACAAATTAAGAACTTTGCGAAAAATACGTATCAAGAAATCGATATCGTTATGTACAAAAGAAGACACAAAACCGACATAAAATGTGCAACTAGGACAATACATCAGAAAAATACTCAGATCGGTCACATATCGGTATAAAATCCGGACAGACCGGATTGTGACATTTATCCCATCCTCATGAAGACTGATTTTGTCCAAGTATTGATGTTTCTTATCAGAGAACAGTTCCTGACGATCTAACAACGATATGGAAATGTCGTTATTAAGTCTATTGACATCACATGACATACTCTGTCGATATATCAGAATTTAGAATCATTCACATTCGCGACATACTGTCATGTGGAATGTTAAGTTTATTTATGAGGCCATTAAATGTTCAACATTCTTTAGTGATTATTACTATATTGACAAAGAATCGTTAATAAGTTATGAGCATTCGCGAAAGTAGACGCAACATCAATGTGTTTTCATACTGGATGGTATAGTTGGTGTTTTCATATTAAATGATACAGTTCGTGTTTTTTATATTGGATGGTAAAGTTCGTGTTTTTTTATATTGGATAGTAAAGTTGGTGTTTTATATTGGATGGTAAAGTTGGTGTTTTATATTGGATGGTAAAGTTGGTGTTTTATGTTGGATGGTAAGGTTGGTGTTTTATGTTGGATAGTAAAGTTGGTGTTGGATGGTAAAGTTGGTGTTTTATATTGTATGGTAAAGTTGGTGTTTTTATATTGAATGGTAAAGTTGGTGTTGGATGGTAAAGTTGGTGTTTTATATTGTATGGTTAAGTTGGTGTTTTTATATTGGATGGTAAGGTTGGTGTTTTATGTTGGATAGTAAAGTTGATGTTGGATGGTAAAGTTGGTGTTTTATATTGTATGGTAAAGTTGGTGTTTTTATATTGAATGGTAAAGTTGGTGTTGGATGGTAAAGTTGGTGTTTTATATTGTATGGTTAAGTTGGTGTTTTTATATTGGATGGTAAAGTTGGTGTTTTATATTGGATGGTAAAGTTGGTGTTATTATATTGGATGGTAAAGTTGGTGTTTTATATTGAATGGTAAAGTTGGTGTTGGATGGTAAAGTTGGTGTTTTATATTGGATGGTAAAGTTGGTGTTTTATGTTTGATGGTAAAGTTGGTGTTGGATGGTAAAGTTGGTGTTTTATATTGAATAGTAAAGTTGGTGTTGGATGGTAAAGTTGATGTTTTATATTGGATGGTAAGGTTGGTGTTTTATATTGAATAGTAAAGTTGGTGTTGGATGGTAAAGTTGATGTTTTATATTGGATGGTAAAAATGGTGTTTTATATTGGACGGTAAAGTTGGTGTTTTATATTGTATAGCAAAGTAGGTGTTTTTATATTGGATGGTAAAGTTCGTGTTTTATATTGGATGGTTAAAATGGTGTTTTATATTGGATGGTAAAGTTCGTGTTTTATATTGTGAAGTTCGTGTTTTATATTGGATGGTGAATTTCGTGTTTTATATTGGATGGTAAAGTTGGTGTTCTTATATTGGGTGGTAAAGGTGATGTTTTTATATTTGATGGTAAAGTTCATGTTTTATATTGGATTTGACTTGATGTATGTGTTGCTAGTTCACTTGTTGCCGTGATAGGCCTACGTGCGTCTCAAACCATTATCGGTTTAATTAAGAAGTCGTGTTATCACTCTATGTTCATTTAATGCAAGAAAACTTCAGTGTTAACGTTTTGTGGCATGCTTAAAAAAGCACTAACACTGTGATGGCCGATTATTAAAATTGTACTCAACGTTCTGGTTCAAACTTAAAGGAGTATAAATGTGACGATTGGATGTTGAAGAATTGTTTAATGTAACGCTTAAATTGCAGGGAATGTATATTGTTGATGTTTTACGTCAAAGAAGAGTTAAATGTTTTAGTTGAAAGTTGAAGTGTTGAAAGTTAATGTTGATGTAATATTTAATGTAAATACTGAAGAAGTGTTCAGTGTTGATTTTGAACGCTGAAACACTGAAAGGAGAGCTCGAAATTGAAACTGAACGTTGAAGAAGTGTTAAATTTTAATGCTGAATAATAAATGAATGTTGAATTTTGTGGCTGAATTCTGGAGTGTTAAATGTAAAAGACAATTGCTGGAAAAATGTCCAATGCTAATGTTAATTGCTAGATGAGCGTCTCAGGTTAATTTGAATGTGTGATGAGTGTTTGAGTCGTCTGTTGATGGTGTGTGTTATAATGAAGTAGTTGAAATGTCCAAACTGAATATTGATGGAGTGTCTAATTTAATGAAAGGCCGTATGCTCAAGGACTGTTCACGGAGAGTTTAATGTAAAGTGTAGGTATCCAAATGATTGCTTGAAGCTTAAATTTGATGCTCTGTTTGACGTTCACGTGGATTGTTCAGGAAGTGTGGTGATGAATGTTGCAGTATTGTTAGGTGTAAAAATAAGCCTTAGTTAAGGTGGCAAATTTAATTTTTAATGCAACGGTTTTGTGTGTAGGTGCTGTTTAGTGTCGATATTGACTGGTACGATGGTGTTATACGATTGCATTTTCCACGACCGATATACAATCGCATGATTGGTGATGTAAAATTGCATGAATATTATATTACTCACTGTGTCTGAATAAAAACGTCAAACGTGATATGAATGTGTGCAGTTGGTAAGGTTGAAAATGCTGTAAACTATACCATGGTATCCAATGACCCATGCTCTGATCCGCATTGGTGATGGTAATAAGGACTGGCTCCCTCGTCATGACACCGAATAAGCCAATGTAATATTCTCATTAGGTCAGAATTAGTTGTGTTTACGGTTACCCAGCCGACCCTTTTTGGTGCCCATTTTAAAGTTCCTACAAGTAAAATCCGAAGAACGACACCATTTGGAAAGTGCAAAAAAATGTTTAAACATCTTTACCTTTTAGTCTTCGTACATAACATTTGAGAGTTATAAAACATTTGCGTTAAATCAGAATTTTTCTTTCTTTAAACGGAATGTCATCGAGTATAAGTATACAGTTCATGAAGATAGTCATCTTTTGTTAAAACGTGGCTTTTTCACATTAAGGGTATTTCTTACAATGAAATGTTTTTTTTATTCTGGCGTAGTTTCGAGAAATAATTTCGTCTTGATAAATACACAGTAAATATATGCACGTACAATCAACGTTTACTGTCGCCCGTAGATATTTAAAAATCAATCGGAAACAAACAGTTTATGAAATCCCACGGTATGAACAATAAAGGGGGCTGCAATGGTCCCTGATTAGTGATCAGTAGCGCCAACCGGAACCAAATAGAACGCGTGAGGGAGCTGTCAAGCTAGATAATGGAAGGGTGGTGTTTTACCCAAGTGTACCCTTTGTTACACACCACAACGTTAAAGCTTAAAAGTCTCCAAATGGTCCAGACTGTTGGCACGACTTTGAAACACAAATTTTATATACTTATTATCCATCGTCGGCTTTAAAATTGTTCAGCCGGGTTAATTGTAGCGTTATAGTAATATTGAAACGCCATGAGGATTTTACAGACCGAGAAATAGCACAATAACTCAAAAAACGTGACTATTTATTTCCACCGAATGTACGTATCTCACATATGATGACAAAACATAAGTATATATAGCAAGCAGTGCTCCTAAAAGTAGACTACGTTAGCTCCTGTACTCCTAAAGTAGACCACAGTAGCTCCTGAGCTCCTGTGCTCCTTCCTACAATGGAGCAATACATAACAAAAGTAAACATGAAAGGTGTAATGTATATGACAAAGAATGAAAGTAGTAATGAATGAAATATGAGGTGAAAGAAGTAACTAATGGAGTGTGCATACATGGAGCATGAACGCAAATTCGTTACAATATATTGTATTGAAATGATCCTAACTGGAACTCTGATGTATTAAAGCCAATCCTTTGTATAATAAGAAAAACAACATAATACTAGAGCTCTAAGAATAAGCAGACCAATCCTTGATGGAACTCCGTAAACCGTTTGAATTATTGATAAGAAACCATAGCAGAATGATGTGCGTTGTAATGAGCATGTCGTTAATACTAAATATCAAGTAATTCTCTGTCCATGCGGTTATATCCAGTTTTGAGCATGAAATTTCCAATGAATATTCATGTTTGTAAACTAGAATGGTTAAAGCTAGGGTACCACAAATTGTACTTGATGGTTTATTATCTTATCCCTTAAGCCTGATCCGTTCAGTCCTGATTTGTGTCCGGTTGTTAAACTTTAGACCAGACTCGTCTTTCTATAAAGTCCCAAAAACGTTCATGTCCATTCTCGCTTTAGTAAACTTTCAGGGTGATTTTGTTGGACAGAAATAAATAAGAATATTATGCCTAATGCTCACTTCAGAAAGGATAAAAATCTGTCATATGAATTTAAATAATGCCAGTCGTTGATGCATAACACTGAACCTATTTGCCTTACTGTTAGTTCAGCATACCCTATTGCTCATTTTAGTTCTTTAGTTCTCAAGTGCCATTCAGAAATGTAATGTTCATTAGTTTTATTCCAATAAAACAGTTATATGAGATTCTTTGTCGGGGGCTAGACCATGGATACTACAGAAAGGCATTGAATTTCGTTGGACATAATGTCTGCATTTCTTGTTTGTCCAGATTGGAAATGTTGCAAACAATATAATTGGACATCAATTTCTGATTAAAATGGGTAACCTTCAATTTTTCACTGTGTCCATCATTCTCTGTGTTGGCAGGGACATTTAACATAACACAGAGACGAGTTAATTGGATCTTGGAATCTGGTATCAGACGCTGAATGTGGTAGACATTTTATTGTTTTAGTATAGGTTTAGAAAATTATATAAGGAGCGTCCGTGAACTTGATCGTGTGGTTATGATCTCTAACTAGTAATCACAAGCAACTCACCACTGTACGTTTGAATCCCATCTGGGATTTGATTCTCTTCCCATGTGAGGAGGTTGTTCATTAACCTTACAGAAGGTCTGGTGGTTCTACCCAGATGTATTCCTGGGGACTTCCTCCACTGTTGTCGTAGAAAATGATCCTTGCTGTTGGTGTGAAGTTATAACCCAATAGAAATCAAAGTACTCGAATAAACTTAACTTAACTTGCACTGCAACCTGGAACCGGAACTACATGGTTGTATTGCACTGCGGATATAGAAAAATGTCGCTGAGTAATTTGTCCTCATCAAAATTCATGCACGCCGAGTGAATGGCGGCTATGGATAGCTGAACTATCTTTCAGTTTCCAAATAGGACGAAAATTATATTGACATATAAGAATAATCATTGGTACGCAAATAGTTTTCCTATCTTGGTTATTTTGGACTAAAATAGCTTAATGTGATTAATCAAAGAGTAAAAGCTTTTTTCACCACCTCTGGGGGCTAGAGGTTGCAAACAATTTGTACAAAAAATAAGAATATTATCATTTTCAGTAATATTGATACACGAGCTTTATATAAACTATTTGAATGATGGTTTGTTAGTTGAATATAGCTACATGAATGGCGATTCTTACATTGATATATGTGTGCTATATGGGAAGGTTTTATTCTATTGTTATGTAAAATTATGCTATTGGATTGTTAATGTATAAGAAAAATGATTAGTTAGTTGACATTGAAATGGTCATTCTGCTGTTAAGATGGTTATTTGTTATTGAAAATGAAATGGTATTATGTTTTAAAAAGCGTTGTTACTGAAATGGTCATTTTGTAATTGAATCGGTTATTATCATATAAAAAAGAGTTATTTGTTATTGAATCGGTATGAAGTGGTTATTTTGTTATTGAAATGGTTATTTGCTATCTATATCGAACAACAACTATTAAATCTGGACTTGGGCTGAAAAAAATCGATTTAACTCTGTCTGTATAATTAGATGATATTACATTTCATTTTCGCAATAACATGTAATAACTTCAACAAATATTGATTTCGTTTCGGAATTCACAGATTTAACACATTCATTATCCGACTGAAAAAATACGAAATCATTTCAACACGCTGTCAAATCTCTAACCTGTAATGTGAGTGTAAGTAAGTTTAAACGTTGTATACGAATGAATAGCGAAGATGTCAAAATGTGTCTTAACAAAGGATCGAGGGTAATTTCATTATAGTGAAAAGTCGTTTTAAAGTTAACCAAGTGGGATATTTATGTTTTGGATTATTGTGGTTTAACAGTGGGTACAGTTGTAACAATACTGTACAAAGGCCCAAATATATCGATACTTTGAATATGGAATTTACGTGTATATGGAGAAATAAATCTAATGAATAATATTATCTATTTAGCATTCTGTTCTTCTGTGTTTGGTAGAAATTTGTTTGGTTCAATATTTATAAGATATTTCAATGCACATAGATCTTATTTGGAAGGCTAAAGTGTACGGTTATTCGGATGTTACATTTTGACTATGAAATAGAAAGTGGAAAATCCGAATTATTGTGTTGTAGACGGAAATGATTTTCTGAACGATTGTTTTTTTCCTTATTGTTACGCATTTGTTTCTTATCGGGCTAAAAATAAGCAATCATATTATATATTCCTTCAATTTTAGTAAGGAACATATCTTTATATCTGGAACTTCAACTTCCGGTGGAGCTTCGTTGGAGTAACTTTTTTTATAATTCGTACATCCCGGACTTTTACGGTTTATAGACCGTGTACTCGAATAAATTGATATAACATAAAACAATAAAACCTAGAATCGAATTACGTAAAAAACTGTTTCTTTCATTGTTTGACATTAGAGGAAAATGCTCGTGAAATGTTTCCATCCGGGAGAGTAATTTCAACAGACAGTGGAGTATGCATATCGAAAGAGCGATAAAGCGTAAAAAAGAAAACCGTGATATCGCGTTGAAGGCATAGTATTATCCGGAAGTTGACAAATGGTGACAAAAATGAAAAATTTCCTCAAATTCAAGACGGGGGAAACACAACACGACGCACGAAAGTTTGGTGAGGAGTTTTACCTTCGAGAAGCTAGGATATGGAGGCCCTTCAGATGGGCCGGGATGTTCTCAACACTATTGGCGCTTGTTCTAACAGTCGCCTCTATATTCAACCGGTACTGGCTCCACATTGAAGGTATGAAAATATTTTTATTACAGCTTACTTTTAATGTCATTAGAAATTACGTCCATTAAGTTTATATAACGATATATATCATATAGATAGAAACCGAGCAGTGATGCGTGACGAAAGGTCAAGGATTGTTCCACGCTTTTAAATAGGGCTGCGCAGTTAATCTCACATTAAAACGGACAAGTAATTGTTATTTATATATCGCGGAAATCACCAATATGTTCCGAAATGCCACTCACGTCGTGTGGCCTAATATGATTATTTATCAAAATTGACTTTAGCTCAAAAGTTGCTGTGCGATGGGTGTTTAGAATACATTGGTACTATTGGGCATGTAATTGTATTTTATCATGAATTTTATTAGACTTTTGACATTCCTATTTGCTTAGTTGTGTTTATCTTTTGAATACTAGTACCAGGGCAAATAATACAAATAATTTATGGATCTGCTTTTACTAGTCAGGATACCCCAAACAGGAAGTTGACACTGCTGTCCAAATGTCGTAAATTCTTACAAGTAATTAATATGGTTGTTTTTACACTATCTACATGATACTTAGACGCCAAAACGTCGCAAATGTCACGATATCGCCATAACAATACTGAAGCTGAATATTTTCATTGTCTAAGCCTGTGTCTAGCAAAGAAGCGAACTTTTGTCGGCATTCATTCATATTAGTGATATTTATTCCTCAGTTAAAAATAACATTCAGCGTATACTTATTATATATTATATACAGTCAAACATGTGCAGATATGGACGAAATATGACCTTGACACACATTTGGCCTTCCTTCAGATGAAATTGATTCTGTTGTAGCAATACATGTGTTATAATATAAGGAATGTCGCGTATTTATTAGATGGCCTTTCATGGCAATAATCAGCTGTTGTCTGAACGTTTCCAGAATAAAGTCCATGTTCTGCTTAACACTATAAATAGACTATTAAGCCCTGTTTACCTTCGATATATCGAAATTCGATACTTTTAATAAGACTGGATAACAAAAGCACGCTTAGCGTAAACTGATCTGAACATGTCGCAAACATACATCCTCTGACTTTTTCTACAGCATTTTGTAGCACGTATCACGTGACCAAATATTGATCTAATGTACATGTAAGAAATGTGCTGATTTATGGCAATACAAAGCATCAATGTTTTCAGAATTACGTGACTGAAATAAAGATCATTTCGTCTGGAAATGAAGGATGTGAAACCAGTCCTCTGTTTCAAAGAAATCTCCATGTTTTAATATTTTAATATGTTGCGAATTAATTTGTATTGGGCTCACGAATTGAATAGCGATAATCTGATGGAAAGACAAATTATTCCAAAAATTCATTTTTCTTCCACGTCTAATTCACTCACCATACAATAAAGAGAAATGCTGGGGTGCTTGATGAACCAATTCGGTTCTAATTCTGGTAGAAAACAGAGGCTGGATAGCTAATTGTTGTATATGCTTAAAGGATTGTTGCTCTTTTGTTTTTAATAAAATGCAGTCAAATACATTTATTCTTCTCTTATTAGATATAACCTTTATTGAGCAAAGTATTTAAAGTCATATTTAGGTAACTTGTCCATAACCGATACTGTACAAGGTCGAAAAACTTTTCGATTTTTATACTTTTCTAAACATACATTTCGTATCCCGAAGTTACGATTCGTCCCCGAATATTTTCGTACTTTGGATTTTGAGGTCAAAAACTGTAGGGTCGGCCCCAAACATCGGTCGGGTAACACGTATACACGACTGGTTTTATACATCCGAATGTTGTTAATCACATATTTCATATTTGGGGCTTTTTTGTAGTTCATAAGGGACATATAATGCCTGGCTTCCGGTTAATCAAAATAAGTTGATATGTATTAATTGTGTACTACATACATAGATTTTTGTTTCTACTATGGTACAGTAATGCCTGTCGATTAACACATTAATTTTAGTAAACGACTGCTTAGTGAGAAAAATGGCCCGCCCTTAAAAAAGATCCATATGGCTTGAAAACGGGAATGTTAAAGCCCCATTAGCATTTTGGATGTTAAAATTAAAGTACGTCTTATTTTACCTACTAGAAAGATATCTAATCAGTGAAATTGACTTTTATTTTCAATAAAAACATTCCGAAATGTTCTTTTTTAATCACTAAGTACATATATGCAAACGAGATAGCACAGTATATTTTTCAATAATATTGCAAAAAATAAGAAAAAGCGTCTGGCAACATTTCTACGAGATTTGGCTAAAAAAAGGCATTGTGTAAATAAGTTTTAGAGCGAATAAAATATATTTCTTACATTCTACTATCATTACATCTATTGTTCTGTATTATTAGGTTTAAAAAGCTAACGGGGCTTTAAACAGAAGAATACGTAAACAGATATAATCCGAAAAACAAATAAGAAATTAAATAGAGCGTAAGCTGAACTGAAATCACACACAAACAAACATACAGTGCAATCTCTCTAAATCAGGAGAAGCACAATTATGTTGTTGTTGAGATGTTGTTGCTCTAGAGAGGTCAAATTAATAGTTAAAAGTGGGAAAACTCCAAACGTTGTTGTTGAAGGGATGGTGTTGCTGAAGAGAGGGCCGCTCTCGAGAGGTTGCACTGAATATGTTTTATTGAACACGGCACTTGTGGTGATTTTCGATTTCATACAAATAATTTATATACCAAGTATGCTTGAATTATTAATGCTGATTCAGAACACGCGATTATTTACATAACATTTTCGTGGGTATTGTTGTGTTACTACTATCACATTACCGCACAATACTTTCTTTATTCAAGTCTTGGCATTTTGATAACCCTTGAGTATAATCTTCATGAAAGAATGTAAATAGAGCAGAACATATTATGAATTATGTAATAATCAAGAAAAGAAAGATGCATATCCCATATGGATATTTAGATCTTGAGGCGTGGGTAATGCTTTCTTAAGTAAACAATGAAACTATTAAGTATCTTTTATCATGAGCCTAGTATAGAAAAGTTAAAATGTCCTTACATAGACAGACTGGCGAATATCAAAGAGGTAAATTGAGTACACATTCAGTACAAACTAAACATGTTTGCATGAATAAACTCAACTGCCCCATAAACATATAGTGTTGTTAAAAAAACAGCTTGCACGAAACATGGCTGGCTGTTACATTTTACCCCCATCCGAATGCCGCTTTGCAATTCACCCATTTAATAAATTTTAAATGTCGTAAAAAGTAAAAAGCATGTTAGTTCATGACGAAACGACGATATACGCACCCAGGTATGTATAGTCTTACACATCCGAGCTTCATCCCATATTTTATAAACTAATAAGACAATGACATGTTGCCGGTTCCTTGTCGAAGGGTCAATTAGTACTGGTTAGAATACTTGCCAAGAAAACAAATTAGATGAACAGGTTACCGCTTTTAACCGAAATATCACTAAAATCAGGGTTCAACCAACATAAACAAATCTCATTTCGCAATACATCCAAGTCATCGTTTATTCTATGTTTCTATTGACGACCAGACGCTATTCATCGCGAATAAAAATTGGTTTCCTTTTACAGTATGTACGGATATTTTTTCTCTAATAAATCGGAAAGCATTGAATCTAATTTATAGACACATTACACGGAATTGGCAGATTTCTGCTATTGCCATTTATATGTAGACGACTGTGTTGTTTTTTTTATTTTTGTTTGCGGTTACGTTTTTTCTAATTTCCCTCGCGGTTTATAACAGATTTTGCTAACCGTATGATCGATAATGTTGGTTGCAATCACACGTGTTCTACGAATACATATCTATGTTACCGACATCTGTGGTCTGTTGTATATTGGCCGTACGATGTAACTGAAACTAGTCTCCTATAAGTCTTACACAGACTGGTCAATTCATGATTTTATGTAATACTACATTCCAATATCTGCTTTTATGTGCAAATTGAATACAGTTAAACCTCTCCAGAGCGGCCCTCTGTAGAGCAACAGCCTCTCTATAACAACAACTTCAAAATTTCCCAAAGTTGATATTACTGTAAATTTAACCTCTGTAGAGCAACAACCTCTAAACAACGGCCAATATTTGCAGCACTACAGTGTGTTGTTCTACAGAGGTTGTACTGTACATACATGTATTGGATGAGACTCTGATAAACTAATAAACCCCAAACTCCATTCATAAGAAATCTCAGCAATAAACAAGTCACTTGCATTGCATATGGCTGTTAAAGTGGTTTATCATTCCATATTCCTCGTCTGGAAGTTATGAATTGTGTGGTATAGGAAAAGAACGGAATATTTATTATGTCCTATACGTACATAAAGAACTATATAATGTTCAATGCATACAATAGATTCATATTTTATGAGAGGGAAAATCAATATTTTCTTTTAAATTGCATCTACATCTAATTGATTTGCTTACCAAATCAAAGAAAATCGTGGTAAAATTAGCTGCTCTGGACGTAAAGCAACAATTTAAGGGACAGTTTTGACCATCAGGTAACGGTACTTAATATTAGGTGTGAACCGTATATAGCAGTTTTTCTTTAGGAAAATGGGAAGAGACTGGGCGCTTGTAAAAGGGAGGGAGGTACATAAAGAGGCACATTTTGAGAAGATTCAAAATGCAAATAGTGGAAATTACTTTTTTGCGAGGGGGTAAAGATAATTTTCCAAGGGGAAGATGCTGAAACACTAACAGTATAACTTTCCTAGTATAAACTTGTATAGGGTTAAAATACTTCACATCTGTATCATTTATTTCTGAGGAGATATTGACGTAATAAACTAGACACTCCACTCCAGACGATTCTTAATACAAGGACACGCCCACCGTGGTATGATAAACAGAGATTTTATTCCTCTATGCTTGGCAATTTGTATAAGTAGTTACAACTACCTCTTAAAACCCCTTTGGTATGACTTTTTGTGTCAGCCTAGTGATTTCGTTCATTACACCAAATAGTTCGTCCATAAGTTTCGTCCCAAATAAGTTCGTACTACATTTCGCCCAAAATCATTGCGACTAAACCACCTTATTGAGAATACTTAAATATTAAGGCAGATTTTGCTTTGATATCATGGTTTTACAGTACCAATAGATACAAACAAGCTCTGTCGATTCAGTTTGTCACAAGTCCATATGTTCTGTATAGAATATTGTGCTAATTCTATCAATAATCAATACAAACGTGATATGTTACTTCGCCGTTTCTATGTATATGCAATTAAATATTAAACATTACAATATCGTCGGGTAATTAATATAACGTTACAGAAACACACTGATATCTTTATTGATTAGATAGATTATTACAGGGATACAATCAAACGCCTAAAAAACCGGAATTCCCAGAAAATCCAACGATTTTTCAAATCCCATTTTTCCAATTCATCAATCCAAAGAAATCTCTCTACACCGGAACCTCAGAATTCCGGGAGTTAGACGTTTTTCTCGTCCGATGATGGTTATTAAGCTATATTTAAGCCGCGCATATTTTTTAAACGAAAACTTATATAAACTGTTATAAGGTGATATATTCGGTCTGTGTTAATCAAATACCAGTCTAAAATATTGTTTATGAGGTGCACTTTTTTATCACGCCCTGGGTTCGAACTCAGGAGCCCAAGGCCTACACACTTTATTCTCGAACTCAGGAGCCTCGAACTGAGCAAAGTAGGCGGGCTACGAAGTTAAAGAGTCGCAACGAACAGTCTTATAATAGCCTTACAATACGATTTGTCCTACAAAAAAGGACGTCCAAACAATCGAACTAGGGGATATTTTGTTAAGCTGCGATCGATAACCGAAACATTGCTCAAGTCATACTGTCATTCAAACCGGTACTTAATTCGTTTAATGTCGGCTTCCTTCTTCATATTCGTACCAAATTAATGAACATAACTATTCAGTCTTGTACATCTTACAGCCGACTTTAAACATTCATATATGTATATGTACAAACCTGTACAGTACAACCTCTCCAGAGCGACACTCTCTTAAGCAACAACATTCCCTTCAGCAACACAATGATTTTATTGCAGTGCAGGATTTAACTATCAATTTAACCTTTCTAGAGCAACGACCTCTCAAAAGCAACATAACTCTGCTACTAACAAAGAGTGATGTTTTGGAGAGGTTGCAATGTATATACAACACATTGCTAACAAACATATTCGTATCAAATAAACGTCGACCTATGCTGTTTTATTTTCAGTGGAAGAAACCTCGTATGAAGGAAGCCTGTGGGAGAATATTTGCGAAAAAATCAACTCAACCATTAGACCAATGGAGTGCAAAGACTTTATAACCAGTAAGGATGTAGGGACGTTCTAGAGTTGATTACAGGATTTCTAAATGTCACGGTATTCGTGTCTGCCTCTGAGATTCGCTATTTTCCATTTTCTCAGAAGCTAAATATTTTGCTATTCTCTAAAACATATGTTAAAGCTCATTCTCTTAGCTCAATAGGTAAAGCATTATGTCTGATAGTTGGAGCGGATGTACAGGGGTAGGACGCTTGCTTTGGGATCGTGAGGTCACGGGTTCAAATACCGCCTGGACCATCGGAATTTTTCTGAGCAAAATAACATGTTTGCTCTTCTCCACCCAGGTGTTTAAATGGGTACCTTTGAGGGAAATAAGTTAATGTTCCGTGCCTGCCTACGGCGCCGAGTGTTAACGGACGACCTAAAATCCAGTGATCGGGTGGTAACTTGAAAAAGTCGGTTGAATATGTATATATATGTCAGACTATAAAACCTATCATTTACCATTAGGTCTGAGGACCTGGAGGTATATGTTCGGGCCATTGTCTAAATACATGTTTCGGTAGCGATTGTGATAAGGGCATTGCATTCAAACACATTTGTTCGTTCTCAAGAGCTGATCCTTATATGGAACAGTTGGCTGCTAGTTGCTGAGAGCAGAGTTATTACTGGTATAAAACAGGAACACTTGATAGTCTAACTATATGTTCGTATCTTTTTAAAAACCTAGGCATAACGCCCTCCACCTCCTAAGAATTAAATTTACAAAGCAATGTAGTTTTTTTAAACAGTCTCTGCGATGAAAGATACACGGTGTTAATTGATTTCTTCTTGTTTCTTTAAGACTTCTACAGCTTCATTATCTTAATGATCCCGATGCGGAAGACGTATTGAATATTAAAGAAACATGGAATTAATTCAACCGCTGCGTGTTATATGTTCATAAAAGCATATTTTATCGGTGAAACGCAATTGATATATAATTATTAAGTCTTCCTGTTGAATCATTATCGATTACTTCATTAGTAATGGAATGGATAGATTTGAACTAAACCTCGTTTATTATTGATTTTCATTTTGACCTTCCCGCTATCTGGCCGCGATATCGCGTGGACATCATCATTATCACCATTAAAAAGTATCATTATCATGACATACATTCCTTTCATTCAACATAATTGTCAACATCGTCATCATTATCATCATCATCACAGTCTTCATCAGCATCATTACTTTCATCATTGTCTTCATTATTGCCTTCAGTATTGTCCTAATCATCAATATCATCTTCAATTCTCCATAACCATAAATATCATCTCAATAACCATAAATATCATCTCAATAACCATAAATATCATCTCAATAACCATAAATATCATCTTCATAATCATAAATATCATCTTCATAATCATAAATATCATCTTCATAATCATCAATACCATCGTCATAATCATAATTTTCTTCATTTTAATCCTTCTACATCATTATTCTCCCAGTCATTATCACCTTTATTCAAGTCAAGTCAAATTCCTTTATTACACTCATATCACTTTCATGACAAATTATTGTAGTCCTTGTTATGTCATTATTTCTAGGTTCATGTTCAAGATTTCCTTTACTTATGTTTTCTGTTGCAAACATTTACTTCTCATGTCAAAATTTTTACTGTCTTAAGAAATAACACCACGTTGCTAAATTGATTACTATGATGATTTCAAGCTAAATTTTTAATTGCTTTAAATATTTTATTTATTGAATAAGACCACTGTACGTACATCATGTATCACATTATTTCAGCTATTTTGTATTTATCTTCAATGTATAAGATGTTTTTGACAATCACCAATTGGTAGAATGCTATGAATATTTACTTCTTGCATGAATAAATATTGATTACCATCTGTATGAATAGTTCGAACAAAAGCCACCAAAGGGGAAGTGGAAATAAGTCTTTGGGTACAGTTGGTCATTCAGATGTTCAGAATGTGTTATACGTTGTTCACCCAATGACCTTATTTCAACTCTGGTTTAAATATGCCGCGTAATATTTTGTTTTCCATAGATTGGCAGAACGCAGTGATCGGCCTCATGATATTTTCTGCGGCATTCGGATTTGTGGCGGCCATATTAGCAATATGTGGTGTCTGTACTTCGCCGTTACCAAAGAAAATATACTACTTCCATTCAGCAGGGGAAATATTTTTTGTTTGTGGTAAGCTTTTTTCATTAATCTGCCTTTCCCAGGGCTCCTAGCTTATTGTGCTTCATTTAATGTGAGATTGATTTTGTTCGTGATATACGTTGCTATTGGTGACCTGTTTCTTCCCCAAGGCAGGATATTGTTATTTCACCACTTTAGTGATTCATTACCAAGTCATTTTCCAATTTTCACTTAAATGACAATAGATAAGAAAAAGAAACACAGACACAACATACAAGAACACATCTTCCTCAAACTCAACCCGCCACATAGCAACATACAAAAAAATGCGGGACAAAGCACCAACTCTCGTAAGCCAATGACCGGTCTGTAGCAAAGACGGCCTTTATTTGTATTTAAGGTAAAATGGTGCTAACTCGCAAAATTATTAACTCAAAAATGGATTGACATATTTTGAAATATGTATATTTTTCAATACAAATGTATAGGTTTCCATGGTGAAAATGATTTACCATGTGATTTTTCAAAATCGATGACCATCCTTTGAGTTATTTATCCTTTTTAAATTTACATTGAAATCTGTGGAAGTAGCCCATTTGTCAAAGATTAAAGAAAAAAATATTATTCATTTCAATGAGAACTCATGGTAAAAAAGGTGCAATTACACAATATCCAATCTAATTCGATAAAGAAAATATAGCTCAACATGCAATATCTAAATAATGTTTTTCAACAAAGACAGAAACTCTTACAAAAAATAATTACGCCTCCTAAAATATAGAATAGAACCTAATGTAACTATTTTTGTACTATTAGCATTTGCGTGTATCATTGAGCAGAATATGACAGAAAAGGGATGAATGATACCTTAAAAATATTACCTACACTGTTTCAATTGACCTAAACAGTGTTCTTGGGTGCCAAAAAAATACCAGTATTAACCTGTTATAGCAATTCTATTATAATTGGAAGCTTCAGAACAAGTACTAGTAGATAATGCCCAATAATTTATTTTTCCTTTTCAGCATTGACTACAACTGTTGCCTTAATCATTTACGCAATAGCTATTTCAACAGACGCCAGCATTCCTTCTCATACGTACGGCAGTGGTTACGGTCTTGGTTGGGGTGGTACGGCCTTTTTCTTCGCCGCCTCTTTTTGTATGAGTTTAGACGAGCTAGTGAGAGAATCGGCCCAGAATCGGTGCTGTAGATATTTATGTTGGAGATCGAGATCTAATGACAGAGATAATTCACAGCACGTATGACATAGAGAAGGAAATTATTCTTCGTTTTTTCAGTTTCTTATCTACTCCCATCGATATATGACCGTGTTTATCGTTTTTTAACCTGCACCGGACCTATGACGTCATTAAAAAGGGTGGTGATAAGCAAATGATTAAGAAAGGCAGCCGATTCGGAGCCTAATATTTTAACTTTATTTTCACCGCAAATAATTCATCCTCACACTCGGATAATACATGTACGTGCGCATCATTCTATATGGCTTTAACGAATTGTGATTGGAATTTATGCTTTTGAAGTTTGTGATTTGTGTATATGTGATTGCATCGTCATTAATTCGTCATATTTAATAAGCTTTAATTCATAAATAAAGTTTAATCTTTGAATTGATATACAATAAGAACAAACCATTCCTTGAATGATGTGGTATCTATATATTATATGAATGTATGAGTGATGGTGACATACTGTGGAATACATACAAAACATATGATACTGATTTCTAGAATAATGTAAAATAGATGAATTCAGTAATTATTATTTTCATTCCTGGAACACTGTGGAATCCATACATTTGTCATACCGAATCCTGGAATGAATTAATTAATTGTTACACTGGTTCCTGGAATAATTTGGATTTAATTCATTTAATTGATACAAGGAATACTTCGGAATATATAATTTTATTCAATTTACAAAACCTGGAATATTTAGAAATACATGCACACAATGTGCTTAAGCCTGAAATGCAGAGGAACCCGTATATATAATATAATAGACTACGTCTGGAGAACTATGGATTCAATGAATTAATACATAGAATCTCGGAAAACCGTGAAACTATTATTTTGACGCCAGCAAGATATTATACTGCTTATGATTTTCCATATTCAACTACTGTCCTGTATATTACATTCGTTACATTATTACATTATATCAGTGTATTATTGATTGATTGTAACATATAAAGCAAACACGTGGTCATATTTTTCTCTGTTACAAGTGTTTATACGCGTTCCATCCAGGCGTTTCTAAATGCAATAAAACATGGTCGTGGTGAACTCAGATGTACCTCAGATAAAACTTATCATAATTTATTTACTTTCCCGGACACAACGTTCTTTATTCACTTGTTATGAATGCTTTGATTATGAATTTTAACCCGCCATCGTGGTCGAGTGGTTAAGGTCTTTGACTTCAAATCATTGTAACCCCTCACCGATAAGAGGGTCGTGGGTTTGAGCCCAGCTACCGACATGTCACCATGTTTCCTTATGTGAGAAAGCAGACAGTTGCTAACCGAGGATGGGAGTCGAGTACTGGTTCTTCCCAGGAACGATGGTTGAGTGAACTGTCCGCCTCACATGACTCTGACTGTTGGAAAGGGGCGTAAAACCCAAATAAACAATGAATTTTAATGACGATCAGAGTACAACGTTTGTCTATATCCGTCATGCAATTGATATTTCAACTATTGTCTTCGGCTACTTTCGGCCAGGCGCAAAATTAGTATTTAAACGGCAACATTCGGGCTTAGAACTGATAAGAGTTCTCATTTCCCTGACGGACCGATAAAACAAAAAAGTTGAGACAGTTGTAACGTTATATTATGTAACCTTATCAAAAAGTGATAAATTCATGCATGCATCGTGTTACCTGAACTGACTCATACATGAACATTTTGTGTATTATTAATAGTTTTGTGTAAACCTGGAATATATATGTGCACATATATGGTCTTTTATCATATAAAATGTGTGTTTAATATATATATATATATATATGCTCAAGAACCATTTCTGTGTTGACATTTTCACATTTTAGAATGTTTAAAATTTCATTGTTTTAATAATGATTGTACTTTTAACTTATACTTGTCATAGATTCATGCATTCATTTTCATGAATATTCAAAACAGCATAAGTCATTCATTTTATTATGAATATTCATGAACCTGTCCCCTGAAAGCACGTTTTGTAATTACAGATACCTATCGTTTAATCACTAATATAACTATTAATCAGTGAGGACATTTGGAAGCTTCGATGGAAGACCTTTATCTATAAATATTCATTATCTAATTAAAGAAACTCTTGATTGCCACTGTCCGTATTATGGACTAGTATTGTTGTTAAGCAACTCAAAGGTTGTACGTCTAAAACTGGTTATCGGTCCGGAAAACAAACGAGTGCATCCGAACAGAGCACATTTTTTAAAAATGACCAATGACAACCGTGCACTCTAAGATTGTTTGTCAGACTCATTTACATCAAAAGTCAACCATGATTGGTTGTATTACATAAAAATGTTGCAATTGACTAATGACATGTCCAATTATTGAGACTGATTATAAAACATATTAGTATAATTAATATACGAGTCTGAGTTTTTTTTTAAACACGCTGAACTTCATCACCATCATTGTCAAACACTATCATGGTTAAACTCGTGCTGTGGTTAAGTAAATTGTAGTGTACCATTCAATAAGGAGTCTTTCTAAGTCGTCATAAACTATTCACGATGTGCTGTGACACTTCTTTAAGGATTTGTCAATACTAAATGATACTTAAGCCTTTTAGCCAAATAAGTCCGAAGGTCGTTCAAAATAGTTCTGGCGAGGTCTTTGCAGGAATAATGTTAATATTAGCTAATTACCGTTACTTTTTTATCCTTCAGGGTAAATGAACACATTCCAATAATTAGGTAGATCTTCATTACAGTATTCCATTTGTTTCGCTACAATCGCTACAATCACACATCGACCAAATATCATTTAGTAAGTAATTGTTCATTGTCTGTAACCATGACAATACCGATATTAAGTAGACTTTATCGTTTGTTGATCATTAAGTCTATGGAATTTTATTATTTGGTGATCAGAGTCCACGAGAATTCAAACAAATAATAAGTTCCAACTATAAAGATTTTTACTTCAAGCCCAGAGTTATCGCCCCTGACAGACGGTAAAAAAACACAACAAAAATGACACTTCTGGTATTCAGTGTAAATGTTTCTTCCGAATTGTAAATAGCACTTTGGAAAAAGTGTGACTATTAAATATTTATTCATTGTTATCAATATTTTATATTTTGGTTCGTCTGTAAAGATTAATTTGATGATATTAATGATTCGCTGTATGTTTTTCTTACATAATGCACTCACTATCTATATATGTGCTATATAAACTTCCTATGTCATTCTACTAAATGTGCATAGCCTAAAATATTAAATCAAGTATAAACGCATGTGTCGAAGTAACCTACTAAACACATACTTGTGAATAAAACCAGAACTTGGGATGTGCATTACGTAAAACGGTGTATATATACTAGTACAGTAAAACTACTGACCCCCCCCCCCCTGAAAATCGAACTTCTCAGAAGACCTGGTCTTACGGTCCAATTCGAAAGGGATCGGGTTTTCAGCGCTATTACTGTATGTATATATGATCAGGAAATGAGTTTCCGGTTCGCTGTGGTCTTGGCTTATCAGCTGATGGTGTTTTGTTTAATTTCTCTACATCTATGTGATTATAAAGATCCAAATGTTATTCATTTTAGTTCCACGAACTAGATCTATATGTATTTCGATGTTCTTATATATATAAGTATGTTATATACTAGCATTCTTGATACGTAATCATTTGATTGCTGTTTTCATTTTTTTTCTTTTTTTACATTTATTATATTTGAATTTAAAGAAAAATACCGTCTTTCACAAGTAAAACTCTGCTAGTGTTGTTATTTATTCCATGTATATTTATGCCACCGTATCGATAGATATTGTTTTTGGCCTGTCTGTCTGTTTATCTGTCTGTCTGTTTTTCTGTCTTTAACTTTAACCTTGCTTACAAAATTAAAAATTCTCCGCATACAATTATCAAACATGTATGTTGGTTCCTCTACAAGACCAGTGTATTTTCAGGTAAGAATGTCAAGGTCTATATCAACAGTGAATGCTCTTTGATTGTTTGAAACCTCTGAACCGACAGTCAGAGGTACGTATCCCACTGGCGTCCCACTGTCACTGCCTGCTTAATCAAGCTACCGATTCTACTCAAAACTAAAACAGGATTCGGAAGGTACAGGGAATAGAACTCGGTTATCTTTTGTTTACAATCTATATGTCTGACTTTGAAGGTGATGTCCGGGGTTAACTTTGTTATCAATTGTATTAGTGCCAAACTTTCAATACATTACGTTTCATTTGTACACACCTATATAAGCGTAACACCGAACTTGGTACATACATAAGGTATTATTATATTGGTGCGAGTCTAACACGACAGACAATCAAACAAAATATTTGGTGATGGTGTATTTTTTGCTAATTATGTAACGACTCCTCGCAAAAACTTCACAAATCATTCTTTTATTGAAGGGATGCTACTCTAATCGGTAGAATTCATTCTGGAAGTGAATTATCTTTTTCGTAAATTAAATAGATGGTTCATTTCAATGATTTTATTCGCCGACGTCAGACCTTATGGTGAATTATATATATATTCCATTACTTGTAAAAAAATGTGTTCTTTTTATAAATCAACTTGTGTCCGTTTACAGTTGTTATTGATTGCAACAAAGTGTACATCGCAAATGTAAATAAGACCTTGTTGAACTAATGTCTTATCAAAGATGGTTGAGCAGATGTTCAAATGTTCCTAAAACTGTAGTGACAGATCTACAGACATTCATATAAATAGATAACGGAACATCAAATGTTGTATTTATAAAATACAGTCAAGTAAGCGAATACGACGTTAACTGTCAAAACTGATTGAAGACAAAAATGACATTGGGATATTGTGTGGCATTGACTCTCATCATAGGTACGTTTACATTACATAACACCTCCGTCATTTCTGTCGACAGCATCAAATGCATTTTATTCAATTCACCATTTGATCCAAATACAATTTATCTGGACAACGTGTTGTATAATATTTCGCAGATCAACATATTACCCGAAAGGCTACAGCGCTTCCGGACGCGAATGAAACAGGGTGGCATCAAAACAGTACGCATTTCTCATGTAAATGGTCCGGGGTTAAATGAATTGTTTATATTAAAAAAAGTGAGGTCGACTTGAAACCATAATAAACGTATTTTTCATATCCAACTGGGAGTGGTCGATTTAAAACAATTTAATTGCATAATTATATTGCCAGCCCCTATAATTTCCAGGAAGCCAAGCCGGGCCAGTGATTTTCCCGAGAGATTATGACTTAAAGAACTGTCCATTCTATTGCGCAATAAACCTCTACGACCCAATATGTGGTACGGACGGAAAAACATACGGTAAATATGTACACATTTTGTCTTACCAAAGTTTCGAGTTAAAATAATACATCAGGTGTCATAGATGTAATTAAGAGAACAAATCAACGCAGACTAGTTAAACAGTAGACTTATACCAAGAGAAAAATACCATTAAACATCTAAAAGGTACATATGAACACACAGTGCACGTTTAGTTTTCGAACATTTAACCATTTAAATACTTGAGCTTAGAGGTGATTCCAACAATCATACATGTGTTGACTAAATTCCTTGCACCTCGGTTATAAAACCTTTTATCGGTCTCCGATCTTAAATCTCATATCTTGTCTTTTAATGTTGTGTCAGGCCAGGTCTATCTGAGTGTAAAGACTTGTGTTTAAGATATAAAAGAATCTAACAAGTGAAAGAAGCACATCTCTGGAATTTTATACACTGATGGGGTCCGAATGGTGGCATTTGTTCATGAATGGATCTCCATTTCTGTGAACAATGTGTGTAGACATTCTTGTCTTATTCTGTGATCATAGCCCGACCGCTTAACTCATTTAATTAATGAGTTGTTAAGTCTTGGGACCTTGATATTATTAGATCGAACAAAGGGCATGCCGCCTGACTAAGTTAAAGATGTTTTGACTTCGGCAATTCGTCTTTCCCACTGAGAGTTCATTTGGAGACTTTGACAGTACCTAGCGGAAAATAAGGTCAGTGCTGATTGTAAATGCTCGTTGATCGGTATGTTGTAAACAGGTATAAAACCCAAAAAATACAACATTTCTTATATCTACAAATAAGCTTTATTTTAGACAACCATTGCGAGTTACAAGCGGCGAGATGTAGCAACTCCTTGTTAAATATCAGACATAGTGGTGGATGTAGACCTTTCGTACGACGTGGCATTGTTTGTACCACACCGTATTGCTTTCCTGTTCACGAGCCAGTATGTGGTAATGACCACATGTCATATGGTATATTTTTGTTTGTTTTTCTGTCTTTGATTATAGACTCTGACGAGTAACGCCCCCTGAAATTGGGCATAACCTTATCTAAACTGGTTCCCGTTGACTGTCCGTACAAAGTCTTTGGTGAACAGCAACATGGAACGGGAACCAGTTTACACCTTAACAAAGGGCTGATAGTTATGTTATATTATCAATAGGAAAAATCATTCGTTTGCAATAACAATAACTTATTGATGTTGGCGTGTAAGATGTTCAATCAGAATGATCTGAATCATTATCTCAAATAGAGCGGACAGATTTTGGGATCCCTTATGTTTTTATAGGTTTTCATGATAGAAAATGATATACTTAGAGACTTAAACCAGAACCGTTGCAGGACTTTTCGACAAAATGTCTGTGTTACATACTTAAATCCCATGAAGTGATCGACAGGATCGTCCAGTGATGGAACAGAATTTAGAAAATCGTATCTAAAAGCATTGATAACTGTATGTGGGGTGTTGATAGTTATAAACATGTTTTTCACAGACCAGTCTATTAAGATTCTGTTGATGTTTCTTTCTGTTTTCAGAAAATATATGCGAACTAAACAATGCCATGTGTGAAAACGAAAGTCTTAAAGTTGAACATGAAGGACCGTGTAACCCAGCATTTTAAAGAAGTCGATTTGGGATCGAGTTTTACTATTCTATGTGTTGATAATGACTGGTCATATTTCCGGAAACGTTTGCATTCTACGTACATTATCTGACCAAAGATGCATAATATGTATAATAAATGAGTTTTTTGTTTTAAGTTACAATTGCTGTAGGTTTTTTTAATCATGTGCTTTGTCCAAGAAACCCAGTATCTACACAATACCGTTGTTTAACCACCGATATAACAAATAAATATCATAAATTCAAATCCCGATAAAAATTCTAGATACGAATCAGAATGGTTGAAACAAAAGAGTGCCATTTATATACAAGGAACTCAAGTCTCACATTCTAGATAGACTAATATAAGTTTGATTTCAGCAAGATATTGAATCTCTCGGGACAAAAGCTTAGACAAATCGTTCGGTGTTGAATACCTCTTTGAATGGTCAACTGCTTCTATGCATCAATGAATGTACAATTACACAGTGACCTGGTAGAAAATCTAGACTACAATGTAATATGACAAAAGAAAACAAGGCAATACGTAATGTTAAGGTAGATACATCTACTATTAATGCCACACCGACCCTACTTTTGTCAAAACCCAAACATACGAAAATATATTTGGGATTGGATGGTACCCTATATAAATGAAGGTTTTAATGAGTGTGATTATGGTCCATCAATCTGATAAACAACATGGGAACATGCATTTAATAATGCAATCTCGTACGAGCTGTTGTCAATACATGTTCTTAATATAATCAACCTTAAGGGGACGCTACCCATGGCAAGAAACAACTGTTTATACAGAGTTATCGTATTTTCTTATGCATGTGCCATACGTACGCATGCCATGTGTGTTCACTGAATTCTATATAATTATTTAACAATGTACTTAGGACAAATACTATTTCTCTGACTGCTATCTAAGGTCATCGTTGGAACAAAGAATAAACGAGTTGGATATAGTGAACATCAAAGTTCCTTAGATAGCGAATAAACTTTTTATATTAATTTTGAAGGATGAAGACATCACTGGTATCTCTTATCAAGGACATAATATTGTAACTAATTATCAAAATAACAACTGGAGCAATGAGTGCTTTAAATGTTAAAAATACATCATACATCGAACAACACCGTAATCTGATAGATACAATGATAACCTTCGTGGCGTCTGGTAAAGTGACTGCCACATGGTTTTACAGCTTACACGTATTCGTTAGAGTTCGGCTGTTTCCGGTTTCTTACTGTGCAATGCTGCCGGAAAGTAGCGTTCGACTATGATTGTAGGATTATTGACCGACCAATCATTACTCGTGTTACCGGAGTGTTGTCTGGTGTTTCCGCACGGTTTTGATTAATTTTGTTAAAGCTTCAATTATGAGACAATATATTTGCATCATTAAGTATCAAGTTTTATGACATCAGGGCCTACTTAATAAAGCTCCCACGAAACTTTCAAAAACTGACTAGATTCCCAGTATAAGCGGATAAAACAGCTGTTGTTGACCTCAATTTTAGTGCCAACCTAACAGTTAATTACGGCAAAATTCAAAGAACGGACATATTTCGAATGAATCGTAACTCTAAACATGGCTACATGCTAACCGTTACTAAATCTTATTCGTTAAATGGAGATAAGAAATAAATATAACTACACCAAGACCTCTGAACAAAGGTCATCCTGGGAAAGACAAGCATGTTGGGTTTTTTGCCAGATGACCTTTATTTGGAGGACACTTTGTTCTAAATAATCAAGGACGGGTTTTATGGAATGACATTTATTCACATGAAGGCCCAAATTCGGAGATGGCTGCTAACACAGGTTTGATCGTGCATGTATTCATTATTATATAAATGTCACATCCCACATAGGGTGATAGAACGTAATGTTCACCCGAGACAAGTAATGTTGACCGAGGCGTTAGCCGAGGTTGACATTAATTTGTCAAGGGTGAACATTACGTTCTATCACCCTATGTGGGTCGTGATATTTATTTTATTATACCGAATAAAACAATAATTAAGAAATACAAGAATGCAACAAATATGCTAACAAATTTACGGTCTTTTCATACTGGTTGTGTCAAAACAATAAGTCTTTATCAGAGATTAAAACGAAGCATAGTTATTTTTGCTGTCAAATTATCTTCTGCTAAACGGGATGTCAAATTATGAGTGGATTTTGATAATCGCCCATTAAAGCGTCTAGGATATAGAACAGATTGACTAAAACACGGCAGCCGGTAATATCGCGTCAGCGCGTGAGGGTAGTTTCGTTATGGCAAGCGGGCCGAAATGTATTGTCAGAGGGTAACATTACGGATTGTCACCCCATGACGTTACATAAGACTATAGAGTAAATAAGGTATAATAAAATATCATGGTGCATTTATGAAGTCTAAGTGGTACTTAGTTTTGAAATTGTCGGAGACTACTTGATGTGAGAGAGGTAATGAAACTATCTCGCTATTATTGTCTTGCTTTAACATCGTGTGATTTTGTTTGTCTTGAGAAACAGGTAAGATCTTTTGAAATAATTTAATACACATTATTATGTGTTAGTATCATGAGAGTTTAGTATTGTCATCCTCCATTGTATATTGCCATCCATACTTAACGTTTACAGAATGAGATTAGGCTGAAAATAATAAAAAAATGTTTGTTTGGAGTGCTCCAACCCAGATGTAGGTAGGTAGGGATTTTATTTTTTTACTTTGTAACAATAATAAAAAAGCCCCCCAAACAGTATTTTATTTTATTTATCAGTTTGCTAGGATTTTCTTGAGTAAGTAACACACTTATTTTTATGTTCAGTCATTATTATTTACATACAAATCTTTAAAACTGAAAATGTCTTCATAATTTTGTAAATTTGTGTGGTGATACACACCGTTTACAATACACGTGAACGTACAGCTTAGATCAGTCTAACCTTGTTTAAAGTATGCTGTAGTGTTTGTATGATTTCGGATTTTTGTTTGTAAATTATCAGATGTACATGTAATCATCAGTAGTCGTATGTGAATGTCTATCGAAGTGACATGTTCTAAAGACAAAACTCGCACGTATGTGTACGTGATTTTAACTCAGTTCAAGACGAGAAGAACGCATAGGCAATTCTAACATGAATATTCACTACATGACATTGTCGTTAGCGTTGAATACGCATACGCAAAAATATGTCTCCTCCCGTTTTGAATATATTTATAGAACCATCGATATTATGAAGCATAGTGAGATACAATGCACCTAGTTTAGATTTTTGGCGTTATATGAAATTAAGATTCTGATACAATGAATGAGTTACGTACTATGAACATAGTAATGATTTTAGGGGTCTATGAAATTAAGAACAACGAAAGGGGCAGTAATACGGCAATTTCATTGGAGGACAAATAAAGCTACCCACTAAGACATATTCTTGACTAAAGTCTAAAAGAAATTATTGTTTTTTTATCATCACGACACAACACAACTTATCTTTTGTATTTACTATTTATCAATAATTTATTTTGTTTTAGTGAACCATGCAGCTAAACTGGGCTCTGTGCATATTGTGTGTCGTTTACGTCACACATATGACGTCATCACTTCAACAACAGTGTGATAACCATTGTTACCCCGGAGAGAGTTGCTGGCCAACGCTGGAGGAGGAGCTAGAGCTGTATAAGAATATCGATGGGAAGGTTCTCACCATGTATGATAAAGAATTTGTAGAAATAAATAGAATGATGAATACGTTATTTCAGAAAATCCCGTACTTCATTATTCTGGTGGAATCAGTTGATGACGTCATTTACGCGGTAAAATTTGCCAACAAGTATAACCTCAAAATCAACATAAAGTCATCCGGACATGACTACATCGGCAGATCAACATGGGATGGTTCACTGGAAATCAACTTACGAAATATGAAGAAACTCAAGTTCGATTTGAATTCCAGCTTACATCCAGCTGGAATAGTCACCGCAGAAAGTGGGAACTCTTGGCTAAGGCTGTATAATAAGGTATATACTGTACTTCTTTAAATATTTGAACCATTTGAACCATCTATGTAACTTTGCATTCACTAAGTTTACTTCTTTAAGTTCTTCAGTTTCATATGCTGAATGATCGATGCAGTTTTCCTCTTGTATTAGATTGTCCAAATCAAGGCATTTTTATCTAAATCAAGACACTAAGCCCACTGTTAGAGCGTTAGGTGTACGAGCTTAAGAGTTCCTGAGTTTACAAGCGTTCACACCTGTTGTACTTAAAAATGACAAGACCAGCACTTGTACAGATTCTGGGTAAACTTGTTTCCTTAACTACCAAACGGTAAACAAATATACACATTCATAGCTGATAATATGTATAAGCCAAACATTGTGTATTTTTTCAGACCAATAAACTAAATCGAGTCATTGTTGGAGGTTCCGATCATACAGTGTCTATGGGCGGTTACACACTCGGAGGCGGTCATGCTCCAATAGGAAGAAAGTTTGGTATGGCTGTAGACAACCTTTTAGAAGTAGAAATGGTGACAGCTAATGGGTCATTCGTTCAGGTGAATGAAAATGGTACGACGTTCGTTGACAGGGCTACTGGTAATCAGACGCATTCCGCTAATGCCGATATATTCTGGGCGCTCCGTGGAGGTGGCGGATCTACGTATGGAATAGTCACTTCCTTCACTTATAAACTGCATTACGATTCGAAGATGGTGAGATTGGAATGCTACATACCTTACGAAATTTTAGGAATTAAAATCGGGCGACCAGTCCTAGAAAAATTTAACAACTTGCTCGCAACTAGTCTAGCGCCGGAATGGGGCGGGTATGAAATAGTTTCATCCTCGGGGATTCCGGCAACTCATGGAATGGTCGTATTGTTCCTTAATCATTTTGGTGAAATGGGCACACCGTCTTACGACACAATCCTACCTTTCCTGTCCGAGCATGGTTATATGTGTAAAGCTGAAAACATGTCAAACTTCCTTGAGTATGAATTAACTGCACGCGATGATTTGTACTACAGGTCATACTTATTCAACACTCTCTTACAACCAGACAGTTACAACGAAGAGTTTTATGACCAGATCGATTCAATGCTGTCACATAATGATTACAAAGACTCTGTCAATTGTACGGGAACACTGATTGGAGGTATGTACGAGTCTGTCATAGATCATGTTTATCTATTTATTTGGAATTTACGCCGTTTTTAACCCTTTTTCTGCCATATACGGCGGCCGCTTCACATGTACAAGTTTTCCTGGACGATTTCGAACCAGTAATAATTTACCCTTCCGAAGTTACTGGCAATTTAAAAAAAAATGAATTTCTTCAGATATGGAGCACGTCGGTGATAATACTCAGCATATATGTTTAAGAATGGAAGATACGCCAACATATGACATATCGTAAAAGCCTTGTTTTCGGTTACCCCACCCACTAAAAGATATGGAAGCGGTAGTTTCTATCACAGTCTTCATCGACATTATTATCGTCATCATTAACGTCGTCATCATTGTCGTTGTCGTCATCAGAGTCTTCATCGACATCATCATCGTCATCATTAACGTCGTCATCATTGTCGTTGTCGTCATCAGAGTCTTCATCGTCATCATCGTCGTCGTCATCTGTATTGTCATAGTCGTCGTCATAGTTGTTATCATCGTCGTCGAATCACCATCGCTCCTTGAAGTATATACAGTATTCGACATAAGTTGTATACGGCGTAACAATGCGCAATAAAGAGTATTTAGACAGTAGTGAAGGAGATAATTTAATAATACCATTTGCAGCTTAAGAGTACGATTATATTTTTTAATGATTTGCTTGATTAATTATCGAGTGTTAAATAATACAAACACCTTTTGCATTGCAGGAAATATGAGAAACGTCGCAGCGGATGACACCGCAGTAAACCCCTACTTCCGGTCTGGTGTGATGTCATTATCATGTGTAGTATCCTGGTCTGACGTATTTCTTGACAGAGTTAAGATAGCAAGAGCAGAGGAATTAACGCCAGAGATTGTCAAACTCGGTAAAGGGGTTTACTTCAATGAGCCCTCTGCTAAACTGGATGACTGAAAGTATCAATATTGGGGCGGCCATTACGATAGGCTGCTCTCTGTCAAGAAGCAATGGGATCCCGAGAATATCCTTACTTGTTTACATTGCGTTGGATCGGACGAAGTCAATCTCCATGGCACCGGAAGTGCTCCGGCTTCGGTAGAATAAACAGTGACACAGATATAATTAACATATCGGACCAATTTTCCATCTAACATCTTGACGATCAAGTCCTGTTTGAATTTATGTATAGATAAATAGAATACTGTTTTAGTTATAATATATCATTTGTTTGTGTCAAACAAGGCTTGTGACACATGAAGTTCTATGCTGCAAATACAAACATATTTTTGTGTACAAACTGAACATTAAAGGTTATGACGAAGACATACAATGTATGTGGAACAACATTTAGTTATTATACAGCCTTTGATTTTTTTCCTTCGTTTTCATGATGTTCATGAACATAAAATGATTTTCTGTCGTCCGTTAGAGAAACGACTCTAACCCAACTGTATTTCTAATCTTCCTCTAACCGACGTCCAGAACGGTCTTTTTAACTTTACTGTTTCTTTTTAGAGAAATTTGGAACTTTAAGTAAAAAAAGTCTTTATCTGACCAATGTTCAAAAATACAGATTCCTAACTTTCGATTAGAAAAGTCATTTAGGTCATTTAAAATTTTAAATACGGTATGTCATAAGTTGATAAAAGTTCACATTAGACAATAAGAAGACAAAAGGGAAAGCAACACCATTTTCAGAATCTTTGGAAAACATTGAAGAAAATGCCCAGCATAAATGAAAAGGTTATGCTATAGGGAGTATATAAAATAACTTTACATATATCAGTCTAAATCAATAATCTAACCATACACTATCTAATTTTACGTTGCCAATACAATTTTTCAAAAGCATCTGTCAGATTTATTATGACTAATTGGACGAGAACTATTCCACTTTGATAGTAACAAGGTCTGTATGATCCATTTTGGTTGAATTCAGGAGTACCACAGGGGCGATTTTGGTGTCCATCGAACTTTAAAAAATGTGTTCAATTGCATGATTTGAAATAAGACAGAGTCGCTGTCATATAGAACAGAACAGACAGACACTATTATTTGACGTATACATAAAGTACATAGTCATGCAATATACAAATTAAAATTGTAATAGGAAACGTGCACAAGTAAATGAATCAATCAATCATCCATCCATACACCCATACATACACAAACAAGCTGCAATGATTCAACTTGATGGTTATATTCTTACTATTGAGAATGTTTTTTTTTATATCTCATGTGACCTAAAACTCTAGAATGCAGTATATGTATACTAGCATAGAGTCACTATAGACGTATACAGAACTAAACAGAACAGTAATGATACATTTGGTAACATCATGACAGTTTTGTAGTTTTGTTAAAAATATACATGTACTTGTAATAGATAAATACTGTTTAATGCACTCAATTATTTTACATCATGAACTGAAGTTCATATTGTCTTGATTACGACGTTAAATATATGTAATTATGAAATTGACAGACACGAGGAGCGGCTTTGCTTCACACCCTATTCATGAGTCCTGCTCACCTACTAATCATAAGTGTGAAGCAAAGGAAATATCTGTACTCCATCAATATTATATATTACTAGTACATAATGGCTTGCCATCTAACTCAATGGTTATTTTCCTGTACTGTATATTAGGCCGTTCAATAAATTTATAACTTCGGACATATTAACTTATACTTGGACAGTCTTGGTAACGGACCGTAATGGAAATGTGCCGCCTTGACCTGATACCTAAATATAAACAGGATGATCAGTATAGTGTAACTTGCGTGAACCGTTATCACCTTTCAAAAGCCACCTCCCTGTTACAGTTAGTATAATAGCAACTCAAATTTACTTTTTACTCTCTTTTTTCACCCTCTCGACAACAACCATTTTTTGTACTACCCGTTGGTGACTGTTGTAGGGAGGTTGCACTGTATTATGATTATATACAGAATGATAAAATCATAAGCACACACCAAAGTATAAACCCTAAACTACAATGTTGAATTATGCTCGCAGGTAAAACAATACACCTTCCAATAGCGGCCATTCCAACATACCATTTTAGTAAAACGAAGACAAACAAGCATATACGCTTGTCAGTAATTCCTTAGTATTGATTCTATAGGTGTTTGCTGTCAATGAAGGTTTTAATGAGTGTGATTATGGTCCATCAATCTGATAAACATCATGGAAACATGCATTTAATAATGCATTCTCGTACGAGCTGTTGTCAATACATGTTCTTAATATAATCAACCTTAAGGGGACGCTACCCATGGCAAGAAACAACTGTTTATACAGAGTTATCGTATTTTCTTATGCATGTGCCATACGTACGCATGCCATGTGTGTTCACTGAATTCTATATAATTATTTAACAATGTACTTAGGACAAATACTATTTCTCAGACTGCTATCTAAGGTCATCGTTGGAACGATTAATTAAAATAAACGAGTTAGAATTAGTGGACATCAAAGTTCTTTAGATAACGATTATACTTTTTATATTAACTTTGAGGGATGAAGACATCACTGGTATCTCTTATCAAGGACATAATATTGTAACTAATTATAATAATGATAACTGGAGCAATGACTGCTTTAAATGTTAAAAATACATCATACATCGAACAACACAGTAATCTGATAGATACAACGATAAGAGCAATTTAACATTCGTGGCCTCTGATAAAGCGACTGTCCCATGCTTTTAACTCGTTTAACATTCGCCTTCGTCAGCTTGCACGTATTCGTTAAAATTCGGTTGTTTCCGGTTTCTCACCGTGCAATGCTGGCGGAAAGGTGCGTGTTTGACCATACTTCTAGGATTATTGACCGACTAATCATTATTCGTGCTGCTGATGTGTTGTCTGGTGTTTTCGCATGGTTTTCGATTAATTTTGTAAATCTTCAACTAAAAAACAAGACTAATTGCATGATTAAGTATAAAGTTTTATGACATCAGGGCCTACCTAAATAAAGCTCCCAGAACTGACTAGATTCTCAGTATAAGCAGATAAAATAGCTGGTGTTTACAGGATATATAACTCGAAGTGGGTGCAGACAGTTCACACTAGTCTAGAAAAAACAGCCATGTTAACGGTTGGTTATCCGACCGACCTCAATTTTTTACGCGGACATTACAGTTAATTACGGCAAAATTTGAAGTACGGACATATTTCGAATGCATCATAACCTTGTTTAAAACCGTTACTGAATCTTATTCGTTATATGGAGATGAGAAATAAATATAACTGCACCCATACCTCTGAACAAAGGTCATCCTTGGGAAAGACAAAAATGTGGGTTTTTTGCCAGGTGACCTTTATTTGGAGGTCACTTTGTTCTATATAATCAATAACGGTTTTTAAAGAATGACCTTTATGCACAAATGAAGGCCTTCATTCGGAGATGGCTGCTTACACAAGCTTGATCGTGCATGTATTCAGAATAATATGGTGCATTTATGAGGTGTAAGTGGTACACAGTTGTATTCGTTATTTTGAAATTATCACAGACTACGTAACACTCGGTGTATTTGAACGCTCCGATGTCAGAGAGTTATTCTACCTACCTAGATATAATTGTTTTGTTTGAACATCTTGTGATTCGCTTGTCTTGAGAAACACAGGTAAGATCTTTTACAATAAACTGAATGATATACCTATTATGCATGTATGTTAGTATCAAGATATTTTAATATTGTTATTGTGAATCATACATAGTTTCTGATGCATGTTGTAAGCGATACATGTATTATGATGCAGGGTTAACTTATAGTTAAGTCCTGGGGCATGTATATTTACATTGTTTATTACATTCATATCCATAAAATAAAGAAGGGCATTCTCGAGGTGCGGATAGACCTATGTAGATTATACTTCACTCTATCTCATTCTTTACTATACACAAGTTAACTACAACCGCTTTTGTTTTATTGTTGTTTTCACATGTAGGCACTCACGGTTAAAACATGTATTAAAACACCTCAGGTTGAAGCTTTGGTGTAAAGGCCAGAGTGTCGTTCCACAGAACAGCGATCTAGCTTTTACAGTTGGTAAATAAATCCCAAAACAGTCAATAGATTAAAGCGTTGTTTCCTTTCCAACTTTATGTGAGACACAATTTTCAATCTTAACACTTCAAGCTGCTTTATCTAAGATGTAAAAAACGACCACATAAATTCCACATCCAATGCATTCATTTACGTTTATTTACGCCTTTTATTGCAGACCAATTCCACAGTCCATTTTTCGCTCTTCCAAAGGTAGTCTTTGTTTATATAACAGTTCCAAGAAGACTAAATTTTATGTCAAAATATGGACGAAAATGTGGCAAAACCGGCTTTTAGTACTTACTTCTGGCCCATGTTTCCCACGTAAAACACAGACTATCTCGAATGTCTATCATGTTTATTAATAAGCAAAAGGTGTCCTTACAAAAAACTTACATTTTTCTTACAAAACTTAAATTTCGTAAATTACTGCATTTTTGGGCCGATTTCATGCCTAAGTGAACTTAGTCCTTTGTTTCCGACAGAGCCACCGTGCGTTTACATGGTCTGCTGTGCTGAAGTACAGACCACGACATATTCTGGACTAAAATCTAAAGGAAACACGGATAAAGTACTGCTTTTTATCATTACGACTTTTATTTTGTATTTATCGGTATTTTATTTTGTTTAAGTGAGCCATGTTGCTAAACTGGGCCCTGGGCATATTGTGTGTCGTTTACGTCACACATATGACGTCATCACTTCAACAACAGTGTGATAACCATTGTTACCCCGGAGAGAGTTGCTGGCCAACGCTGGAAGAGGAGCTAGAGTTGTATAAGAATATCGATGGGAAAGTTCTCACCATGTATGATAAAGAATTTGTAGAAATAAATAAAATGATGAATACGTTAGTTCAGAAAATCCCGTACTTCATTATTCTGGCTGAATCAGTTGATGACGTCATTTACGCGGTAAACTTTGCCAACAAATATAACCTCAAAATCAACATAAAGTCATCCGGACATGACTACATCGGCAGATCAACATGGGATGGTTCACTGGAAATCAACTTACGAAATATGAAGAAACTCAAGTTCGATTTGAATTCCAGCTTACATCCAGCTGGAATAGTCACCGCAGAAAGTGGGAACTCTTGGCTAAGGCTGTATAATGAGGTAAATACTGCTCCTCATCAAATATTTTAACCATTTGAACCATACATCTATATATATGTAACTTTGCATTCACTAAGTTTACTTCTTTAAGTTTGTTAAATAGTTGCGTATGCTGAATGATCGAAGCAGTTTTCCTTGGTGTTTGGTTGTCCAAATATAAATCAAGACACTAAGCTCACTGGTAGAGCGTTAGGTGTACGAACTTAAAAGTTCCTGAATTCGAACCTCTCTGTGCGGCAAATTGTTGTACTTACGAATAACAAGATCAAATACTTGTACAGTATCTAGGAAAACTTGTTTCCATAACTGCCAAACGGTAAACAAATATAAAAATGAATTACAGCTGAAAATATGCGTCTAACCCGAACATTGTGTTGTTGTTGTTTTTTCAGACCAATAAACTAAATCGAGTCATCGTTGGAGGTTCCGCCCATACTGTGTCTATGGGCGGTTACACGCTCGGAGGCGGTCATTCCCCGATAGGAAGAAAGTTTGGAATGGCTGTAGACAACCTTTTAGAAGTAGAAATGGTGACAGCAAATGGGTCATTCGTTCTGGCTAATGAAAATGGTACGACGTTCGTTGACAGGGCTACTGGACATCAGACGCATTCCGCTAATGCCGATATATTCTGGGCGCTCCGAGGAGGTGGCGGATCTACGTATGGAATAGTCACTTCCTTCACTTATAAACTGCATTACGATTCGAAGATGGTGAAATTGGGATGCTACATACCCTACGCAAGTTATGTAGGGACTAAGATTGGACGACCTGTCCTAGAAAAATTTAACAACTTGCTCACAACTAGTCTAGCGCCGGAATGGGGCGGGTATGAAATATTTTCATCCTCGGGCTCTCCGCCAAATTATGGGACGGTCGCATTGTTCCTTAATCATTTCGGTGAAATGGGCACACCGTCTTACAACACAATCCTACCTTTCCTGTCCGAGCATGGTTATATGTGTAAAGCTGAAAACGTGTCCAACTTCCTTGAGTATGAAATAACCGCACACGACGATTTGTACTACAGGTCGTATATATTCAACACTCTCTTACAACCAGACAGTTACGACGATGCTTTTTATGACCAGATCGATTTAATGCTGTCACATAATGGCTACAAAGACTCTTTCGGTTGTACTGGAACACTGATTGGAGGTACGCTTGAGTCTGTTATTGATCATGTTTATTTATCTATTTTGGTTTAACGCGTTTTTAACATTTTTCAGTTATATACGGCGGCCGCTTCACCTAACAAGTTTTCATGGACGATTTCGAACCACTAATTATTTACCGTTCCATAAGTAACCGGTAATTTCTTCACATGTGGAGCATGTCGGATAGTATTTGTTAAGAACTAAGTCATTTGACAATGCTCAACACCTACTTAATATAAGTTTAGAAATGGAAGAAACGCCAACATAAGACAAAAATTACTTATTTTCGCCTACCCTACCCTCTAATTATCGAGAGTTAAATTACACAAACTCCTTCTGCATTGCAGGAAATATGAAAAACGTCGCAGCAGATGACACCGCTGTAAATCCCCACTTCCGGTCTGGTGTGATGTCATTATCATGTGGTATAGGCTGGTCTGACGTATTTCTTGACAGAACCAACATAGCAAGAGCAGAAGAATTAACGACAGAGATTGTCAAACTCGGTAAAGGAGTTTACTTCAATGAGCCCTCTGCTAAACTGGATGACTGGAAGTATCAATATTGGGGCGGCCATTACGATAGGCTGCTCTCTGTCAAGAAGCAATGGGATCCCGAGAATATCCTTACTTGTTTACACTGCGTTGGATCGGACGAAGTCGATCTCCATGGCACCGGAAGTGCTCCGGCTATGGTAGGATAAATAGTGACACAGATATAATTAACAGATCGGAACAATGTTGCATTATCAAGTTCTGTTTTACTTTATGTGTAGATAAATAAAATACTGTTTTAGTTGTAATATTGCATTTCCTTATCTCAAACAAGGCTTATCTCAAACAAGTGTCACGTGACGTTAAGCTATGCCGCGAATACAAACGATATATTTCTGTAAGAACTGAACATTGATGACGAAGACAGTTACACAGTTAGTTATTATACAGCCTTTGGAACCGCAGATTTGTTTCTTTCGATTTCATGATATTCATAAACATAAAATAATTTTCTGTCGTCCATCAGGGAAACGACTCTAACCGACCCTCTTTCTCTCACTGACAGACGTCCAGAACGGCATTTAATTTGACCGTTTTTTATACAGAAATTCGAGACTCGAGTAAAAAAAGTCTTTATCTGCCCTATGTTCATAAATAGATTCCCTACTTTCGATTAGAAAAGTCATTTAGGTCATTTATTCAGAATGTCATATTCTTCATTTTGGGCAAAGAGAAAGCAAGACAATGTTCTGAATCTTTGGAAAATATTGAAGAAAAAGCCCAACTAAATACCAGCATAAATGAAAGGGTTATGCAATAGAAAATATATAGAATAACTTTACACACACTACTCTAAATAAATAGTCTGACCATAGCATTATGCCTATTAGCAACGTACACGTATCGTGCACCATACTGACATAAAGGTTTTAAACCAACTTCAGTCCAACCTATGAACAAAGGCCAACCACCCATTGGAAAGACTCAATGTGGCCTCTATTAACAGATGTCCATTTTTCGGGATTTATTTTGTTCCAATAACCAATGGTCTCAGTTCACTGGGTGACCGCTAACACAGGTATGTTATGCATACAAATAAAAGCATTACATGATGTATCATAATTGTTGTTATCATGTTGCATTATGATAGTTTTCAACTTGTTTCTTGGGAAAAGCCTTTTAATGTCATTTTATTTAATTACAATGGTTATTTGTAAAATTGACCAGTATAGAGCTTTCACATTATATCCATTCAAAAATACTACAAGAAATGGTTTTAAGACCACATGTGAACAACGGCCAAATTTTGTCTAATTTATTATATAGTTAAATATATTTTTGCTGCAATTACCTTGCAAATACAATTTTTCAAAAGCACCTGTCAGATTAATTATGACTAATTGGACGAGAACTATTCCACTTTGATAGTAACAAGGTCTGGATGATCCATTTTGGTTGAATTAAGGAGTTCCACAGGGGCGATTTTGGTGTTCATCGAACTTTGTAGATTTGTAATGCCCACGAACGTTTTGACTATGTTTGATGATTGTTCAACCTTGGGTGTGGAAAGGGGGTCAGGGCTGCATATTCTATAACGGTCCGCTACCTGAACACGGTCCAAATCGAAGACCGCCAGTTCCATAGAGGCCAAATTATTGATAAGACTTGAATTGCACAGAGTAATATCATATGTATACAAATATGTGATAAAGATATATTGTGAATACAACCTCAGGTAAAGTACTCGTATTCGAATATTGAATTTAGTTTTAAATGTGTATTATATTCATAATTTACGTGTAAAACAAGAGGATTGGATGATGAAAGGATGGTAAAAAATGTGTTAAATTGCATGATTTGAAAGACGACAGAGTCGTACATGTAATTATATAATTGACACGAGGAGCGACTTAACTTCCCATCTTATTCATGGGCCCTTTTCACCTATTAATCATATTAAATAAAGTGTGAAAGAAAGGAAATATCTGTACTCCGTCAATATTATATATCACTAGTATATAATGGCTTACCATTTAACTCAATGGGTTATTTTCTGTATTATATATATTCGCCCGTTCAATATACACAATGTATTTATAACTTAGGACATAAATACTTATACTTTCTTGGTAATGGATCGTTATGGAAATGTTCCACCTTGACCTGATACCTAGATATAATCAGGATGATCAGTACAGTGTAGCCTCTGTGAACCGTAATGACCTTTCAACAGGCACCTCCCCGTTATAGCCAGTATACTAGCAGCCTAACTCCTTTTCACTCTCTCAACAGCCACCTCCTTACAACAGCCATTTTTGTCCTACCCGTTGGTGACTGTTGTAGGGAGGTTGCACTGTATTATGATTATATACAGAATGATAAAATCATAAGCACACACCACCCAAAGTATACTCCCTAAACTATAATGTTGAATTATGCTCGCATGTTAAACAATACACCTTACCATATCGACCATTCCAACATCATGACCATTTTAGTAAAACGGAAACAATCAATCATTCCTTAGTATTGATTCTACCTTGAGAGCATTTTATTTGATCTCACATGTGATAGTAATGTCAAGGTTTTATAGCAAATGAGGTGTTTTGCAATCATGAATTATAGGTTTAGGTTTATTGTAGACCGTCTAATTTTTCAGTTATACAATATTTTCACAATGAACAACCTAAATTTAGGTGTAAATCTGATTATAGGTAGCCTTATTTAGATAATCAGACAATAATTAAGATGTTTTGGAAACTGAACTGTATAAAAGACATTATTATTAATTACAGCTAAAATATCCTCACATACGAGGAAGCTATCTTACGCAAGATCGGTGGGACTGCTCAGGAGCACATCTAGGATCTCGTTAAAATGGAAAAATCACCGAACTACCACGGCTGCTGGTGCTACATTGTCCCAGAGACACTATATAACATGTAATATAGTCTCCGATTGAACCCAAAACAAATGTATATAATCAAATACACATACAAAACATATTTGATATGAAACTTGCAATTAAGCTTTCCTAGAAAATTCATGACACCGCAGTATTTGTAATGCATACATAGATCATAATTACACAATCAATTTAATGAGAAAGATGGATTCATCCGTCCTTGCGATGTTGTATGATTTATATTACCACAAAAACTGACCTTGTACAGTACAGGCGTCACATGATGCAAACGTGAGCGTTAAAGATGCAAGACTTATTTTCACTATCTTTGTAATTCAAGTTTTGTAAATAAATTTTGATGAACTATTGATTTTTTTTGCCCCCAAAAAATGTTCTCAACGAACCCATTGTATACGTATCTGGCAAAATCTATTTTAGTGATACACGCAGCTACAGTTGAAGTGTTTCCGAGGGCTCAACATCTATTATCATGTGGTATAATGTTTTGATACCACATGGACTAGAACAATGGCGGCGCCCACGAGTTCGAAAATAGGCTAACTAACAAACTACAGCAGTATCAATGTTAATTTTGGTACCGATGGATTCGAAAATTGTTGGCTGGAACATGGGTTTCATGACAAACTCAAAACATTTAAACTTTCGACAGAAAATACGACTTACCTTCGAACTCGTTGGCGCCGCCATTGTTCTAGACCCTGTAGTATCAATCATTATCAAAACAATATACCACGTGATTATAGGCCGTGAAGGGTTACAGGCTTTCTCCAGTTCACCGTCATCATGTCAAATTCGGGCCGGGGGGTAAAACAACGCGTGAAAAAAAACGTGCATAAACTAAGGTCATTTTGATAGATGTGTTTCCTTTTGATCTGGACCATGATAAATCCAACAAAAGGTGTTAAAAAGGCATGTTGCTTTAAACCTGAGAAACCTTTCTTCCTCCTCTTCTGGCCTTAAGTGTATCGAACCTTCCAATATGAGGTTATTTCTTGAAAACCGATCCGCAAAATAAAAAATCGTTGTATTGGGAAGGTGTTAATAATGAAGGAGTCATTAATTGAGGTTTTACTGTATATATATTTGTGATTACTTTTCTCGCGACATCACAGTTGTCGTGATATCACTATTCGTGTTGCACCAGTTTAGATATGATTTACTTGTCAAAAATGATAATTCCATTTCTTTTCCTTGAGACAAAGACAAACTTGGTCGAAAATGAACCATTTTCTTGTACTCTTTGTTAAGAAAAAAAGCATTTTACCCTGAAATGTGACACTAAATACCAATAGTGTCCTTATTTGAATAATAAAGTTTAAAAGCGCGTCTGCTAGATTGTTTTAGCTTTGTCCGTCATTGTTAATACATCTTTGAATATTTTCACTTGTATTTTTTAGTTTTTTAACTTTTCACGAATTTAGATGGCCGCGAGAATAAAGACGTTAGGTTAAATTTAAAAGCATGACTACGCTCTGTCAATTGTTTATTACTCTTTGAATACTACTATCAAACTTTCACAGGTTTTACAAGCAATTCATAAAAAAAACAGTTTAACTAGTGATGATAACGTAATATTTTAGATAGTGGTTCTTACATAGTCCTTTGAATTTTTATCACAGCAAGTTCCGGATAACAAGCGATAATTTACTGTCTATATGATATTTACCTCCCACAGCCTCCTACAGTTTTTTTAATCAGCGAGAGCCATGTATGTTTTGGGGGGGCGGGCTTTGTTATTATTTCTCTTCCATTCCATAAACCCTAATATAAATATATTGCATACAAATGTTTACATCATGAGTTGCTAACGCTAATTAATATTTGGCAATGGCCTAGATTTCGGTCTAAAACAGATATAATACTAGATAATGTCCGTGCTAAGCACAAGAAGTAGCTCGATGCGTACCAATGTTGTCACCGATCTTGACATAAGTATTTACTTTATTTCGTACTACATAAAATCGTATTAACAACAAAAGATTGGGCTAAAATCTAGTAGATAAATTCTAACTATCTTGGTTCATATTTATTCTAATAAGGACGCCAATCGTGCGAAATTGGCTAAACAACAATGCCTTTCGTGTGATTTAAATCAAGTGCTATGCTCTAACTTCATAACCTTGTATTCAAAAAAACATTTTAGAATAATATATATGTGCTGTATTCAGTGGAAAAGTTCCAGACATAAGAATTTAGCTATCAAAGTTAACACTGAAAACTTGCGCAAGCAGAATCGAAACGGTTGCTTTAAATTTATTTTGAAACAAATGTTAATTTCTAGTTCAAGGTCACAGTTGCCTCGAACGACGTTGAAACGCATTGTAAATGATTGTAATTTCGAAACTACAATATTCGAACGTTTAATTCAAACGAGTCGTTCAACTACTGAAGGTATGTGAAACAGATGTTTTTATTTTCATTACAAATGTTCTCATTTTTATAGTTTTAAAAGTATTTTGTCAAATTATTATCAAATTATTGAGTTAAGCGTACATGTTAAAAACCACGTTTGTAAGATGCTCATAAAAATGACTATAAGTATATTGAAATCTTGTGTTAGATTAGTTTGTTTAAACATAATTTTTGCTTTGATTTTCATATTTATAAAATTTTACCTAAAATAATTATTTACAATTTTAGCAAAGGGGTCGTGCCACAAGTTCTAAAAACTTAGTTACAGCTCTTTCCGTTACATTACTTAATATACTCGGATTGAAAATAAAATTAGGTTTGTTTGGAGTGCTCCTACCTACTCACGACAATCTTAGCAAATAAATCATTAAAGTAAGTCAGAGTGTTTTGTTGTTTGGGGGGGGGGGGGTGCATATTTTTTTACTATTGTTATAAATATAGGGGGGGAATCCCTATCTACCTACCCAGTGCTAAAATTCTGAGTCGGAGCACTCCAAACAAACTTATTTATTTTTAGCCTCAGTTCAAAAGGAAACGAGACTGATATACAAATGTTATTATATACATGTCTAATGACCGGATGTTAAGAAAGCGAAAATTTGAAATGTTTAGTATTTGAACTTGACATCGACTAAATATGATAAAATCTGTATAGGCTATGTGTGCATGAATATCACATGATTTCCTATTTATTGATGAACTGACTCCAATCAAATGATGAGAAAGGATCATCTCCTCAACCCGGTACATGTACTATCATGGCGCCCCTGCTGACTTTAGCGCACATGTCAAGTTGCAATTCATTTAAATACAATGCTTTATTTAAAACTATTTAAAAAAGATAAATTATATGTAAATTTGCGTTTCTTTTTCTCACGTAGTATTGTTCTGTCGCATGTCGAGCAAAAATACCTATCTTTTGTTATACGTTGTGTAGTTCTTGTCGAATATTGGGCGAAAATTTGCCTTCCGTTTCTTACGTAGTATAGATCTGTTGAATATCGAGAGAGTATTAATCACTAATACATAACAGTACGAGACTACATAATTTCTTTTCCTATTAGGATGAGCTTAATATGTATTTTAAACATTCAGGTATGAGGTTATTACTCGCATTACATACATCTTTATTTCTGCGGGTGCAAAATTGGGCGTTTTTAAGATGTTCATAAATTGGCGGGTTCTATATTTGGCGTTATTATATCCAACACCCAAAATAAAACCATGTCACTAAAGGTAATTTAAGTTTCCACCACTTAGCGGATTTTATTATACTGGCGTGGTCTAGATTTGGCGGTTCCGATGCCGACCGCCAAAATCGCCAAATAAAAACCGGCGCCAATATTAAGACGTCTACAGTTTGTTATTAAGTATGATAATTCGATATTTTAGGATGAAGATCCTCAGCAGTGTGAGTTGCCTAGCAACGGTGACACTCATTTTGTCTTTTGCAATGGAATCAATTGCAACGCCAAAGGTTTGTGACAGATATTGCCATCCAGGACAAAGTTGTTGGCCGTCTTTACAGGATGAAATTGACTTCTATAAGTCTGTGAACGGTCGACTGAAAACAGCATTCGATGCAGGCTATGGAAACATGACTGTAATGATCAACACACGAGTTACTAAACTGCCTTATATTATCGTCATGGCAGCCACCGTCGATGACGTCATCAATTCTGTGAAATTTGCCAACAAGTACAATATCCGAATCACAGTACGTTCGTCCGGACATGACTATATTGGGCGCTCTACAGCCGACGGCTCCCTGCAGATAAATCTACAAAATATGACAGGGATTCAGTTCAACATGAGCTCTTTCCGTCACCCAGATGGTGAAGTAACGGTTCAAAGTGGGAATTCCTGGTTACGTGTTTACAACGAGGTATGATTTCTAGTCATCTTATACATACACAAGTTTGTACATTATTGTAATTGTAATCAAACTTGGATTTTTTTCGTGCTATTGCTTTAGGTTTTACGCCCCCTTTCAATATAATTCCTATTACATACCACCGGGCTGTGGCAGTACTAAACATGTTCACCGCAAGTAAGTATTGACACCACTCTATGAATCACAGCGAACTCGTTCCGCGCCCAGGGATCGGAATCAAAAAGAGAGGTTTTATAGTACATTCGTTGCTTCTTTGACACATTATTTATAAACACCAAATATATTTTTTCCTGTATTTCTTTTTATAATTAAGACCTCGTCGTTTTACAATAAATTTCGAAATTATTCATTTCAGACTAACAAAATGGGGCGTGTAATTGTTGGAGGATCCGCCCACACAGTTTCAATGGGCGGTTACACTTTAGGTGGAGGTCATTCCCCAATTGGAAGAAAGTTTGGCTTAGCTGTTGATAATCTGCTTGAAGTTGAAATGATCAGTGCTAACGCTTCTAGAGTAAAAGCTAATGAACAAGGAACAACCACATATGATGCCGACACCGGTCATGTCCACTATACATCTAATAATGACATTTTCTGGGCGGTCCGCGGTGGAGGAGGTTCTACGTACGGTATTGTGGTGTCCTTCACCTTCAAACTTCACAAAGATTCAAAAATGGTTCTTCTTACGTGCGTTTCGCCAATGTACGATGAAAAGGGTCAAAACGTCGGTCGACAATTCATTGAAAATTTCAACAACCTGTTGGCAACAACTCTTGCCCCGGAATGGGGCGGTTATGAGCTCATGTCGGGCCAAAATTTAACCAATACGACACGAGGAAGCGTAACACTATTCCTAAACCACTTTGGAGAATGGGGATCACCTTCTTTTAACACAATAAACCCAATGCTACCAATGTGCAAGGGTGAAAATGTTTCCAATTTCTTAGAATATGAAATCAAGACATATGACCCATTGTACTTTAGAACGTATATCTTCAACACATTGGTTCAACCAGACAGTTTGACACCCCAGTTCTATGACTACATGTTTTCGATGTTCAACGATCAAAGAGTTCCCGTGGGGTGTACCGGTGTTTTGATCGGAGGTGAGTCATTCAAACACACACACGTTATATATATAATTAAATATACAACTTGCATAGAAATTAATGTCTGCCTTAGATAAGTCAAGTAAAATTCTTCTTCGCCAGAGAAACAAATCTAATCGACGTTAGTATTTATAACCGTGTAGCAAATTTTGACCTATCATTGAAGAATAACAGAACACGTGTAACCCCCCCCCCCCCCCTCCCCAAAGTCGCCCTTCTTTATTTCGTTATAATACGGATTTATTTGAAGTAATTATTCGGGCCTTGACATAAGGTTGCGGTCATGGGCGCCAGACTTGTTCCCGGAGACCCGGCTTCGAAACCACATCGCGACAGGTAATACCTTTCTACAAATAATCGGCAAAAATGTCAGTTTTCCCCCAATGGTGGAGAAGCTTTCGGCTCCTTGTAGAAGGTTAAGAAAGTACTGGTTTAAATAAAGTTCTGAAACACTTGTTAGGTGAACTGCCCGTCGTATGTAACTAAAATACCATTTGAAAACGGCGTGGATCCCACAGAAACAAACAAATCAAACACAGTTAAAATCACGATATAAATACCACATATAGGATCAAAATAAAAGTATATTATCGTAATCATAATTTACAATTATAATTGCTGTTCATTAAGTTCAAGGACTTATATACATACATGGATTCGCAACTTCCGTATTAACAGTTTAAAGTAATCAAATCCCGCGATAATAAGACGTGAATCAACGGGAATACAAGCTATTGTTTACAAAAGCGAAAATACGAAAATATCCGTGATAATCCGAATGATAATAACAGCGAAAATATCCGTGGTATTCCGAATGTTTAATCTCGGAGACGAAAGGATTATAATAGATGTCCGCCATCTTGGAATTTAAAATGTTCGACTGATGCCTTTTTCAATGCTTATACTTAAGACTTTGTGGATTATAAATGTATCTCAATATCTTTAAGGAATTTGTTGCATCCTTTACCAATAAAAAAAATAATCAAAACAATCGGTCCAAGAATAAGTGATCGTTGTATTGGTGTATTAAGTAAGTACATTACCTAAATTATATTCCTTTGAATAGTGTTCATGAAAACATGAACTTTTCTTGTACTGTTCTTGCATACTTTTGAATAACTCATGAATAGTCCATGAAGTATGAAAACTCATTTGACAGGTTCATATCGCTATGTGTGACGCTACTGCATTGTTCTCTCCCGAACATCGTTTAAGTTTGAACCAATTCTATATCTTAAGGGGGGAACAGTGATGTAGGGGTAGAGCGTCGGACTCCTAACCATCAAGAGTAGTTAATGTAAGTTGTAAGAACTTGCTATACAGTCGATGTAAAATAAATAAGTTTAAATTAGATTCAATTTATTTCTTATTTCGTTACAGGAAGCATGAACCAAGTGTCACCTGACAGCACGGCTGTTAATCGGTACTTACGAAGTGGAATTATTTCTTTATCATGCGGTATCAGCTGGGGCAGTCCTTTCGAAGACGAATTCTGGATACCGTTAGCCAAGCAATTCTCTATCGGCTTACATAGGTACGGAAAGGGCGTGTACTACAACGAACCCTCCGCGTACCTCCCAGATTGGAAAATGGACTATTGGGGTGGTCACTATGATCGACTGCTTGCCATTAAACGCCAATGGGATCCTTCGCAAGTGTTCACGTGTTATCATTGTGTTGGATCAGACGAAACTCCAACTGATGCCACTTCCGGTCAGACTGCGCAGAACCACAACAATCCAAATATTCCACTTCCTGTGGTAATCGGTTAAAACAAGATTTTCATCGATTTCCGCAGAAAGTTGCATTTAAATGATTGCGGCTGCAAATACAGCTGTATGTTATGACGAATAGTGTAAACATTCAAATGTAATAAAATAAACAGCAATATTGTCAATCTTGGTTATCATAAGTATTCTGTTTTAATGCAAATATTAAATTACCAACTGTGTGAAAGAATATTACAAAAATATAATGATTTAATTAATAATTTAATTTCATGTTTTAATACTATTGAACAATTGTATTAAAACACGAGCACCGTTTGTCATATTATCAACGGATCAATGTAATTTTTCACATTCTCAAATGAAAAAAAAAAACAGGGGAAGCAACTGTTGTTTAAGACTCGGCTATTTCAAACAGGATTTATCATTTAACTACAGCCTTTCCCCTGCAAAACATAGTCGATAAGTTAACTGCTTGTATGTGCTAATAAAATATTTGAACTTTTCATGAGGTGTTATTATTGTAATTGTCAGTGTATATGATATTAAAAGGTCATGATGATTTGATGATGAGGAAACCAGCCGTGGCACCGTGTATAACCAAACCAAGTCACAAAATCTTCCTTGATATCAATATCATCATACACGATGTAATATTTTTCCATCTAATAACGTTTTTCCTTCTTTGCTTCCCAATATCATTTAGGCTCCCAAATTTCCCAAATCTAAATGGAGAAATCCCCAATGAACATCGGACATAGAATGACAAAGTTATGACCATTGTTTGATAAGAAATAAAGTATACTAGTTCAAAGAAAACACAGAACTCGATTTATTTTGCATTGTCTATTGATAAATTTCCCAATAACCTACAGTTATCACCACTCCAAATTTCCAATGCGTTCAATATAAAGTAAATTGTAAAAGAAAATATTTCCTACCTACCTACCTACCTATAGTATACCTACCTATTGAAAATTATTTCTGGTTAGGGTTAATACCACAAACAAACATTTTTTAGGGATGGCTAAAGGATGACAAAAAAGAACAGAAGCGATTTGTTTGTGTCTCATTCTAACTCGATGTTGTAAGAGATGCAAAGATCGTACAAGATATAAAACGATATTTCAAATTCTAGCATAAGAATCGTATTTGTATTGAACTCACATTCTGTCCTACCAGACACTATGCACTACGCTGAATGGTTCCCCATCCATTTGTAACACAAAAAAATAAACGTTTTATCTCATTGTCTTTTATATACCTTTAAAATGTATATGCACTAACATTTCTTTAGGTTCGTTATGTTTTCCTAAAGCCCTTGCATTATCGAAACAAGGTAAGTAACGTTATTTATATGTAAATCTTTATGTAAACTTTTCTTTGTATTAAGATTTATATACGTACGTTATCATGATTATGACGGACATCCATCAACCACATAAGCACTAGCCAATCAAAAAGTAGATTGCATAAATGATTAATTCAAAGCAATCAGCCAATCACTAACATTGTTACAACTAGTCAGTAGTCACTGATCATATTTCCACTGAACTCAGTATTACGCGGTAGTTGGGTATTATTAATAGATTACAAGAAATAGATTACTTGAAGTTTCAAAAATAAAAGCATAAAAAGGGATATATTGAAATGTACTTCCTTTTCACTATGTAAATTAATTTATTTTGGATGCTATGTTTTGATGTTTTATAGGGCTGGGGGGGGGATAAAGTCGCACTTTCAGCCATAGGCATTTGACGAATTTTCAAGCTCTTTCTTGAAAACTACCCCCTCTCACACACACACACACACACACAGACACACCCAACCTGTGTATAACCAAAGAATTTCTTTAAGCTAGCTAGACATGAGCTTTCTTACATTGGTATTTGGTTTTAGTGGGATTTGGTTTCTACAAAATACGACAAAGGTAAACTCAGTGTTCTTAAATCCAGAATTGAACTCGAGCTCCATTAGTCATAAAACTTTTATATCAAATATATACATATAAGACATAAGGCATTCATTCATAACATAGTACTGTACACTACCGAAATTCCAAAATTTCAATAAAATAGTCACGTGCCAACAACTGGTAAATAGAGAGATTTAAAACCCACTTAAAAGACCAAAAATTTCAATCGTTTCTAGGTTAATTGATACTCTTTGTCATCCAGCTAAATAGAGAGGACACATCATATTTGTATTAATGATTAATTTTAACCAATTTATTGGGAAAATAATTAAGTACGCTAGTATTGTCCATTAACCTTGTAGATACAATATTGATGTATTGAATTTATATAATCGATCCTTTTTTTAATTCTTTCTTTTGAAATGGAGTAGCATGTATGTTATGATTGATATTGTAATTTTGATATTTGAATAAAAGCTTTTTTCAGTCTTAAGACCTTGAGTTTCAGGAGGATTTTTTTTTTGAATATATTCGAAAGCCAATATGTGTTTAAAACTTTAATTTTCTAGCCTTCCATTTCATTTATATTATTGTCATACTGTATTAATTTCGCACGTCAATTAAATTGAATATCTAGATACAATAAATATACAGGGTCATAACAATTATTTTTTGAAATACAATTCTCTTGTTATTGTCGTAATAAATTCCTATTGGGAAGTTTGGTGAAGATTGCGAAATTTGTGTTTATTATGATAAAAGTGTAAGATACGAGTTAAATTTCAAGCTAAATCCTTCCCTATTGTGTGTTAGACGAATAAATCTTCAGGGCTTATGTCAGTGACTTTGGAAGCTTATTGGGACCTAAAATTATTTGGGATAATCCTTATAAATGAACAGTTTTAAGTACAAGACATCGATTTTCATGGACCAAATCAGCGAATAGTTTTATGCGGTAAATAGGACAATATTTACTTAGTACTGTGAGATCACTTTGAGCTCACAATGATCGATCATTGTTGTACGATGTTTTGAACTATTGCTGTAGTAAAAGACTTTAATTGTCTACAAAATGCAACTATTGTAAAGGGCTTGAGTGTGAAGTGTGATTAATTCAAGTCGAACTAGTTAAATATTTATGTACATCATTGTAATCAGCTTGCAATTAGCTGAGAAATCATTAAAGCCTGACCAACGTTTTGAAATGACGTAGAAGTCATTAAAACAAATATTTTGAACAGTATAATGATTTATGTGTTGATTTGATACTTAGAGAAAAATGTGACTTGAATTCTTCGGAAGACGGGATACAGTTGAGGAATTACGATATAAACCTTTCTTGAAAGGTTAACAATTCAATAACGACAGTGTTCCGGCTTTTATTTGTTCAAAAGATTACCAGGTAACTTGTTATTAGATACTACTATCACAGGTTGATAATTCATGGGCGGTTGTGTTATTGTACACAAAAAAGGACCAGTGAATTAAACCAATTGAATTAATGGACTTAAGTGCATGAAACACTTTTATCAGAGATAAACTAGATCACAAAATTAGCTTTCTTGAATAGACTGTGAATATTTTGAAGGATTTTTATATTTTTCGATGAGGAAATGTGATAACAACAAAATTCTATTGATCCGTGCTAGGTATTATCATTGAACAAACACACAAATTAAATTAAGGGATTATCATTTAGAAGCCATCGTACCAACCATATCTAGGCTATTGCCGGGGCATACAAAGACTCGCGGTATTTCACAAAATCTCGTATCTGGGTATATTAGAACTCAAAGGGATTGAATAACTAATACAGGTGTACATGATCTAACTTTAGTTGAGAGAAATCGGATTTCGTACAACATTGTTTTCATAAAAAATGGTTTTATAAAAGTCGTGATGACGATGTAACAATAGTGCAAGATTTTTAACACAAAATACAGATATAAAAGTGCGCGGATATATAGATTAATTGAACAACGGAAATATGCAGATGGTCATTCTATAGAAGTACAATGTACACGAATACATAAATGGATTAATCAAAAACGCTGGATGCACTGGAATGACGAATATACTTGCATTATTTGAGAATCACTTCTAAAAAGTGTTGTAACTATTCGAAAAATAAAATTAGATATCGAACATCTACCGTATAATTTACAAAAATTTACAATAAACAGAAATTGGAAAGGGAATACTTCAAAGTTGACTGGTTCATGTGCTAAAGTGATTTGAACATATTCTGAAGATGGATATCAACCTTCCAATTAGTCCTCCAATTAACAACAACATACAGACCAGTCTATATGACAAACTGGACGCAATTGCTTTCGAGAAGATTCGTGTAGTGAATTCACAGCTCGATACACGATTGTCTCTACAAGAGAAAACTTTGAACAAGCATAGAAAAGATGTCGAAAGAACGCATACACTACAAACACAGAGATTGAGACGCGAGGTTAAGAAAATTCGACAGAAGAAACCGGACTACGTTTTCGATGATTCTGATGTAAGTACATCGAAAAGTCGCATAACATCAGATTCGAGTCGACCTCGATCGCTGAGTGAGAGCAACAATTTAAGTTACTGTCGCCGTTTTTACGCACACCACTATAATGTGAAGGACCCAACAAGGGTCGATAAAAAGGACAAAGAAACTAAAAAGGACGACTGTAATGATTTCTTTAATTTGAAATTACGATTGTATTTTGTCAATATGATGAATAACACGGCGCAGCATAAAACGAAGCTTGAGCACGACGAAGAACAGGACTATAATCCGTTCCCCGGACGAGAATTGAAAGGAGATGATCTCAGTGAAAGTTACGGCTCAGGAATGCGTGGTCGTTTTTATACACAGTCGAGCGTAGATTACGAAAGCGATGACGTCTTTGAACATAGTCACGGTAATTTCAAAAACGCGTGTGTATCTTATGATCATAAACTTGATGATATTAATGACGCAGAAGAGACGACTGTGGACGAAGATATTACGATGATCAAATCTCTCGAAAATGATACTGAATTCGAGAACATGATTCATCAAAGAGGTTCAAATCAGGTTGAATTGAGACGACATAGTGAGATGCCTAGAGATGGCAGAAAGAGACCTGGTCGAAGAAGTAAACGTAGGAATACTGAGGGACCTGGTCTGAACTTCGGACAAGAGGATGATGAAGTTAACCGCAGGAAATCGAAACATGCTTTCGAAAAAATCTTTGCTGGATTATTATAATCATAGACCATACTGTACATAGATTAGGTCACCGCTAAATAATATTCGTTTGGTGTCAAATGGCTGTAGTTTGTGAAAGTTTATTAGGTAGGAAGAAATTCACAAGGAATTTGATCGAGGCACGAGGACATTTTATAAGTAAGCCACTGAGGAACTTCTGTATGACTTAAAACTTGTACAAGTTTTGGATATTATAGCATTTGAACTTAATGTCAGTTGAAAGACAGACAGCAGACGAATTTAAACTTTATAATGTGACCTGATCACCTGATCAAACTATCCTTAAAAATGATGGTCTGCAATTACGTGAACCAAACGTTAAATGTTGGGTATGTAGGCAAGCATCTTTTTACGCACTCTAATGACTCTATGCTTGTACTGAAAACGGAAAACTTAGGAAAAATGCCAAAAAAATGGATGAGTCAAAATACATGTACAAAAGTCTTGGGTTGATTTTTTGTGCGATTTGGGGGTCGAGGGTAGCGTAACTGCAAATCAGCATGTTTTAAGGATCAGACCTTAGTCTTAAATAACTGCACCCGACATGTGCTAAAGTAATAGTGCTACATTTACCCCTACACCAAAATAATAATGTTATTCCAACGACACAGGCAGACTAACAAAATTATCGGCATAAGGCTGAAAATAAAAATACATTTGTTAGGAGTGTTCCGACCCAGAATTTTTATTATGTATTAAACAATAGTAAAAACAAAAAAATGCCTCCAAAAAACATTTATTTATTTGCTAGGACTTTCGTGAAGATAGGAGCACTCCAAACAAACTTATTTTTATTTTCAGCCTAATTTGAAAGTGTTATAGCATGTATATAATTCTCATCGAAAAATCAAAGTGAAACAAACATTCCAAAGTTACATTGTTGCTGACAAAACACATTGATACTGATAAATTATTAATGTCCATTGTCAATTAATGATCACTGAAATTGAAAATCTATATTCAAATGCATATCAAGCAACAAACGAGACCGTCTCCCAATTTAATGGAAGTAGAATGCTAAAAACATTAACCGTTTTAGAAATCAATAGCAGAAGAAGAATAAACGATTATAGTTTGATATAGGAAGCATGTTTTGATTAAGTATGCTAAAGTTTGTGATTAGACAGCACTTATAATACATTTTGACCAGGATTGGGAGCTAAAAACTGAGACCAGTTTTAGTCCTCAAATCTCATTTTTTTGCACTCTGCGTATTAGTAATTTACTAATACCAGCATATTAATACATTTAATCTTTATTATTTAAAGATTACCATTAAAACAAACTAGTTACCCGTTTCACTCACATATCGGAACTAAGCAGAACTAATATCAAAAAATCTTTTTGCTTATAGTATACATTTTACTGATGATTTTAGACATTAACCATACTAGTATAGATCTGCAAAAAACCAATAGAGTAAAATGGGTTTATGGACTCTGCAGTTTGAAAACTGCTATCTTGTCTATGATAAGTTTGTGAGACGTGCCCCAGTTTATCATAACTTGTTTATACAATGTACATGATAATTATACAACAGTGCAATCTCTCGGATATAAATGTACGTGCATATTTTTCAATTTTGAGCGTATCCAATTACCAAATTGCAACAAAATATGCGTAAATATACGTATGACAATGCTAATAAGCTGCCCGTAAATGGCAAATTTCTGTGCGGGTATTACGCATGTTCTATTTATTGTCTCTCCAAAGCAACACCCTTTTGGGAATAGCAAACTCAATTCTTGCAGTGCTGATAGGTTGTTGCTCCAGAGGGTTTTCATCAATAGTTAAATGGTACAGCTGGGAAATATCAAGCAGTTGTTAAATAGACTGTTGCTCAAGAGAAGGCTGCTCTGGGGAGGACGTTCTGTAGTTATATAATATATATGATGATATTACATAGTTTTAAGTCTTCCATTAAGACTTGTACGCTTTCCATAACAATTGTAGAATTACAATGTTTTCATATATAAATTTTGATTCGCACTTATTTAATAAATCATTTATTTTCATTGTCGTATTTCTTTTAAAAAATATTTCATTACAATATATCGTAATATCTTGAAATGCAGTAAAACATCAGGTAACAAAAAATCTCAACATTGCGACCATCTAATTACTCGTATATCGACCACTGATTTTCAGTCCGGTTTTCAACTTTTCAATTACTGTATTTTCATTTAATTTCGTTGGGCTCAATTTTCGTGTTTTTTTTCTAAAATGGCTATTTCGTGGGGACATAAACTCGTGGATTTTGTCTTTTGAAAAGAAATGCATTATCTTGCATTATCGTGAATTTAATTTCGTGGGGATTTGATTTCATAGATGAGCCGACTCACGAAATCGACAAAATTAAATCCCCAACGAAAATTAATGATTCCGCAGTATACAATATAGTCTGTATATTTCAATTTGATTATGAGATTACCTCAATATATTGATACAGTTTTAGGTAATGTCACGGGTGCCCTCCGTGGTCGAGTGATTATGGTCTCTAACTAGTAATCACTAGCCCCTATGGTCTCTAACTAGTAATCACTAACCACTTATCGCTGCAAGTTTGAATCCCATCCGGGACTAAATGTAACATGTGAGGAATTTATTCAGCATGCGTACGGAAAGTCGATGGTTCTATCAGGTGTACGCATGAGCTTTTACTCCATCGTATTACGATATTGCTGGAAAAGTCGATACATGGCCCTGCCCCTTCTGTGCGACGTTACATCCCGGAGAGAAAAAAACAACATGATATTGTTTATCAGTAAACACATTTTGTACTTATTGTCTTACTCTTGTTTAAGTAAATGACCTAAATGTGACAGCAATTTGATAATAAATTTAAATGGTGAAGCAAATTCTATGCAATCAATTATGTTTGTGTCGTCAAAGACCTATACACACAGTTTAGTTTCTATAGGTCTTTGGTGTCGTTCACTATTGTGCCCTATATGAAAAAAATACTTGAAACTAAAGACCTATACTACGTATGTAGTATAGGATAAGTCTTTGTTGACACTTAGTTTCACGAAGCACAATATTTAGAACGACCGATTCCAAAGTTCGTATATAACAAGCCATCAAACGGTTAATGTACAACATATAGGCCATTACGTTCTTCCGATCTATATTACATTTTCCGGGTTTGCGTTGCTTCAAGAGCAGGAGTTGTGTTTGTTTAAGACAAACACTGGTTGAACTTATGTGTATTGATTAAAAACTGTATATACAAGTTCATACGTTTTTAATTGTGTTAATTGTAACATTTTACGTTCGATTATTTGAAGTAATTAGACCATAATGCGAGGTAGTTTGTGAAGCATCAATTAAAACCCTTTTATGTCTAACAGTGTTTTAAGTCGATTGTGCGATATATAAAATTAAGCATTGGAACGACCCAGAAACAAATTGTTCGGCTTTTGTGGCTAGTGCTTACAGTAAATTGTAAAATTTTACAAATGTACATGCGACAATGTGAAAACGAGATTTTCACTTTAAAATTTAAGCAACGAATATTATGATTTGGGCATGTGTATAGTTGAACTACAAAACGTGTACACGTTTGGTGTATAGTGTAATGTGTATGTGCAAATTTCACAAAACTATTCTACACAGTCGAATTATAGCTGTTCTGTATTTAATATTAATTTTATATTTAGGGTATTCTACCTGCACATTTTAATTGAAGTATTCATCTATCAGTTTAGAGATCTAGCTATTAATTGTTACATTTTCGTACCTCGGATAACAATAATGTTTTAGAAACCTCATTACTGTAACCATGACAACAAATTTATCTTATTAAACTAAAACACATTTCGTATTACTTTGTCATTTTTTCTATTCTCTTCGATTCAATTTTATCTTAAAAGACTATGCATACTATGTAACAGATCGCCTGATCAGCACAAGTGGTAGCTCGTAGAACAAGTAAGTCATAAATTCGAGACCTGGACGAGCAATTTATGATACTCTCAAATCAGACTGTGCTTTCAAAGTCACGGAGTCATCGCTCATTTCTGATGCAAAGGTACAAGGAAAAATGTCAGTAATAGCCAGATTATAATAAAATCCCTTTATTAGTTGTATTAACCCAGCATTTTTTAAATGGTTTCATGTGAGACAACAAGCATTTCGGTTTGAACGGCATACGCCCTACCCTTAAAATCAAAAATCCAAATCGTTGTTGACAATTCATATGAATATCTAGATATACGTTTGGTTACCAAAACAATTTAACAAGTTTGCAATAATATGTCAACTTTCGTAAGACTCGTGGGTTCTCTCATTGACGTGAGATAAGATTTAATCACAAAAAGAGCTAAAATATACGATAAAAAATAACCTATACCCTCATCGTGTTTATATTAAGCGCCCTCGAGCGACAGAATTAAAGTATGACAAGAAACAAAAACAAACCATTTCACTTTATAAATTTTAAAACATGTTTTTATTTTATCAGATAAGTGTCGATCCATTAAATCAATTGACTAAGTGATAAATGACCTGCATTGGACGAATATAATAAGCTAAATAACGCACTTTCTAACACACTGGCGGAATGTATTGACTCAATTACTTATATATAACCAATTATAACCAATTATCAAAATAAAATATGCCAGAATTAATTTTATTATTCACCAAGTAACTGCAAAAGTGCAAATATCATCATTTGAATGAGCAGCGATGGTGTAAAAACAACAGAGTTGCTTCAACAAACAGCAGGACACAACGACAAAAACAAAGCCAAAACAAAACTTGTAAACAAACTGAAAAAGTATAGTATGCCTGCTGTAGCACGTAAATGTCACGTTCGAAAGTGAACGTGTTCTTTACAATGGCAAACACGTACCAAAGTTCACCAAGAGCGACAAGTACTTTTATAAGCATTTTTATTTTATACGTCAAACTTCAAGTAAACGATGAGCTATTACATTGACAATGTCAAAGATTATCTCACACATAAGCTCAAAATGTTATGAATTAAGCTCTTCATTTTCAAAGGTTTATCGTCGACATCGACGCGCCAAGGATCGAGTCCTTCTCCATGGTTCATGAAATATATGGTGAGAAACATACTTAAAAAGTGTATTTGATTCTCACGGACAAGAAATGTATATATGTACCAAGCCGGATTTCGGGCTGCAATCTCTGAGGGTGGATAGACATGAATTAATACGTGTATTATGTTTTCGTGATAAGCAACTCAGTACAAGTCTAAATAGAAAGTGCTCTGTTTTGTTCTGTTCTAATTACTGAGTAAACAAATCACACTTAAATGTCGTGTTGTGTGAAAGTCTAAAATGGCGGCAACGGCGCTGGTGAACATTTATGCTTAGCAGACCCCCTCCTCTCACACACATACTTTTTATGATGGATATCTTGTCAGAAACAAACAAAATTAGTACAATCACTTATTATACACTATATATTAATTTTACGTATAGTATAGATGGTAAAGAAAATGAAAACCCAACATTCTAACGTACATGTGGTTTAGGGTTGCAGCAGAAATGTCCTCTTTCCATAAGATGTTTACTTATTATTAAGTTGACGTTAATGGATTTATGTTGTTTATATCGAGTACCTGAGTATGATTAGTCATTTTAAGAGTTAATCGCTGAGTTGGGAAAATTTTGCTGAAGCGTTTGTTTTTTCCATTAAATTATGAAATATTTATACAGTAGTGGCTGGTGATATATTTCTGAGCATTTTCAGTGTACAAGCACTGACTTCAACAAAATATACCTGTCTACCAATCATTTTAAGACTGGGTTGCATAACCACAAACCAATGGCTTTATTTTAGTTTGCTTTCGGGTAAATAGTAGGCCCGAGCATACAAGCTGAACCAGGGATGCTGGCTGAACCAATAAGCATCTTAGCTTCGGTATTCAATAAAAATAAAAATACATGTACTATATCATGCTATAATCAAGTCTGAAATCAGATGTACAATCAAAACACTGTTAGCAGTCACCTCCGAATAAATGCCACCCTATGAATATTAGAAGGTCATTCTTTTTTAAAATCGTCATTGATCTAAAACAAGGACTTATATACTGTATGAATAAAGGTCACATTGTCCTTCCCAAAGGTGGCATTTGTTCACAGGTTTGACAGTACAGGTATCACATTCATGTATGCGTAAAACAACAAAGTAAACATTTAGATTGAAACTAAACCTATAAATTATATTTTTGATAGTCGAAGGGTCTTTGACGACGATACGTTTGCATAACATTGCAGTTCATCGTCAAAGCCACTTGTTCTTTAAAAGCTAACTGGTAAACGACTCAATCTGAGTCGCGTTCGTTTTCCTATTTACGCACAAATTTCCGTAAAACTTGTGTTTAATTCGATGTATTATAGCATAATCTATCAACATGACCAAAAATGTACCTTCTACTAAGTTACCAAATACTTTGCCGATGTTTCATACTACCCTTAGTTTCAAAATTGTCCTCGTAAATGCTTTGGATAACTAAAATGGTCAACAAGACGAAATAAAAAAGACCAATTTAGTTATGGGACCCAGAACTGTATTTTTGAATGCTTACAGTATCGTGATATTTCTGATTTTATCTGTTAATCATGAGTTAAGGGTCCATACTAATTCAGACTCTGACTTTGACTCAGTCTTAGACTTAGCTAAGATGATCTTCAAATCATGAATACCGTTTGCATCGCTCAGAGTCTGAATCTTAAGCCTAAAATCGACTCAAGCAATAGTGAATATGGGCCAAGCTCTTTTCACAACAAGGCGATGTCAGTTTCAAAATCAAGTCATAATAATTTCGTACTCTGAAAAAAAACATGGATATCCTATAATATACTCTCTTACCTCATCTTTTCCAGAATATGAATTCTTCTACGGTCTGCAAGCCCGCCCGCTTAGCTTATCCAGTAAAAGGCTACATACCTTGGATTCGTGAGTTCGAACACTAGTAGTGAACCTATTTGCACGCGATTTCACATTAAACATTCTGTCGAAATCCATTCTTTCACCATCATCCGTGATTCATCCGAGGAATTAGTGTTTACCTAACACCATGTCCGTGTACCACAGAATGAATTTTTGTTGCAAACTGACGTGAAACACGAAAAACTGCATATCGTATTAATTTCCATTTATTAGAATTTGAATAGTAACAATTATCAATAGAATTAATATTCACCAAATAAAACAACGAGACAAGTATTTACACGCACTCACAGACTGAATTTCAATTTAGAAATACGTCATTAAAACCTCACCTGTCAGAATATTGTAAAATCACACTGCACGTGCCCATGTGTTGAAATCCATAAGTTTCGGTGTTAATTTCATATAATAGTGTGTTTATTTCACTGTCACATAATGAAGAAAATCTGGAGCGTCCGCGTGATTTAGATGTTATAATTACCAACTAATCTCTTGTCGTATTACAATTTTTGTACGTGGTAACTCTAACATCGAATATAATGAGAGTACTTCAACATTTTGTGGGCAGAAAGTAATCGGTTTCGGACAAATTATCTTCGATGTACTGTAAATGAATCTTTACTATCAGTAAATTTGTGCCTCGCTCGGGTCTCTTACTCTAAATATCCTAACTGCTTTACTGCTTAAGAATTTACCTTGGGCTTTACATGCATTTAGGTAACTTCCACCAATGCAGACATTCTTTAGACTGCAGTCAAACATGTGTGTAAATAGAGGTCAACCTGTTAATATAGACCATTCGTTTAAACCTGTCATTGATTATTTAGAACAAAATGAACTCTGAATAAAGGTCACCTGTCAATAAAGGTCATGTTAGGTCTTTCCCAAACGTGACCTTTGTTCACAGGTATGAACAGAACAGATATTTTATTACTTGACTTGAGCCAAGGCTCATCATCATTTACATAATATAAATATATACATAATTTACATGCGACATGGGAGTAAACATAAATAAGTTGGAAACAAAACAGAGGATGGCTGTATCTGTTTGCAGACTAGATTTAGATCTTACCAAAAGCGGGGAATAAACGATTTTCAACTTAAGCTTATGATGACAAATTGTACCACATTTTATGTGTCTCACTATCGTGTCAAATAGGCGATATTTCCTATTGCCCCATCGGTTAAACTGACCAAACCAGCGTACATAACGAATACTAGTGTGTCCGTTCGATTGTAAACATATAAACAAGGGTCATAACTCTAATAAAAACAGAACAGCTTGAAATACAGTATAAAAATATAACAACAGATTTTTTTGATTTTTTAACTTTTATCTCATACTTAAAAATCATAAAAATAATTTTAAATAAAGCATAAAAGGTTGTACAAAGTGGAAGTGTGGTTTTTGAAACCAAATAAAGGCATTACCAAGTGTTTTACAATGACTGGTGAATAAATTACAAAAAATAATACAAAACATATACTGTACATGTATACACAAAACAGACATAAATATCACGACAGCGAAGGACTTTTTTCTGTAGTCAAAGGGAAGTAACTTCCGCAAATTAATAAATAAGTGTATCAGAGTTACTTCCCTTACATTTAGAAAACGGCAAATTAGTCAGATTGGTAATTTAAATTAATCTATGCATGGAATAGTGATATTTTTACAAAGAAACAAACACAAAAATACAATTACCTTAAATAATACAATAGGGTTACAGCCCTTAACCAATACTGCTCACTGCATCACTGATAATTCAATTTGAGTACATTTAGTAGCTATATGTTTATATGTACTGCACCAAAAACCTGACAATTGAGACGGATCACTTTTCTTACCAGAATTATAAAAAACAATAAAAAAAATCATAACTTTTATAAAAATAGTCATACAATAAAAGACACAATTTCTATCAAAGCTGACAAGCTGAGTGAACACAATCATGGGGGTTGATCAATGAGTGTAGACTGAGTGTAGACACTTGATCTTTTGCAGATATTGTTTGGTTCTACTTTCGGACCAACCCTCACACAAAACAGAACAATACGATACATACAAACAACAAATTTACCACAGTAATACATCATGAATAATAAATAACAAAAATATCACAGTACACTTAGTTAATAAATATGTAAATATATAATTTTTCTATAAATTCTCAATAAATATTACTAAAAATCTAAATGTCTTTGATAAAATAAAATTTAAGACTGTATGTATATCATATAACTTCAAATTGAACTTGTTGTTGTTCTGGACTTACGCTTAAAAAAGCACAATTAATTGTTTACCATGACTATCATTTTTAGTCCAAAAAAGTTGTTCACGATAATCGGAAATGCAAAAAGTTGATCCAACTCACTCACTGGTTAAAGGATAAAAAAATATAAAACCGTGGAGCTACATGTATATACCAAAATATAGAATTTTTCTATAAAAAATGGAATTCTCAAAAATCTGGAATTACTAAAAATATGCAATAAAAAAATAACTGTGAGTACAAATGTATGAGTGAAAGTATATCTTTAGAACATTACTAATCATTTTGATAGATATCCATAAAAATGTAAAATGCATTTATCAATATTGATGTTCAGGTTTTACTATGATTTGCACCAGAGGACATGAACATATTTTCTTTACAGAACCTAAACACACTTAATAACTATTATTAATTCTCAAATACAAATAATACATATTATTAATATTTGACTAAAAATGTAAATATGCATTTTTTGTATAAAAATGTACAATACTGCCATTTGAAAAATATTCTTACAACTGAAGTCACGTCAAACATTATTGAGACCTTTAGCCTGGCAAAATTCTAAGAAGCGTCTATTTTCTAATTCTGTCATAATCTTGTTTAATGCATAAATCTGAAGTGTAAGAAAAACATGTGTTAAAAACAACTAGTCAGGGTCATACACAAAAACAGACGAATCAAGCAACGGTCATTCAATTAGGCCAGAAAAAAATTAATTAGTTTTCCAGTTACTTGACCTAAAAATAGGGCAGGTACATGCAGGTCGTATATTTTTTCTTTATTATCTTATCTTTTGTAACTTTGAGGCATACGCCTATTTACTAAATAGTTTTATAATAGCAAGATTTTTTCCAGCTTTTTCATATACAATTCATCTGTTTGATTTGACTGAAATATTCTCACCTATCAGGTAAATTGCTATGGAGGGGCTATGAACATACCAAATAAAACAAAACAATACGGAAACCACAGGTTAGAAAGTCAGAACCAAAATGAAACAAGCTTTGAATAGAAGCTTGAATGGAATAAAATACTGAAATGTTCAATCACATAAAAAGTTGGCTTCCAATTATTCTAACTTATAAAAACTGAATAAAATGTTGCTGACCTATTTAAGAATATTTAACTTTATGTAATGTTTTTTATCAACATACTTGAGCCATAACAGAACTTGGCCGAATGAACACTGAGTAATACATAAGATTTTTACCTCTCGTCTTTGTTTAATTTTAAACAGTTTTTCTTTGTCTTTCATTTGTTGTTTTTCTAATTTTGCATTGGCCTCTTTACGTTTTTCTTGTTTTTTAATAGCATCTTTTTCCATAGCTTGTAAACGACTCCGAACAGCCCTCTGAGACTATAATAAAGAGATAATAAAACATTCAGTCAAATTACACTTCTTTAATTGCACATACATGCATTAGGGTAAATAACAACATAACAAGATTTACTGGGAGCTCCCTATGGTTACAACATGTATGAACAAATGACCATTGACCTTACTGGTGTTCCTAGGTTGCATACCATAAATGATCTGAACAAAAGAATGTTTCAATATAACAAAATGAGTAAATCAGAGGTGCAGAGAAAATTAACCTCAGTTTAAGTCAATATTTTCTTTTTCAGAAACCAGTATTGTGAAAGCAACTTAGTATTAGGCCAATCTAATTATAACATCATCTAATTTATAATATTTCTTCTAGCTTTATTTTAACTTGACAATGGGATAACCTCAGCATATTGGCATGTAGACAGTTTGTTTGGTTCTGTGGATTGTCTTAATATAAAGGTTTTACTGTGCCATGATATAATCACGTCCAGCATTAAGGCTAATATTGACAAATTACAGGACCATGGTATACTAGAAAAAGATACTGTCACTAAGTCTTGCAATTAACAATTTACCCGAAGAATAAACAACTTATCTAGCATAGAAAACAATTTTCTAAGCTATTCCAAAGCCCTTTGGATTTCTGAAAATCTTTTTTGTCATGCTTAAAAGACCCATCAGTCATGATTCAATAAAAGAATGTATAGTTATAAACTCTTACCCGTATATCACTCATGCTTGGAACATATTCGTGTTTTCTCATGACATCTGAAAAAGAAACTCAAATTGAAAGAAACTGTCTTTCAAAGTACCACAAAATTGTGTATCTTCACAAAAAGTTCACATTACATGACTGTATTGTTACAAAATTAATATAATAACTTAATTTTTTCTATGATTATACATGTCTGAATTTATTACATATGGTTCTAAATGTCTATACTATTTGTACAATTCAGGCCCAAAAATATATATGGTTACTACTTAAATCCCCAAAAATACATGGTCAGTATGTTGCTGAATTTGTTTCAAATACATTGCATATTTATCTTAGTTTGAAGATCCAGTTCATATGAAAATATTGGCAGAAAAAAACAAGACTAAAAGAGTCTAGGGGCCACAAAAATAATATCGGTAAGGCTATTGAAAACCAGGCACTTTTTTGCCTTGTGCTTTTTCTGTTATAGATTATATTCACTTCAATCCAGTCAGTTATAATACAAACATACTATGTACCTGCAATTTTTCAATTACAGTACAACCACTGTAGTGCAAAATCCTGTGGGAGATGCACATGTTGGCCATTGTTTAGAGGTTGTTGCTCTAGAGAGGTTAAATTTATAGTAAATATCAGCTCTGGGTAATTTTGAAGGTGTTGTTATAGAGGTTGTTGCTCTACAGAGGTTAAATTTATAGTAAATATCAGCTCTGGGTAATTTTGAAGGTGTTGTTATGGAGAGGTTGTTGCTCTAGAGAGGTTAAATTTATAGTAAATATCAGCTCTGGGTAATTTGGAAGGTGTTGTTATAGAGAGGTTGTTGCTCTACAGAGGTTAAATTTATAGTAAATATCAGCTCTGGGTAATTTTGAAGGTGTTGTTATAGAGAGGTTGTTGCTCTACAGAGGTTAAATTTATAGTAAATATCAGCTCTGGGTAATTTTGAAGGTGTTGTTATAGAGAGGTTGTTGCTCTACAGAGGTTAAATTTATAGTAAATATCAGCTCTGGGTAATTTTGAAGGTGTTGTTATAGAGAGGTTGTTGCTCTACAGACGTTAAATTTATAGTAAATATCAGCTCTGGGTAATTTTGAAGGTGTTGTTATAGAGAGGTTGTTGCTCTACAGAGGTTAAATTTATAGTAAATATCAGCTCTGGGTAATTTTGAAGCGGTTGTTATGGAGAGGTTGTTGCTCTACAGAGGTTAAATTTATAGTAAATATCAGCTCTGGGTAATTTTGAAGCGGTTGTTATGGAGAGGTTGTTGCTCTACAGAGGTTAAATTTATAGTAAATATCAGCTCTGGGTAATTTTGAAGGTGTTGTTATAGAGAGGTTGTTGCTCTACAAAGGGCCACTCTGGAGAGGTTGTTGCTCTACAGAGGGCCGCTCTGGAGAGGTTGCACTGTACTTATAGATGGTTGGGTATATGGAAGACAGGGTTATACAATGATAAGCTAGGACAACTCACACACATTTTATTTCTTGATTTCAAAGACTAATTCCCAAAATAACATTGACAGGTAGACACTCATTGCAATAAACAAATAAGTTCACCTTAAGTTAAGATGTGTTAATAAATAAACAGAATTAAATTATAAACACTGCACAGCATAAGGTGAACAATATATTTTTAATCAAGGTCCGAAATAGAACTTATAATACTATTAATGTTATACAAAACTTTGTGCTTGCACATTCTTAAAAGCAAAAATGAGATATAATCAATATCCTATCAATAGATAGTGGCCTCAATACAGTATGTATACCTAAAGCTGAAATTGACAATATGCCATTCATTATCATATCAGTAATCGTTTTCACAAATATTGACCTTTTTTATTAGTATTAAAACTAGATAGTTAAAACACAAATTGCAATTGTATAAGATGGTATTTAGTTACATGCTAAATGGAACAAATTCAGGATATTTGTAACCATATTATCATCAAGAAAGAAAAAATCCAAAGATTTTTACAGACATCATTATTAGAATTATCTCAGGTAGACTGTCAGGTCAGACAGTCGTTTCCTTCCCAAGTTTAAGAATATACCGGTAGGAGCATTAACTTTTATAACCAGTGAATATGATCAAAGCTTAATTTGCTGTGAATTATCAAAAATAATTATTTATTATTATACTTCACTCCCATTTCCAATGTAAAGTCGCCTATACCTGAGTGGGCATTAATTGTTAATAACACATTGTGTAATAACACATGCGCAGAAATGACACGCTTTCAGTTCAAACAGATTTTCATCTACTAAATCATTTTCCATTTATTTGACAAGTTGTTCTTAATAAAATATGTTCTAGATTGTAGAGTCAAATTGAAAATACTTTTAATTAATCCAAAATTACGTTTACTGAGTTTGAAGCGCTAGTAAAAGCTTGATAGTCTATGTAATGTCATTAGTTTTTATTTTTCATGATGCCAACTAATAGAATAATAAAAAAAAATATCAATGCAAGGTAATTACTATGGTACGTAGAATTCCAAACCAGCACTTTTTTCTAAGCTAGGTAAAAAAAGCAAAAACTTCAATAATCCACTTGTACAAAATATCAGAAGTTTATACTTGCTATTAAAACACTTAACAAGTTTATACACTAATTATTGATTCATTTAACAAATATCCATAACATGTTTAACTTTTTAAAAACATTTTTACTATTTTCATACATTGGTAATAAAAATCCATGACAGCTAGTATCCCAGTGATATCCTTTAAATGTATTGATCTATCGAAAGTTTGGTTCACAGAAATTGTAAACATGCCGATTCAAATTCAATTGAATACATTAAAAGTATCTTGACTCGGATTTTATCAAAAGTGTTCTTCATAAGCAGTACACACATTGATAAGTTAACTTATTATATAAATCCATTTAACTATGGTACTTAAGATATTTGATTTAGAATTTGCCTAATTCCCAAATGCTATAAAATGGCATTTAATTCTTCAATAGATTTATTATGAACCAAATCTCCTAAGGCCAAATGTTTTCAGCGATATGTTTCTGGTGTCTTCCTTATAATATAGTTAAAGTAAGGATCAACTGTTCAGTAGGAATTACTAAAATAAACCTTACCGGTTAAGTGTAAAATTTCTAGACAGGGGTGTGATTGCTCTAACAAACAGGGGATGGAAAATACATTACCCAGTTCAACAAAACACTATTTGATGATTGTTTGATTATCTTTTGTTTAACAGCCAAGTCTTCAAATATGGTCATTACAGAGTCACCCTAGAGATAATTAGAGAGAGAAGATGTATACAGGAGAATCACGGACATTTATATCCCTACTCTTATTTCCAACAGTTTTTCATTTTCTTTATCATGCCCAGTGTAAAGCGCCAATATGAGTCTTACACATGTTTTGTGATTTTCTAAACACAATACTGTGCATGGTAGTAATTGTTGGAAAATGGTACACTGAAAAAGTGTCCCTGAAATATCAGAAGGCCGCTGGCGAATCCAAGATTCGAACCCACAACCTTTCTGATAGTCAAGGATGTTACTAATAGACCACTGATCGAGCCCTACATCATTTGAAGGGAACTGATAGGGTGTGATTACTTTTATTTAAACAGATTGAGAGTAAGACATATGAAGTTCTCTGAAAGGAGGAAACATCACTCCATTAACATTAAGCAGTTAAGGAAATCAAGTTTGACACCTTTTGTTGGATGTCACACAAATGTTTCTTACTACCTGGCTGAAGCAATTTGGTAAGGTAAAATAATCACTTCACTATGAACACAAAGTAAGAACAATTTCGTTCAGTCAAAGACACCCTCTTTTTATTAAATACTGATAGCGAAGTCTTTAACATATGATTTTTTTATCTAATATAAATTTTATCTAAAGAGGATCAGAGTCCATGAAGGTCCTGTAAGGATGAAGTAACAGACATGGTCTATTTCCACCCAGAAAGGAGTCTAGACCAAGATATCCCTAAGGATCAAAATAACATGCCTACCATGAAAATATTTTATATAAAAATTGATAATTCTATTTGTTGCACACTTTTGAGATTTAGACTACAATTTGTCAATGGTAATAGTTGCAGAAATATGGTAAGAGTTACCTCATTAGGTACTAGCAATTTTGGACAACTGGGGGGGATCAATTTAGCCCTATTTAATTACCATAAAAGCCAAAATTGTTACCCCCCCCCCCCCCCCTCCATGGTTCCTACAACTCAGAGATACATTTGGATCATTGCCAATTTACCTAGATACATGGTGCTAAATGGAAAATCAAAATTTCTAAACAGAGGGAAATAACACATTAGGTCATTCTCGTTTTTTTGCTATAATTACAATATCTGCGAACTACTCATCCAAACATCGCCAACCCCAAATTTTTCTTGCCTACCTTACTGCTGTAAAAAAAACAATATTTTCCAGTCTAATATTTTCTAAGGATGGCCATGGCATAGCAGCACAATTTGAACAGATTCAAGATTACTTGCTCAGAATGCTAGCTGCTATACCACAATACAATGTCAAATTGATGTTCAGAAAAGCCTGATTTGGGGCAACAAGCTTACTTTAAAAACCCAAGGCTCATTGTTTAGTGTATTGATTATTGAACTATCTAAATTGCCAAGCATACTACTCTGCAACAGTTGTAAGTAAAACTGTTAAACAATTACACAGACTATAACTATACAACTTGTGCTCAAGCATGTATTACTAATTAGTATTAAAAGGCTGCAGAAACTATTTTCCTTTCGATGAGGGCTTTTATGGTCCCAGATCACTCAAAATGAACTTATTTTGAACATCTAATATTAATAATAATAAATTATATATAAGTGTTATTTATTCTGAAGTTTCTGATCCAAAATCTCAATACCGTCATTCATGACACTGAACAGAAAATTCAAGCAATACTTTTTAACTATCGCTATAAAGAAAATGTAACAGTTGAAAAAAAGGGCAAAAATGGCTTCATTTAGAAATTTATACATGTATATGGAAATTCTATTTTTTGTGAATGAATAAAGGAAAACAGTTCTGCTAACTACTTTAAGCTCTAATAAAGTATTAAGCAAATAAAAAGGAGTTTATGCTAGTTATGAATTAAACTTCAAACAGTATACAATGAACACAAAATATGAACACATAAACAAAAAGAATAAATTAGCATTTAAACACAAGAAACAACTTTCTTAGATCTATACGGTACCTGGAGTAGGCGTGGCTGGCGGAGCACATGGGAATTCCATACCATTCTCTCGCATAGTCCCTGACTGTTTATCCGATAAAAATATTTTTTTCACTCTTTTCAATTCCTCTGCTTGAGCTGCAACTTTGTCTGCGGTGCTATAAACTGCACCATATATAGAAGACAAGACAGCCTCTTTGGAAGCAGACTCTAATGAAAGCCCATCATGAGTGTGAGATTTATTTGAATGATTCAATACCGTTTTATTTGGTTTTTGAACTTTCTGTATGTTACATGATGTAGCATTTAATGTCAATTCTTCCACATTCAAAGTCGATACCTCCGACCCTGCATGAAGATTAGTCGTTGAGTCTGACTTCAAACTATTTGCTGACTTCACCCTAGCGTTAAAATCAAGTTTATAAATCATCACAGACTGGCCCTGAGCTTGTAAGTTTTCTGAATTACTAAAAGTGTTAACACTAGAATTGCCATGCATATAGTGAATGCTTGGGTTATTTTTAGCACTCGTTACACGCAATGGATATATATCAGGTGATTGTTTTACACAAGTGTTAGGATTATTAGATAAATGTGCATGCCCAGTACCAGACATTGGGTGAGACAAACTAGTATTTTGTGAGATCTTACTCGGAGGTTCACTAGATATACGACTTTGTCTATTCATGTTAGATGAATGATGGAAGTTAAGCATGGATGGATCTTTCTCCTGCAATTTTGTAGCTGATGATAGAATTCTTCCATGCTTTCCTTTCTTACTCTTATTAGGGGAGTTATTTCTCTTCTTTCCCCTTTTACCTGAAAGCACAGTGGAAATAAAATTTGATCTACCGTAATATCTATATCACATTCTTAATGGACAGACAGCATAAATACAGTCAAACATGTGAACACCATACAAGTCATGAGAAAGACATATTGAGGCCCTTCTTGTCAGCTGACCAATATTCAGAAGTCATTTGGTCCTAAATGATCAATGAAGGGTTTTAAAAGAATAACTGATATTCATCGGGTGGCCTTTATACACAGGTCACTCAGGGTCTTTTTTCCTTCTATATCAGAGGATGAACTTCGGCGACTTCCCAATTGCAAAAAGGCTGTTTTTTCCCAATTTGAGACAAGAAATTTCCCAAAATACAATGCTATTCTAACTCAGTTGTCTAACCTTCTCAAAGTTTGGCCAAATATCGTGCTTGAATTTCCCAAAATGAAAGGCTATGGCCCCTTCCCAATTTTTGGAAAAAAGTCCCTGTCACTAACACAGATTTGACTATACTGTAGAATTGGTGAACACAACTATTTTGCATGTAGTAATTATTTGCACATTTTGAAATTATGTTAAAACAATTATTATTAAGCTGCCACGATAAAGACATTTTCAGAGATATACAGACAATGCAGCACATCTTGCTTCATTATATAGTGTAATGTGGATAGCATGAAGAAATTATTCAGGTCCCAGAAATTTCACAATAAATATATATTTTACAGTGCAAGTTTGAATAGAAAGGAAAATGAAAAAAAAATACCTCTTTTATGAATTTCTGTGCCATTAATTGTAATTTCTTGAGCATTATTTGATTCATTTTTATCACCTTTGTAAGAAACTGGACTTAATACACCCTTTGTCACTGACTTTTTGCCATCTTTTGTGTGAGTTTCATGACAATACTCTTTAGCATGTAAAGTTCTCGAATCTCCATTTAGTTGCGAGTATTTATGAAGATCGTATCCAGCGATTACTGTTTTTGATCGGGACTTTGGTCGCATATTATCATTAGATGTGAGTAGTTTGTCTCCGATATAAAAAGATTCGGAAAGTTTATCTCGCTTCGGCATTCCATCCAATGTCAAAGACTTGGCCTGATTCTCCTTCATTTCTGCAAATTTATAATCTTTGAACACCTCCCTAAATGCTATACTCATACTATTCTGATTCCGAGGAGATGAAATACTACTTATAGGTAAAACCGGAGCTCCGACGGTCGATGCGTCTTTGAACGAAGGTTGTGTCAAATGTTTTGGACTCTTTTCAACCAGTTTAATAGGTTTTGACGCCCCAAAAGCAGCAAATTCCCCCGTGGTGTTCATCAAAACCACCTCCTGTGAATACATAGTTCGTATGCCTGCGAGAATATGCACTTAAAATAAACTGACATCAATAACTACACCAGCTGTTGCAAGAAGAACAGCCGGATACCCTTATATCATATTCTGTTTTCCGCCATTGTTGTTTACACGGTGTGGTAGTAACGTATCTCCTCGTTAGATTTTTCATATGTAGACTGGTTCTATGTACAGCTTAACTTTGACTAAATCGAAAAGGACTTGAAATGGAAATGTAACTATATTATTTCTTTATTTGAACGAAAACATTTAATTAATAAATCATATAAATAAAACCAATATATTACATATCTTAAGCTACAGGGCTTCGTTAAAAAAGAGTTAAAGCAGTAAACTGGTTAAAGTTTACTCGTGAGTACAGAGGTGCATTAACGCAGTAGACACTTCAGGAAAAGTAACTCTTCTAGGTATAAATGCGAAACCTTTACGAGTAGTCTCGCTTGAACGAATTGTTAAGTGTACATAGGAAATGGTTATATTTCTAATATTACTTAACGTGCAGACATTCATTTCGTCAAAAAAATCATTTACGAAAAACAAAGTAACCTTAAAAACAGTCACTTTCTTATGAAGATAGGTCAAAATAATAATCAGAAAAAACTTCTTTTTGCGACTACTCCGATCAATGCTTCACTACCACAATTAAGTACATGTACTATTTAATAATAACACATATTTTCGAATATGTATTTAATACTTCCTCCACATATTTCCATGTCAATGAGACCAATAGGACGGATTTTAAGTCACTATTTGGTTTTACTATATTTGCATCATAGTTTAACTAAATATACGACAATCCGGTACGCAAATATATGACGGTTTAAAACCGTGACTGTGGATAAATTTATTTAACATGTTTACAAGTTTACATACCATTTTCCGCAAGGTATTAATTATATTATATTTGTATACCATTTCCGAGTTCGAGGTCAGATTCTAGTTTACTGTGTACATGTATATTTATACACATTGTTAAATTTAGCTTATACATATAACGTATCGTCCAGTACGCGCATACTTCTTTTGAAGAACGATTCATGATACGCTGTTTTCATTCGCCAGTGTACACGTACCGAATTAACAGCGTAAGGAAGATATGTGCCTGTTCGGTTGTTAGGTACACAATAGTGTAGCATATTTGTGTGAGAGATCCGACTAGATATTGGATATGTAATATGTCAATTGATCTGAGTGCTTGATTCTTGTAATAGAATGATATTATATTAAGTGTCTGGTGCATTCCTGGGCAGTTTACAGATCTACAAATTATGTTGTGGACTTACGTGTTCGAATCTAGCAACTTTAGTGCTGCGTTGGTGTTCTTAGCAACGTTTTTGTTGGTGTATTTTCATACAAGGCGGCAAGATGGAGTACCACCAGGACCAGCACTGTTACCAATCATTGGCAATATTCATATTCTGGCCAATGCAGATTTGTTTGGAACGTTAGCCAAGCTTAGAAGTCAGTATGGAGATGTTTTCGGGCTTTATATTGGTGGAAAGTTAACGATATTCCTTAACGGGTATGATGCTGTCCATGAAGCATTTCTGAAGAAAGGTTCAGCGTTTAAACAGCGGCCGACGTCTAAGTTGTATGAAAACAAAGGAATTATATTCACGAATGATTCTTTGTGGAAGGAGCAGCGAAGTTTTTCACAGAAAGCACTGAACGCAATTTGTTTCAGTGACGGGACTGAAAACATTTCTAAAATTCTTGGAGAAGAGATTAAAGATTTGAGTGACAGGCTGGCATCTTACAAAAAACCTTTCGATATCGAAAAGTATCTCAATCTGAGTGTATCAAATGTAGTCATGCGCGTTGTGTTTCGTCACAGATGTGACCTCGACGATCCTGGGTTGAATCAATACCTGGAAGCTTTACGTGGCACAGCCAACGATTTCTTCATTCGTGACGCCATTTATAGCTGCTTACCATTTCTGTCTTACTTACCAACTAAATTCGTCAGAGACCGTCGGTCTGGTTTATTTAGAGCCTTTGTTGATGATTATGTAAAGAAAGGCCAGAGTCAAGCCGATGCTTCTAATACTGAGGCGTTAAGTTTTGTGTCACTTTATACTAAACAGATGGACTCTAACCAGACCAATAACTCAACTAGTACGCTTAGTATAGAGAATATGCAAATGTCCGCCAACCAGCTTTTGTCTGCCGGAAGTGACACCACAGCCGGCACTATCAGATGGATTGTATTGCATCTCGTGCGGCACCCCGAAATACAGAACAAAATGTTCAATGAAATTAAGAGTCTTGTTGACGATGGATGTGTCCTGATTAAGCACAGGGGTGGGCTACCTTATGTGCAGAGTGTTGTGTTAGAAGGACTCAGAATCGCCAGCGTGGCGCCGTTTGGGATTCCACATTCTATTCCCGAAGATATTCAATTCAAGGGATTTCTTTTCCCCAAGAATTGTTCAGTCTTAGCTAACATCTCCTCTGTGCTAACAGATCCATTCGTCTGGTCAGAGCCGGAAGAATTTCGTCCAGAGCGATTTTTGAGTGATGACGGCAAGGAGATCATCGTTCCAAAACAATTCATACCTTTTTCACTCGGTCCTAGATCGTGTCTTGGTGAAACACTCGCACGTATGGAAGTTTTCCTGTACGTTGCTAATCTTGTAAACACATTCAGTCTGGAACCTGAAGTCGACGGCGAACTTCCGTCTGTTACTGGTATACTTGGTCTCACGTATCATCCAACACCATTCAAGATGAGGGTCACCAAACGTGATACTTCCAGTTAGGAGAAGTGATAAAGAGCGTAGTTCTTCTTAGAAAATGATCTTTATTCCTACTGCATCATTAAGCATATATACATAGAGAGATATATTATGAAAATAATCACAGAAATTGTGATAAAATCAACCAAACATGTTAATTATACAGGTCTTCAATCAACTGATGCATAATGAATATGCAGAACTTCTTTAAAATGGGGTTATTTTTTCAGTGACTTCCGCGCATAGATTATTAAATACATCAAGAGCTAAGCACTTTGTATGATTGGATTATACGTGCGTGACTAAGGTCTAAAAACACGTGTAGCATAATGATATAAAATAAATGTGTTCTTAGACTTCGTGGACATTTAATTTGAAGCCTTAATTCACCATTATTATCTTTTCAATGTTTGCCCCTATTGATTTGAGATGTATGTAATGATTTTTCAGGGTAAATAACTATTCAAATTTGCAAGCTCACGTACACTACATGCATTCCTACGACTAGAGATATTTGTTGTAAACTTTTGCACCCAATGAACGGGTAAAGTTGGTTTGAATGATTTAGAGTATGTGTGAATGATTCTGTATGGTAGAAATAGTTTCAAGTAAATGTACTATCTCTGTTACTGTATGCTCTCTTGAAGAATACACTATATACATTGGAGATACAATGTACATACATTTTTGTATCCGTATTGATTCATATTGACGTTGTCATAGTTATCTCTAACAAATTTGCTTTGAACATAAAACGTGATGATTAATTTATTATCATGTCTGCCGTGCATATTATCAATTCCCACTTAGTTTCCTGCGTACATTTGTTGTTACACTGTGTGCATTACATGCATTATACATTGTTCAAGAACTTCGTGTAATCAAATGTTCAAGAGATGTTTTTTGGTTCACAAAATATGTCTTTTGATGAAATCTAATATAAATCATATGTTGGTATATAAAATAACAATACATATATGTTTATAGAATCAATGCTATCCTGTGTTACCTTTATACATCAAACCAAGATCCTTAATAGATTAAGTCATCGGCGATATATTCCCAGTCCATGCTATCACGGTCACCTAATAAATATACAGTAAAACCTCGTTATCTCGAGGAGTCATCGGACCAGACTTATTGCTCGAGATAAACCTGGTGCTCGTAATAAACGGGGTTTGTTCGTTGAATGAAAAATAAACTTGAGAATCAATACTATCATGCACGTTGACGGGCGTATTTACAGCAATTCTACGAAATGCTTACGTCAAATGTATGCCATGATGAAAATACATGTTCATTGAATGTATAAAATATGCAATGATCATTTATTATAAATAAAGTTCTTTATCCATAAATAGGTTCGTGTGTTTTCAATTATGCAAGACCTAGTCCGAAAATCGTGTTATTGACATACGGTGAAGAGTAATAGTGACCCAACGTGAAAATTACTTACATATGTATATCAATGCCATATATATATTTAATTAAGCAAATAGAAAATGAGTCCTTCACTGGATTACTCATATTGTGTTTTTGTGTGACATTTTTCCTGTTTGATAGCAGTAAGTGAATCATAGATTTATCTGCGTATAAGTATTGGTATCTGCTATACAGTCTTGTAATTAAGTAAGTGTATTTTTAAGAAGAGGTGCTTAAAATGGGAAGGTTTTAACTTACAGTCCCATTATCTTTTATAAGATCTGCATGTTCTACTCTACATAGATATTTTCATTCGATGGTATATGGGACTAATATACACGTTTTGGTCCCAGATGGCATCTATGATTCTATCACATATTTATGGAATAATAAAAAAACATATATAACGGCGCTCACTATTATATAAATTGGTATGTTTTATTTATTTACGTAATTTAGTTTTTGCTATCTTTGATTTGATAAAATAATCTATCTTTGATTAGGAATTCTGAATACAGCACAAAGATCAAATACCATAATGTATAAAAACTCCATCAAACAATCATTGATCATCACGCGAACAGCTTTGATTATATTTTATCGATTTCAAGAATTAAAGGGAGACAACTAGTACAGTGTTGTTTACTTTTTCTCATTTTTCATCTTTCGGTTCAATTACCTACGACTTCGTGGAACCCGTCTATATCAACTGTAAACAGGAAGTACACGTGCTTGTCCATAATAAACACGTTTTTATTTATTTTCTTTTTACTTCAAATATGAGACCATTGACAGAAGAGGAAACTCGAACATTCTTCGAGAAACTTTCAAAATAGTAAGATTCCTTTAAATCAATCAAGGTGTCATGTTGATTTACTTAATAGTCACTAGTTTTCGCGATAGATTTTTAATTATTAGATGCTACAAATTAGAGTTTTGTTGACTAAGTTTACCTCAAACTGTTAGTCATTCCTTCCAGATTATTAGTTAAATTAGTTGTAAATGCCCGAAGATGTAAATGTCAATTCTAGGATTATTGGGTGACGTAAAATCCACTAGTCCTACCCTTGATGTCACTCGTCCTACCAGTACCACTAGAGCCAAACTAAAAAAGCACTTACTGAGCCTTTTTGATAATTTAAATAGCCTGATATACAACGTAATGTACATTTCTGGAACATTGGATGCCATCATGACCATATTCCCTATGACAATCATAGCAGGTATGATCATGACATTAGTCATTACACTATTTTACAAAATACAACGTACGCGATATTCGATCAAGGTTGCCAATGAACAACTTTATTATTGACAGTAACAGTGTGCAAAGCTTATATTAAAGTTGTCACAATAAATGTATAAGGTAAGAATGGACTTCAAGACAGCTAAGCAACTGAATATGTAACTGAAACAGACGACAACTGATAATTATAAACAAAATATCCAGAGAACAGTCGGGTATATATAACCTCCATTCATTTCTATAAGGCTAACTAGATCCATGCCACGTCTATTTAGTATAAAGTATGCTTTACGTACAAAGTATAAATTTAATAAAGTATTGTCCATATGAAAGTTGTCATACGCAGCTCACGGAGAGAACCGGGCAATCGGCATTTACTCCAAACCGGTGTCAAGGCTAATTTTTCCAACTATCAATCATGAAATGTTTTATAGACATGTCGTAACATTTTTTCTGCTACAATCGATTATTTTTCATTGATTTTTTGTATTGGCTTTATAAGGCAATAGCTACTCGTCCCATCGGACGACCATAGCTGATTTTCCACTCGTCCGGACCATGAATTCACTCGTCAATATGAGCGGGCGAGTGGATTTTTCGTGCCCTGAATAATACGCTTTTGGATTCCCCCCAACCGTAGCAAAACTGGATTTTTAGTAAAACATATTTGATGCTCAAAACTCATTATTTAACCAAATATGCATATTATAGAATTATAGCTTTTTTAAAAACAATGTGCAGTACTCGGAATCTGAATTGAGATTCGATAAAATCTGGGAACTTAAACCACTTGTTACTAATGTAAAAATCCTGGAAATAGTGACAGAATTATCAGCACAGTCACTAGTGTGTTTAATCAGCCATTCCCATAGTTTTCTCTTTTCCAAGGTAAAATACATTGTTGTATATATGTATATGAAAGCCAGCTGGGCATGTTAGAAATCAGCAAACTCAGCATGGATTACTATTGATAAACAATTGATCCAAAAAATATTTTACAATTTCAGTATTGGTGAAAACATCAAATTGTTACTAGACAGACCAGATGGTGCTTACTGTTTCAGACTTCACAAGGATCGAGTTTACTATGTTCAGTATGTATCATTTGTTAAATAGTTTCTTTCTAACACCTCAGTTTGTTTTTAAGGAAATACATATGACGCTGACTAAAGGGGAAAAATCACACCAAAGAGGCAAATTAGGTGAAAATTAACGATGGATATATATGTAGGGGAAATAGATTTTTTGGTGGGGAAAATGAAGCTTATTTTCTGAGGGGATGATGCCATGACGACTATCGGTGTCACTTTCTTACTTAAAAAACCTGCACCTTTTCATGTTATATTGTAATTATTACGAAGTATATCAAAATGTCTATTCTGAAAATATGCATGTACTGAAAGCACAGTTACAGTGAACTTGTATGTAATAATTAACTGAATATAGTAAGGACTTAATTTTCCCCCTGGTCATAGCATTAAATAATCAAGTACTTTATATGGTCCCCAGGAATTCACTGGGGAATGAACTGACCTTGACAACATGTACAAGAACTGGTTTTGCTGAGAGGCTACCTAACTGTACTTAATTCAAGTTTGGTTAAAACACTTAAAAGTCCAACAGAAAGCAATCTGACAGTGTAATTTGTTTACGGTTTCATCTGATGTTACTCTAATCGCACTCTTAACCCCTTTGAAAGTTTGAATGGAATTCATGAAAACATAATTTTTTCTTGAACTTTTCTTGTATATTTTATGAATAATTCATGAAGTATGAATGACTTCAGTTCATTGTTTACGTTTTTTTTCTCCTTTATAGTGAAGAGTTGATGAAAAGAGCTGCCAGTGTTGGTCGTCCTAACTTGATAAGTTTTGGAACATGTTTTGGCAAGTTTACTAAGACTGAGAAGTTTAGGCTGCAAATAACTGCGTTAGATTATTTAGCTCCTTATGCAAAGGTATGATTTCAGCAGTTAGTAAATAATAATTACTTGACCATAGTAATAATCATATTATGTTTCATTTTTTGGCTAGTAAAAAATAAAGTGAACAAAGACCACCACCTATGAAGACCATGCATGTTAAAGCTCCCTGGTGTGTGGTTATTAGTAATAGTAGCATGTTTAACGACCTTAACCTCTCGACCACGGAGGCGGGTGTCTACAAAGCTCTTGTTGCTGTCGGAGTAACTAAGGTAATTTTTCTCTTTCTGTGTTTTTGTTCAATTACACACTTGTTTGTTTACAGTTTAAAGTCTGGCTGAAACCAAGTGCTGAGCAGCAGTTTCTGTATGGTCATCATGTAATGAAGTCTGGTCTTGGTAGAATAACAGAAAATACTTCACAATATCAAGGTGTTGTGGTTTACAGTATGAGTGATGTACCTTTGGTAAGTTACAGCATAAACTCCCACCTCACACTTTCTTTGATGTTATTGTATTAGGGGCAGAGTTATGCTATTATGCAGGAATGATTGTCAGCATATATGAAGTTGTGCTTTAAGGGTTTAGCTCTGTCTAAGGCTGAAGACTTTGGAGTTATATCTGCCTTTGAATTTGTATTTTGCTATTACATGTATGAAAATCTCGTGTCACACATACTGTACCATAGAAGAGTGAGAGCATCAATGTCCTATGGATAAATTTCTAGTTTAAAAAAATACAATCATGGCTCACCATCATACTTTGATGATGATCCATCAGTTTGATGAATTCATATTCAAAATATTCCAACATTTAATACCTGTATAACCTCAAACATTGAAATAAATGTGAATGTAAAGGCCCTATGGTATAGTAATAATGCAAAAATGTACATTCTGATAAATGATTAGAAAATTATTAATTCTTCTTAGTTCTTTTCAATATTCAAATCTTTGCATGTTCATTTGCACTGGTATATGCAAATTGTACGTCTCACAAAATACTTGGATTTGTTTTAGTTGTGATCTGTTATATATTTTATGTCAATTGTACCTATTTACCTGTTTCTTTATAGGGATTCGGTGTTGCTTCAAAATCTACACAAGAGTGCAGACATACAGACCCCATGGCACTTGTAGTTTTTCATCAAGCAGACATTGGTGAATACATTCGAAATGAACAGGAATTGACTTGATTTTTTTTTATGTTGTGTTATTCATGGAATTAATGCTTGGTTAATATTTAGGTGTATGGTGTTTTCACCAAGTCAAATGATCTTGTTCACATGTAGCATTGGTCATCATTGAAGTTGAAAATGTCAGTTATGAATACAGTCAGACTTTACTTTGGCATAAAAAATTGTTTGATTCTGGGTACCTGACCTTCCCTAATTTTCCCGTCGACTGTAATCTTTTTATTAGTCCCGAAGAAAAGTACAGCCACTTTCTCACTTTTTCTTACCTTTTCCGCATACTTTTAAAGAGCTGAAGTAAATAAAAAAAATTCAACCTACCAGTACTAGTGCCAGAAACAATCAATTTTTTAGGCCCTGGTGATCGCCACAATCAATGAACGCATTTTAATCACATAAAATTTCTTGATTTCCACTGTATTTCTATTTGATAATGAGACCAGCGTAATGTTAGGTCAATTTCATAAGGTCCTAAATGCAGTCATATTGTCTTATGGTTTTACTGTATGTTTCCAGTAAGGTTTTTTTTGTACTTCTTTCTGTTGCAATTATTGGTAGGGCAAAGTATTGTTTAAATAACATATTTGTAAAATTCTATGAATTCCTTTACAGTAGATTCAGTGTTACAACATACTTTTAAAGATTTTATTTTTGCTGGATGGCTTGATTTCAGTTTCAGTGTTCAAACTAATATTTTTAAAGCACTAGCCTAAACTATTAGTGGACTATCGAAAATAGACAATTTACCACTTGCCCGAATACACAATTTTGAGAAAGTTCACTAGCCTGAATAGAAATTTGGCCTATTGGGTTAGCATGAAGACTGCAGTTTACTCAATATATGTATAGATATTGTAAGTCATTGAAATTCTAAACTGGTTTTGAATGGTCAATTTAGCCAAGGACATGTTTTCATTAATAATTTGTGTAACTATTATAAACAAGTTAAGTACAGCTTATCTGGCAGTTAATGTCACAGCTAGCACCTGAATACTTGGACTGTGTGACTGTTACTTATAATATGTATTTTATAATTGCCTTTATCATAACAATTTAACTTTGTTTGCTATAGGCAATATCTAGTATGAAACTTACCTGTTTTAGGCCAGAAACTAAGACCTTTTTCAGTATGTTTGATTTCATGATTATGTATGCTTATCAAAGAATAAAAAAAAAGAAATACACTGAATTTGATTATTATTGTTTTATTTCCACAGTTGATTCAAGAATTTGTATTCAGCCCCTAGTATTGTGTAACTTGATTAAACCGTCATAGCTGTATAATTGCACAGCCAATGCTTGCATTCATTTTTAGCTTCGGTGAGATTCGAATACTTAATTATTTTTCATATACTGGTAGAAGATTTAACATGTATTTAATGATGTGCTTCATAAGATTATATAAACATGTGGAATGGGACATTCCCTAATGGTAAAATAAACAATTGACTGTGGTACAAAGCTAAAAAATAATCGCATTCTGGGACTGTGTAATTATTCAGCTTTGACAGTTTAATAAAATCACAAAATATTAATATGAGCCAATGCATAGTTCCCACATCTGCAATATTTACCTCCCTTGGCAGCTATCTTGCTAGGCAAATTTCTTATACGCTGAATTTTGTAAAGTCCACTTAATCAAAGTTGTTAATGCCATAAGCACACCAGGTTGAAGGAAATGTAGTTGTCACATATGAATATCCTATATTTAGAATTATCAAAACAAAAATATAAATATCTTCTATCAATGCCTGTTGAATTTTACCAAGCAAGACGGCTGCCAAGGGAGGTAAATATTGTAGATGTGGGAACTATGTATTTGAACTTCTAGAGCCAACAACAAGCATGATGGATCTTCTGCAGTGTATTTATATGTACATTTAGGTATCTGAATGTCTAATGCAAAAACAATGTTTCTGGTTACATGCTCAATTAAGAAAAGGGTACCTGGTAAGTATAGGGATTATTCTATTATTTTTTTATGATTCTTGAAAGTGTGCGGAAAAAATGTGAAACAGTGTAAGACATAGTGGACACCTTGCCTTAAAACTAATAAAGAGTCATGGGAGAAAAAGGAGTAGGGTCAAAGTGATATCGGCACAATGTGTGCAAAATCCCTTTGGTTGAGAGAATTCGGATAGAGTAATTAGATTAGAAACAACCAATATAAACCAACTGGTTCATATGTTGCTGCTAAGTTGTCACTATCAGTATACAGTATGTATATTGACTAGGGGGCTATGAAGTAAAGGGTTAAAACAAAAATATTTCAGATATCTGTCACATCATTTAGAGATCAAACAAAGCAACATAAATTAAGGGCAAAGTTGTACTAAAGGCATTAGATCCTATCAGCCTTTTTTTTTCCTTAAAGTGGGTGGACAGATTTTGGAAATGTTAATATTTTTTATAGGTTTCCATAATAGAAAATGACTACATTCCTTTGATTTATTTTCCCTTCGAATTTGCATTTAAGTCTTGAACTAACCCATTTTTCAAAAATATAAGGAAAAGGAACATCCATTTCAATGAAAACTCATGGTAAAAGATGCAATAACACGGAATAAATATAATTTGACAAAGAAAAATATAGGTCATCATGCCGTGACAAAAGAAATTTATATTTTTTATATATAATAAGAACAACAACTGAAAGAAAACAAAGTACTGACGGAAGGTGATTTTTCCATACATCTGGTTGTAGGAATAATCAATTACAAAGATAAATATATACGTTTTTTTTCAAATAAAATCAAATTTTATTTACAGTATTCTTTATTACAAGTCAATTTTGTCCTCAACTTTGAATAGTTCCGTGATTCAGGACACATAAATCTATGTTAGGTTAAATATTGCTGATGAATGCATTCATCTGTAGAGAAATTACTGATGCATCGAACAAAAGCCGATAGTAGAACTTCTTATAAGTGCCCAGAAATAGGATATACAAAACAACAACACTTTGAGACAGATGTGTGCTATATTTCAGCCAAGTTTGATTACCAGCAAAATCTTCATTGCTGCTCTTGAGGCTACTTAGTCAAACCCCAGTTGGGGACTTAGACTTTGCTTGTCAACTAGAAGGAAGGAGTAATAAAATCAGATAAAAAAGAACAGATAAAAACAGGGCTGGTTAATGAGAGCACCAGTGTATGGATACCAGACGCTGGAGCAGTACTCAAGCTGGAGATGTAGAAGTGTTTTGTATGCCATGCTTTGAGTGATTTTACAGACTGTAACTAGTCCAAAAATTGGATAATCATTTTATTGATCTATATATAGTCATATAATCAGTTTATGACTAACTTCCTGTTGTTTTTATAAGGATATAGTAACAGTAGCTAGTCTATCAATGACCCAGTTTACTTTATTACATCCTACTGTGTAATCAGAGGAGACTTGCTGGTACGGCCCACTTCCAGAAAGGCCCACACCAGAAAGGCCCACTTTATAAAGGTACCCGTAAGGCCCAATTTTGTTACCGAAAAGGCCCACTTTTTATTTTAAATGTAAGCTATATCTAATTAATAAACTGATAATGTACATGTATTTATCATTTTGTGATAAAAAGAAGGAATTTATTGATTGTTTTTGGTGTGTTAGTTTGAAGTAGCAATTTATGCTGATAATTATGATATTTAAATAAAATAATAATATTTATCTTTTTAATTTAGTGTTAATTGTGATAATTATCACGTATGTAATCATACCAAACAATAAGCAGTTATACATGCAACAAAACATTAAAAAAAACAGTCAGTACCGGAAAACAGGAATTTATACATAATTCCGATATCAGGTAAAGATTTCAAAGACATCCTGAATGCGAAGTAGTTTTGTCAGACAAAAAAAAACAAATATATCATCTGTAACAATAATCATTAGGTAGGCCTTTTAGGTAAGGGCCTTTCATGTATTGGGCCTTTTCGGGAATGGGCCTTTCTGGAAGTGGGCCTTTTTGACCCCCATTCGCTGGTACATAGGTTGCATTCCTGTTCAGTGTCAATAAAATTGTACAGAATCATACAGTCATTTTGCTTGGAATTGTTTAACTACTTTACTGTCCAATAGTATATACATATATTTTTGAAATGAGTATCTATAAAATCATATTATAATCATACTATCAGTGATCAAATTCTTCCTGACGAGAACATGGCCTTCAGTCCTTTGATATTCCGAGTTACGGCTTGGACGAATTTTAAAGTCAACCACCGAAAGCCGCCATTTTCTTCTAAGCTTAATTCTAAATTTCACGTGAAACTCAGGCATAATTTTTGCGGGTTATTCTTCAATTCATTAGGTAAAAATCTATATGAGCCCTACTTCATGTTTGGCGCCAATAAATGCATCCGGAATTCTAGCGCTCAGTGCTGTGCATTGTATTGTTGCGTTATTCGTGAGTCGTGTTATTGTTAAATTATTTTCGCGTTGGTTTCATTTGATTTTAACCTCCAGTGTTCTATTTAATGCAGTCATTAAACTTCATGAATAAGGTATATATAGTATACTCAGGCGAATTCTATCTATACATACTGCATCACACCCTTTCGAGTACTTCGGTCCTCACGCATTATACTGGTAATACACCGGTGTAGCTAAATCTAGTTCTAACGGAAATTGAACAAAGAAAAACATTCACTTCCATTTAAATAATTAAGTATCCTGGTTATATGTATTAACGCAAATCTAACTCTTTTCAGCTTAAAATTCATGACAGTACTGGTGTGCAGTCATGAAACAATTTAATTCTGATTATTATTAAGGGGAATCATCAAATCACAAATTTGTGAAAAAATAGCCACCTGACATTTTTGCTATGCGTCCTAAAAGGTGGCGTTGTTCAATAATTACTGAAAGTACATAACTGAAATCAGTTTTTATCAATAGCTAATGATTCAATGTATTTTTCTGCACCAGTAAAATAATATTTGATGATTAACAAGTATCTATAATTCTCATTTCAGTTATGTACTTTCAGTAATTATTGAACAACACCACTTTTTAGGATGCATAGCAAAAATGTCAGGTGGCTATTTGTTTCACAAATTTGCGGTATGTATTTATAAACAATGCTAGTCGGAAATGGAAGTGGAGGCGACCCACATGTGCCAGTTATAATAACTTATTATTATTAAACGGGCACTTGCGATAATAATTATGTATATCGCAGTAATAAGTATACAAGGGATATGTATTGATTTACAAATGTAAATGTACACATCTGCTGAGCCCCATTTCTTTTTATCATGCATCAGTAACATCACTTTTGGTTTATTCTACTTCTAGCATGCAGCTGGCATAAATTGGATCTCAAGTGGCATACATTAATTTATGGATATTTGACATCTTACAACCTAAACCAAGATATTACTTCATACCAACATGACTGACTTGGAAGTTTTGAAAGAAATACCTGGATATAAGGCAATCATGAAATCTGTTCTCAAGTCACAGATCCAGTTGCTGGTAAGTACACAGTGTTTCAAGTATGACTCACTGGGCTAAATGTTATCAATTATGAAACATGATGAATAGTCAGTATCATACAAACATCTTAGAAATTGTTTTTTTATGCTACATGTATTTTTACTTTTTAAAAAAAGTGATACAGAATCATATAAGATTATAATTGCATTGCCAAGAACTCTTTTATCACAATTTATTTTTAAATCTCTCTAAGCAAATTCTATGAATGTGTAATAATTGAGATGTTAAATATTAAACATTTGCAAAATATATCTTAAAATGCAGAGAAAAGAAAATATGCTGTTTATAAAGACTTACTAGACATGTGGGCCAGTAGCTATTTAAATTCATAGACAATTTCAATGTCTGCCAAAGGCTATGCATAGGCTATTAGCTTGCGTTACTTTGTTACAATGATACCAAACAATTACCGTAATACAGTTACATATTGATTTATTAATTTGAGAGCAACTGATAAAAATATTTGCTAGTATTTGTAGATTAAGGTCCACCAGTCATACATATCAACTGTTAGACTCAGCAGGGCTCTCCTTTGACTGTTAAAATGGCATTTTGACTTTTCAAATTATCAAAGTAAAGTGTCTGACTCTTGAGAATTGGGACCAAAGGGTCAAATTTACTCTTACCAGTACATTGGAAGGAAATTTAGTTGAGTCTCAGGGTGCTCCCTAGACTTCAAAAGTTAGGGGTCAAAATAACCCATAGCCGATAGAAATTTAAGGAGTCAACAAAATTTCCTACTAATGTAATAGTAAATTTGACCCTTTGGTTCCAATTCTCAAGAGTCAAAAACCTTATTTTGCTAATTTCAAGAGTCAAAATGCCATTTTAAGGTTCAAAGGAGAGCCCTGTGTCTTTAAATTTCTATCTGACAGATATGGGTCATTTTGACTCACAACTTTTGAAGTTTAGTGAGTACTTAACATAATACATGTACATATTTGATATGATCATGATTTATATCTACAGATGGAGCAATTGTCTGAACATGCTGGTGAGGAATCCATTGTTTTAACAGCCAGCATTAATGATGGATCTTTGTCTCATCTGGGATCAAGTACTGGAAAAGGTTTCTTTGAAGGAAGAGATGAGATCAAATCACAATTCCTTGGTTATTGTTTGAAAAGTAAGTAAAGCACTTGAGATGAAGACAGTACAACCTCTCCGGAGTGGCCCTCTGTAGAGCAACAACCTCTCTATAACAACACTTCCCTAACAAATTTCCCTAAGCTGATATTTACTATAAATTTAACCTCTGTAGAGCAACAACCTCTTAACAACGGTCAATATTTTCAGCTCCCACAGGGTGATGCTCTGCAGAGGTTGTACTGTATGAAATCAGTTATCAACCTTTGATCAAATGCCCAACTCTTGTTTCAATTTTCACTGTATGAAGTATTTTTCTTTGTGTCCTAAAAATATGCAATTACAGCCTCTAGTTAATGATGGTAACATATTTTACATTCTATGCCGGGGGGTGGAGTTCAGCCAAATTTCAGCTGTAATGGTAATTGAAAGGGTCTTTATCTAATTCTCTCTCTCTGCTTTAATTATATTTCAATAAAATCAGTACGTTTTCGTTTGGCAGACACATATCATAACCCTTTCACTGCCAGACATTCTGAGAGACTGAGACGCCTATTTCTTAGTACATTGTACTCTGAATTATGTGGGAATATTTTTAAGAAATGGCAATTTCTTTTAAAATGTAATCAATTCTCCAAATGGGTGTATACCTGTCATGTATTGTAGGCAAAAAGATTTGCAGAAATGACTGTAAATAGGTAAATAATTTTTTTCACAAAGGTAACCTTATAACTTTTTGATTTCCAGCTTATCATAAACAAAAAACTCGAGAGCCTCCTAAACCATATCAGAGGAAGCAGCCAAGTCCTCGATCATCACCATTAACACAGCCAGCTAAACGACCACGTCCGTATCCTATTAGTCTTTCATCGTCATCATCAGAAACATTCCCATCATCCTCTGTGGAAACGACTCAATTACCGGACGGAGCTATTGGTATGGATAATGCAGATTCCATTTTGAACGTAAGTGTTGGTCTTTCAGGAGATTCTGCAATTGTGAAAAAGGAGTTCGATCAAAGTGTTGTATGTTCTTCCAATAGTGGGTCAACTGCTGGGATCCCAGCATCAGAAAATTTACCATCTTCAGTTCATCTTTTTCACAGTGAAACCAGCGAAGCTGTTGACAATGCTAACTCTAAAGCTGGTAATAGTGATGAGACTCAGGTTAAAATAGAGCAAGTTGACGATGAATTAGAAATAACTGGTGTTGAAATGACTGGAAATATTGACTCTTGGAATCAAGGTCACGCTGGATACAGTGATGATAATGGTTCATACAGTATGCCCCCAGACCAGTCAGGATACAGTAAGTACATAGTTCTATCTTTTCATTATAGATCAAAGCACACTGGATTAAATCTTCCTAAATTATTTGCTTGCAAGTGTTGATAAACATAAAACTTGGTTGCATTTGAACTTTCTTTGTTCACAATTAAGAAATGACACCAGTATGCATGTTGATATCATTTGGTGTTAGGTCTTAAACTTACTGTACACATAGAGCTCATGAATTTGTAATTTAAAGCATCATTGCATGAATGATAAATTTAGTGTGAACCTGATAAAGTAAGCACTTGGAGTTATCTATCAGTAATTGACTAAAACACCCAATATCTAGCTTACAAGATGTTGGCAACTTAGCTAGGTGGTTACTATTACATAATGGTCTAGTTATTGAGAGGTGACAATTTTAAGACTTCTTCTTTTATGATTTTAGTAGCCTTGTAGCATGGATTTTGTTGACCTACTTCTGTTCCTAACAAAGACACTGATGTCATGATAATTGATATTGATAGAAGAACTATATTTTGCATATATGCAGGGCTCGACACTAACATTGGTCTGTTAGCCTGAGGCTACCTATTTTCTCCAAGGACTACCTCATTTTCTATGCTCGTAGTCCTGCCGACTACAACTTGAAAAAGTTAGTGTCAAGCCCTGTATATATGTAGCTGCTAAACAGTTTTGTGGGCCTGTTGAGAATGTAACTTATGAGGAATCTTTATTGCAGTCAACTATTTGCTGCTTTCATTTGATGAATTTTTCAAGCTTCCTTACAAGTAATGACCACACATGTTCTGAATATTTTATAGTTTCTTTTGTAAACTCTAGTCTATATATGTTTTCCAGTGTGCTTTGGTTGAAGACAGTTATAGATTTTCATCTGATGTGGTTTTACTCTTCAAAAGTATTTAATCAGCACATTTTTGTCTCATAAATGTTAACAAGTCTGCCTTTGAACATTTCTTGTATATTTGAGTGATTTTTACTTTGAAATTATGATGTTTTCTTCACTAATTAAAAAGCACTGTCTGGGACTTCATAATAATCTTTTGTCTGACTTGTTTGGTTAAACCTACCAAATAAATATATAGGAATGAATCATTTAATGGCCTGGTAGGGCAAAATCAAAGTATCTTGTGGAGTTGCTTCAGTTTGTTGGGAATGAAGAAAATAACTGATAATCTTGACTTACATAAGTGTAACTTGATTAGGATGAAAATTTATTCTGTCTGCTTTATTTATACATGTATGTGTACTTCTTTAATACAGGGTTTTTTTCCTTCTGAAACAGAGCCAGAATTTCGATGACTTCCCAGTTGCAAAAAGGCTCTTTTTTTCCCAATTTGGGGAATGAAATTTCCCAAAATACAGTGCCATTTTAATTCCATTGTCTACCCTTTTCCAAATTGGGCCAAATATCGCACTTGAATTTCTCAAAATGAAAGGCAAAGGCCACTTCACAATTTTAGAAAAAAGGCCCTGTCTTAACTAATTTTGATATGAATTATGGCTCTTTCAAGCTTTTTTGTGTCATTCATACATTTGTACCTGAGAAGTTGGGTTCTTTTTGTCAAAATCATTAGGGTTTCCTTTCTGGATTTATGTGTAAGAATTTCTTTTTTGACATAAATTTATATAGTCTAATAGATCTAGCTTTTTATCATATCTTTTATCAATGAATGTAAGTGTCCCAAATTAAAAAAAAACCTATCAAAGCAAGTGAAAGAACAGCTTGAAAGAACTTGTTGTATGTTTCTTGTTCAGTTGTTGTTGTTCTTTTCATTCTAGATAATGTTGATTAACTCTATGTTACCCAATCAATGCCCTTAACAGACTCATTAATGTTAGATATTGCCTATGATAAGAGTTATGTGCGCTCACATGTCCTGTCCTAATCAGGGTTCTTAATTAGTTTGTGGCCGACAGTCCAAAAAACTAGACCAAAAGGGGTCCAGCAATACTTGTAACTTGAGGTTTCTAATTGGCCCAAACTCATTTCTAAGCGGCTAAACTGGTCGGTGACTGGTTGTTATTGAGCACCCTGCTGATTATTTTAAGAATGAATACAACTAGTACATATGTGTAGAAATGTAAAATATTATGATCCATTGGTCATGAAAATATGCACATTGTACTCCCGACAAATTCAATAGCAAGAAAAGTTATTTTTCATTTTCTTCTTATGAAAAATTGAATTCTTAGTTATTACATTGTACATTTGATTTATAAGAAAAGTAGTTGCATTTGTTGGAGTAAAGGGAGTTTTAGGGAGTAAAGTCTTTGTTTTATCTTGAAACATGGGCTTAAATTATTATATTCTCCTTTGAGAGGATTTCCTCTTTTCAGACTCTAGATATATTTCAAAAATGTATTCGGATCTATAGACTGAACTCGAGATGGGCAATGTGTGCATTGTCCGCCTCTTAAATATTGTGAGATAACTTGTTTGAATATGTGTGTTACATACTCAGTGCTTGCATGCTTTTGAAATGGGTCTGTTCACCTGCCTAGGCTGTTATTAGGTTTTAAGTTAATTATTCATACATAAAAAATATTTGGGTAAATATAAACTGAAAAAATTCACGGTTGCTATGACACTGTCTGGTACGTGAAACAGTGCAGATTTTCCGTGTAACAGTGCTTCCATCTTAGATGGCAGAGGGAGAAACAATATGGAGGTATGTTTCATTTTTTAACGATGTATTTAGACAAACACGCCATTTTCAAAGAGAAGAATAGTTGCATATAATGTTCAAATAAATTCACTATAAGATCAAAGTATTCACCATGTCTGCTACATCGGACAAATATGAATTATTTACTAAAAACTTTGATGAATAAACCCATGCAATCACCTTGTTGTGCCAAAATCTGTCTACTTTCTGTTTCATCTATGCGACAGTGCAGACACCTAGCAACTGTGCAGCTTTTACGTAGAAATGAGACAGTGTTGCCATAAATGAGCCAACAGTGCAAAAAGTATACAGCTTAGACAAGTTAATTAAAAGACGTAACCATTTGTAGTTGCATATATAATGATATTAGTCAGGGCCCTCATTTGACGTTTTTGGGGCCGAAATTCTGCCCCATCCCCTCCTAAGATAATATACTTTTTTCCCCTATTTTTGATAAAAATTCCCCTCAAAAAACAAATTTTCTTTTTTTGCTTAAATTGTTGATATTAAGTTTCAACTTTTGATTTATTGTATATAAATGTATGTAATATATTTAAATACAGCAATTCTAAGCTTAAAATGTTTATTGCAGGGTAAATAGGCAGTTGAAAAAATCCCCTGAAATTCCCCTTTTTCCTCAAAATTCCTGCACAATTCCCTTACCTGAGGGCCCCTTCCCATAAAGTGCAGCTAGGGCCCTGTTAGTGTTGGGTATCACACTCCAAAATCACTATGGATAATGGGACTACCACAATTGATTTTCGCAGTTTGTTTTATGAAAATTCTTTTGTTTAAGGTTCCAACCCTTCCATACATTAATGACCAGATTTTATGCATGAATATGTCTCTTTCTCTATGATTGAAGTGAAATTAACCTTTTAATTTCCAAACAAACAGGACATTGTGAACACTAAACAATAAATACAAATGTGTTGAAAGTTGACAATAGCCAGCCCTCGAAAAGATAATGTTGACCTTGCAGGCACTGCCGAGTCTCCCATTAATTTATCTCGGGCTGACAGTTTTTTATAACACCCTCTCAGAAATTGATATTTATAAACTACAGGGTGCAAAAAAAATGACAATTTGCTGGTCCAGACGGAATTTCAACGCCTCTGACCAATTTGAGCAGCAGAAATGGGTTAAAAAATCTGTCTATAAATGGGCTATAAATGTTCCATAAATTTCATAAAATTCGGTCAAAATCGCATTTTACATGCAAAATGTCACAAACTTTCCTGTATATTGTTCGCACCATTCTAATTACCCACCAATAAACACGTCAAGATGCCTGCAGCGATCTTTTGTTAATCCGATCAATGGTAATTAGTCCAAACACGTGGTCACATGTAAACTGGTTCTCATCAACTTGTCTGTACTTCGGTGTACAGCAACATGGAACAGGAACCAGTTTATGTTTACAAATTACATGCAGACTCATTTAGCTCTAGAACAGTTCTGAAAGTTAATCGAACGCGCAAGAGATTTATTGACGTGAACACCAGCTGCATGGAGTTGTCTCCCACGACGATCTTCAAATCTGTACTTAAATTGACATTTAAAACATTGACATTACGATAGTCAGAAAGCATTGCTTGATCATGAAGTAAAGTAAACATTAGATGTGAATGAATTTCGCTCGATTTACTCTAGAACAGTCCTGCATGAACGTTCATCGAACGTACACGGTTCCGTAATACTTTTTCACGACCCTTACTGAATTTAGAAATTATTCTGCGTAGCTCGTGTTTTGGGTCTAATAATACATACTGGAGCATAATAATTTGTTTGTTATGATTTAAAGTTAGACTGTCAATCATATATTACGATAAACCGCAATGCTGCACGTTTTTAATGGTGACAACTTACATTTAGGTACTTAAATTTACGGTGGGGGGGGTACATTTTTGTCCAAAAATGGGGGGGCGACTCTGGACCGATTTTAATTTCAACTTAATATGCACCCTGATATACTATACATGTATATTCATTGTATGTTTACATCCCCTAGTAAGATGACTCTCATGATTCAAATAACAACATCATATTTATAAACAATTATGAAGGAATTCATAAAGTCATACTATAGATCTTGTACATTTAAGCATGCAATCATAATTTAATCTATTTTTTGCTTCAGACAATTTTTCAGAAAATGGTATGCAAGAAAAAGAATTTCTGGTAACAGGTGCTGATGGGAATTTCCGACTCTTAGGTGACTGTTTTGCAGTATCAGACAATCAGCCGCCCTCATGGCCGGAAAGTTCCATCTGCACTGGTTATTTGTGAAATATTCTTATTTTGCATCTTATTTGTTAAATTCTTTAAAATTAGACATACAATATATATTTTTTTCATATCCATAGAATCTGAGTGTTGTTGGGAACCCTGTGTTGAAGCCCACCAGAGAGCACAACATAATAAAAGGAAATATCAATGTGAAAAATGCACGAAGACCTTTACTAGGAAATCTTCTCTTAAGAGACATCTCAGTAGCCATGAAAAAGCTGTGAATAAGGAATTTACATGCAACTTATGCCAATGGCATTTCTTGAGGAGAGATGAACTTATTGATCACATGAAAGGAGTGCATGAAAAGGATAAACGGTTCAGTTGCCCTATATGTTTTAAGGAGTTTGCCTGGAGGGCGAGTCTGCACAGACATATTTCCAAGGTTCATTAATAAATGTTATCTTGCAGATATGATATTATTTTGTATTTTATCAAAATATCAAGTAGATATGTTTTACAGGTGTTCTTTTTTATTTTTATAGTTTCCTTTTATTTAAAATAATATTTTTTAAAAGATGACACTTTGATCAGTTTTTAGTTCTACGATTTTCATCTAAATAGCTTGAGCGGAACAGTTGTCAAGGTGAGCTATTTTGATTGCATGTCTGCACTAAGGGTGGGCAATATACTGGTGTATACTAGTTATTGCGGTATACTTCAGCGATACAATATATTGTGATTTGATTTTTAAATACCAGTTTTCAAAATGCTGAAATAAGTCTTGAAAGAATCATTGCAAAAATTAAATTCCAAGAAAAAGCTGTAAATTTGCCATGTTTTCTCTTGTTTATGTTTTAAACATTCACTATCAGTTTATCCTGACTCATATTATACTTGTCACAAAAAGCTAATTTTGGCTATGAAGACAGTAGGGACTAAACCATGTAATAATAAACAGTGCTTACTTCAATAGAATATTTACAATGAAAACAACAAAATATAGCTGGACACTCAACTGTTTTAAATGCCAGTACGACCATGTTGACAGCAAAATGACCTCTACCAAGTTTGTTCATATTATGGCTCTAGGGTAAAAACAAGACGGGGCAGAAGTTCTTCAGCGATCTAACAAACTCCGAAAAGTAGTTCCATTATTTTATACCTCCATTTGAAAGAGGGGGCCAAACTGGAGTCACTTTGTCTGTCTGTTGTTAGGTGTCTGCACCGTCATGTAGACGAAACAGAAAGTAGACAGATTTTGGCACAACAAGGTGATTTAGAAGATGTATTATTTTTATGAATGATTCTATACATGTACATTAATAGTGGCCTTTGTACAGAGATTGGTTCAAATATTTACCACAGTTCGAATTTTGCATGGGTTTATTCATCAAAGTTTCTAGTAAATAATTCATATTTGTCCTATTCAACAGACATGGTGAATATATGGATCTTACAGTGAATTAATTTGAACATTATATGCAACTTATCTTCTCTTTCTAAATGGCGTGTTTGTCTAAATACATTGTTAAAAAAGACACGTACCTCCTTGTCGTTTCTTCCTCCACCATCTTGGATCGAAGCACTGTAACACAGAAAATCTGCAGCTTCATGTACCAGTGTATGAGTTGACAACCTTTTGATTTGAATTATTACATCAGACAATTATATGTATACAAATATATATATATATATATCAATATGTACAAAAAATGTACTGAAACCCAAAGTTGGGTATCTAAGGCCATGATTGTACTCAGTTTATCAGTCATTAACATAGCGAGATTCGGTAATTTTGCTTTGTTTAGAAAGCAAAACAGACAATGATTTTCATCTTTTCTTCAATGAAACTCCAGGTAATTATATTTTGAGATCTCTTTTATTAACAGAGCGCATGATTGTATACTGAATACATTTATAGTTACAAATGTACCTTATATTATTTATGTGTAGTCCATCTGTAGTACTCAGACTTGGTCTATGAAGCAGATCTACACTCAAAGGCATATCAATATATTATGACATTTAAATATTTGCAAGATGTATTAATTGTTTAAGCTAGGATAGGAGAAAATCTCTGTCACAAAATTTAATACAGAATCTGATAGTGACTTCAACTTTTTTGCCACTTGTTTCAGCCAAAAATGTATCTTATTGCTTCAATATTGTCAAACCATGGAAGATGATTTATATATGATTATGAACTTGTTTCCTGAGAAAAAAGGAAAGGTCATCCTGAATTTGCATCACATGATTTAGACTAGTATAAAAGATAAGACACCACAATTCAAACAGATTTCCATTAATACACATTAGATGTTGTATGGTTTCCCCATGTTATCCGAAATATGTTGTCCGGAATTTTTATGCCATATACTACAATTATAGTACACTAAGTCATCGAGCACCTGCTAATTGATCCCCTTCGGACCTTATTTTGTAAACATCTTCTCGACTCAGAGGTAGATTTGATTATTTCAATTTTCTGTATGAAATTGTCGAATTGATATAAAATGATATCGCTCACCAAGGATTTACTTTACCTACAAAATGCAATAAACATAGTCAAACTTCTCTGTTCTGATTTTTTTAACGCACCAGAGAATAAACCGAGTGTTTATGGTACAAATGTATCAGTTTCAAGTTTGTTTTAGAATATTGATTCTCTGAAGTAAAGTAATGGTTCCACATGGACTAAGTTCAAGAACTGATCCACTCAGTGCCCAGATTTATAATGGTTCCTGAGATCTCCGATATGTTCACATACTCAAGTAAAAATATTTTGTATGTGTAATTTCACTTAGATAAAAGAAATACTATAAACATATATAAAATAGGCTTTTTGATCAGTATTCAATGTTGAATTATCATGCAACATTTAAAGTTTTATCAAATCGCTAAAACTAGCCATAATAAGTGATCGATCACTGATAGAGGGTCTTGGGTAGCCCTGCTACCGACCATGTCTTTTTATGTTGCTTATGGAGGATGGAAGTCTAGTACTGGTTTTCCCAGGAACAATGGTTAGTTGAACTGTCCGCCTCATATGACTCTTGACTGTTGAAAAGGGGCATAAAACTAAAATAAACAAACAAAAGCCTTACTGAAATATACAATGTACATTACCTTTTTAATTGCAGGAAATATGTTTATTTGTGACCAGTGTGGTCGAGAATACAAAACAAGAGGTGGCCTTAGAAAACACGGGAAGGCTCACCTAGGTGAAGCAAGCTATACCTGTGAACTTAATAAATGTGGTCAACTCTTCCACAGCTGCAGCGATCTTAAAGAGCATATGCTTCGCCATAGCGATGCCAGGCCATACGTCTGTCAAAAATGTGGTACGTTTTCATTCTTAGATATTATTTCATTTCTTGAAATATATTTAATCATGGAAAAATCAAATATCTATAAAATGATAATAAGATTTTAAAAAAAAACATGAAAATAGAAAACACACAAATGAACCAAAGACATTTTTGTAAGCCACATTCTATAAATGTTAAGAATACTAAAATACATAACACAGTTTTATACATTGTTTTTACATAATTGTCTGTTCATTTAGGGAAATCATTCAAGACAAACCATGACCTGGTGAGCCACATGAAATGGGAAAGTTTGTCAAGAACCCATGAATGTGACGTATGTGACAAGAAGTTCTTCAGGCCCCGTGATCTGGATGATCACAACAGAAAACATAGCGGGGTATTGCCAGAGGCATGTCGCACATGTGGGAAAAGATACCGTTATCGCGCAGGTTTAAGAAGGCACATGAAGACCCATTACTTGTAGAGTGAATGTTTGGCTTTCACAAGACAATAGTTATTACAGGACTGGGAATTTGAGCTGAACAATAATGGAAACAGTTACAAAACAATGTACGTGATATCAGTAAAAGACCATTCTAGTATACATTCAAGTTCGTGAAATATCATCAAAGTGTATGTTAAGTATTGTTGAGAATGTTTACAATTTACATAACACATTGACATCTCTTCGTATGATTACATTTTAATTCTATAATGATTAGTTTTGTTTATTGACATGAAATCAACACGATGCCTTGTCCTGGTACATATTGTGTTTCTGTTTAAATAACCACACATTTCATTACATATTGCTGTATTAATACACAAACTGGCCATATTGGAGTGAGTTGTTAGATATGGTTATGGTTTTTCTTTCCCATTGTCAAATTATTCTGAACATTCTTGTTTTGAGTTAATATTAAGCAGATCACAACAAATGTGAAAGAGCCACCGTTTTGTAGGGATGTCATAATAATGACTTAAATGCTTTTACTTTTTATAATAAACTACTTCATCTACCAATTCGGATTTGTTCACATTTTAGCATACATAATCATGTTATGCTATGTATGTAAGTGGAGAAAACCCTTATTCTTTGCTTATAAAGTTGGCTTATAAAGTCAAAGCTTAACATGCACCGTGTATGCAGTGCTCTATAGATGTCAAACACCTTCCATAACAGAAAGATATTATGATTGATATTCAATTAAAAGATCTATTGAACTGAAATGGCAATAGACAAGGTATTCTCGAGAGAAATGGTCGCTTTAAAGTGGTTTAACGTCTAGCTTAACAAATATTGTAAATTGTGAGACTTCAGAAATTTGATATAAAACTCATAATAAAAGTAAACAACTGTTAGCATGTACTTAAACTAATTCGTGAAGTATACATTGTATATTATATTTTAATGGGTTAAGGTGAAAAGAGCATCATACTTGACAGAAATGTTCACCAACTTAAGACTGTGTGTCATGAGTATGACCAATTAGGATAAAACTGCCTCTCTATACCTTTGATTTGAAAAATTTAGTGTCAAAAGTGGCATATGTGGGTATTCGTCACTCCTTGATAGATCAGGCTGCCAACTTAAATTTTCACTTGACTGAGGGGAATATCACACGATTCAGTGTCCTTAAAAAGTCTTTTGTCCCACATTAGCAGTTCAACTCATTGGTAGATTGATTAGACAGAAGGAAACTGACTAGACCACAGTCATGTGATCAATATTAATGTACGAGTAAAGAAGGAATACCTTGTTCCACTAATAAGACCATCCTGCTATTAAGACCACTTTCATAAGAACAAAGGGTGGTATTGATTTTACAGCATATTATGCACAGTGCTAAAGATATGATGCTTCCACTATTAATGTTTTGCTGGTGCCGATTATTATTTAAATTTCTACCTTGGGATCATATAAATTGATTGTATCAACAGCTATATTTTTTCTTAGCTTGTGTTTCTCTTATTTAAATTAAGTTGCAGTGCTTTTCTTGAAAATGTTCAAGAACCCAGTCAGTGAACAAGCAATAGATTCTGTGCATATTGCAAGGACATCAACAATAGGATAACAGTTGCCTGTACTTGTATACTGAGAAACCATGTACAGATATTGTCTGCAATGCATTTCAATGAGGAGCCAGATTACTATATAGATCATGTTTCTAAGTTAATGATAACTTATTATTTATGAATATTACAAAGGTATAGATAGAAATCGAGCAGTGAGTCGTGACGAAAGGTTGAGGATTGTTCCATTCATTGAAATAGGGATAAGTAATACATTGACCAAGTACATTACTAAACCTTACATTAAAATTTTGTAGGCCACTGTTGTAAATGGCCTACGTAGTCCTGAAATCAGTGAACTGCACTATAGTAACATTATTAAACTGAATTATGTTGGTTTGTATCCTTAATCTTGCCACTATTCTTTTCAAATCATGCATTGCTCGTAATTTCGGTGCCTTTATGTTAAAAAGGGTATATATGTTTGCAATCAAAATCTATTCTGTTCTCAAAATATGCAGGCAATGTCATGTTATAACGAAACAATTTATTCGATTCTGACCGTGCTTGGCTCCAGAACAGATGCTACTAACGAAGGAGTAATTGAAAATACATGAAATTAAATTAAAATAAATACGCAATTGATTCCAAATATTGAAGTACAAATTGCAATAACAAAATGCCAAAAAGCCAATTAAAAATGGAAAGGAGTAATTGAAAATGAAATCACATGGAATGATATACATACAAAATTCATTCCAAATATTGAAGCAAAAATTTGCAAGTAACAAAAAGCCAATTAAAAATGGAAAGGAAAAAGCGTTCACATGGGGTTCGAACCCACCACATCTCAAACAACAGACTGAATAAGTAAAAAGGCTGGCGCCTTAACTGATCGAGCTATGCTCTTAATCTCAGCTTGGGACAAATAACTAATATTTATATAATACGGAAACCATCGAAACGTTCCGAAATGCCACCCACCCTACAAAATGGACATAGCTGATCTTTGATCTTTCACAGGTCGTTGTCGGACCATAGATGCATGATACAAATGGAATGTTTTTTTTAATGTATTTACATGCTTGTAATATATACATTATCAAAGTGATGGAAAATCTTTTTATAGGATGAGGAAAATATCTTAGAATGTCACAGTAAAACTGCTGACCAGAATGACAAGTATTTAGATAAAAACATATTTTATGCAATGTCACAATGATAAATTTAGAAATACCATGATATAGATATTGGGCAACAAAATTGGATCAGAAATTTTGTTTGTTTCTTTGCTCATTGATCCTAAGTGTACGATCAAGTCAAGGTGAGAGTCAAGTTAGAATTAATGTCTTGAGTTGTACTGTCTTAGTTATTGTTTTAGTATGTTGGAATAATGTTTATCATTCAACAATAAACCTGTCAGTGTATCAGATTATTATTTCTTTGCGCTTACTATGTTAAATTGTCCCCCACCCCTGAATTATGTGGGGTAACTTGTTAGTAGCTTAAGGATAGAATGTGATTAGTGCTGGTTAAGGCCTTAATGAAATCCAGGGAAGCTGGTTTGGAAAACAGCCCTTAAATAATGTTGAAATGTTGTTAAATCTGAAGAAGTATCTTTGTGCTTATTGTTGGTTTTGAACATGACCACAGATGGTTGTCAAATGAATATAGATTATAAATATGCTTGTAATTTTCTCAGATTCAGTTGTCTTTGTTTGGTTTTGCACTTCTTTTGTGTTTGTGTATGGTCTTGTCTGAAATGATTGTAATTGATACAAATCAATATATGTACTGTATGTGTTTTTAATTGTTTACCTTGACCTGTTTTTCGTATCAGCCACATGGACATAATTATGGTCACCTTCGGCGGAGTATAAAGAAAAGTACTGTCTTTTGTGCAGATGGCAAGAGCTGCTGATACTACCTGATAAAAGAAATAGTACTAGTACATAATTATGTACTTTCTCACACTGGCTGTCTCCTAATTTGTATTTATAATTGCAAAATAGAAAGAACTTGAATGCATGCCACATAAAAGTATGCACTTATGATATATCTTCTACAAAGATGCCTTCTCAAAAACTTAATATTTTGAGGTATTTTCATTTGTTCAACAATATTCTTTCAGAATTTGTTCAAAAGAGACAGTAATGAATATGAATTCAGTTCACAGAATATTCCAAAGCTTTATAGTTATACTGTTTTTTGCAGACAATGATGAGGGGATGGAAGTGATGCATGGCACCAGTGAAAATGACATTAAAGGTGCAAACAGCCATTTTACAGGCTATCCCTTTAATAATTCTTTTGTTTTATCAGACATTGAACAGATGGATTACAGCAAATACACCGCTGATGAACTTCTGGGAAAGAAATCAGTGCGAGGAAATCCATCATCAGCTCAGTTACATTTTCACACATTAGTTCGTAATGTTGCTACATATACATCGATATGGAAGAATGGTCCAAGTTTGACTGAGATTACCCGTTCACAAAAAAATCAGTTTCTTGAAGCTATAGAACATACGTTGCCACAGTTACGTGGAAGAAGGAAGGAACTCTGGAGAAAACTTGGAGAATGCTTGCAAAACAGAAGACGATACTTGAGACGCAAAACTGGAAAAACTGGATCAAATAACTGAAGTAAAATAATGGAACTGATGGTAAACTTAAAAAAAACTGCTTCCATAGCAATGTAATCATCAATTCCGAATGTAAATTGACAGAATCAACTGAAATGATTCCTAATTGTTGTTGGATTTTTTGGGTTGTGGGTATAAATCCTGGGTCACAGATCGGCATGTATTTTTAACGTTTATAAAAGTGAAGTTCTGTGATTTGTACATGTATCAGCAGATTTCATTTTGGGAGGCCTGGTGCTTTATATGGTGCATGTAAACTGTGTTATATGTGTGGATTGCTTTATCGGAATGTATGATTCAATGAACTATTGATTTTCATTAGTAGAATAATACAACTACCCGGTACACATGACTTACATTTGAGATTATTTGTTAATGCCATGTCTCTTCATGCACGAGTGTTTTATTTGATAATGTGCATTGCTGTTCTTTCATAGAATTTAAAAAATTGCTCTTATTGATGGAAGTATTTTCATTAGCACCTTCCTGTACCAGTATTTGTGTTGGAAATTATTTATTATTGTGTGATAGTCCTTCACTGTGAAATCGTTTCATTTAGCTAGTAAAATCTTTTTCAAATGTTCATTTTTTGTCTTGTCTTGATGGTGGTTTGTGCATTTATGCTCAAACTTCCCATATACATGTAGTTACAGTCTTCTCTTGCAAGTTCTTGTGTTCTATCTATTCAAGTAAGATTCAGGTGTTCAATCAAGATGAAATTTGACTCATTGATCAATGATAATTGAAACAAATCACCATATAGTTTTCCAGCCAATACTATTTTTTCGATGGCGAAAAAAGTTTTTAAAGGTATGAGTATAATTGGGACCAAACGTTTCTCATATTCACAAAGGTTATTTTTAGAGAAAAGTAATAGAAGTTTTTTAATCTGCCTACCTTTTTTATACCCGCTCAAACAAAGTTTGAGACAGGGTATATTGGAGTCACTTCAGAGTTTGGTAGGTCAGGCTGTTGGTGCGTCCGCGTACAATATCACAAGTTTGTGGAGTGAACAACTAGTTCTAAATTCGATAAGCGATTGCAATGAAACTTGAAACATGTCATCATTGCCATGAAGTGTAGATGTGCAAGACGCAATTAACATGCCCAGTGATCCACGCATTCCAGAGTTATGTGCCCTTGAAGTTAGCCATATAGTGTACTATCGCATTCTTAGTGTCTAAGTGGCGGCGCGTGTTTAGTCACTTAGTGACAAAGCTCTAGTTTACAGACTGGAGTTATTCTAGGTTATAGCTGCTAAATTAGCATTATTTTGCGTTATGATACCTAGAACTTGTGACCTTTTCTTTCCACCTTATTGATACTCATTCACCCTTTGTATGCTTTCAGGCTATATTATGACTGACACTGGAAGCATGATGGATATAGGTCATTCAAACAATAGTAAAGCATTTGACGGAACTGTTGAACCAATGTATGAGAAAGTAAAGGGAGCAAACTCTAATAGTATCAGTTACAAGGGCTTGGAGGAGTTCAGTTCAAAAAACATTTCATCTAACAAGGCTGAAACACCACTTAATCAACATAGTCCAACAAAGTTGAGTAATAAGAACTCAAACAGTTGGTTGTTACATGGACATCTATCGGAGGACAATCTGAGACCCTTTGCTTGCAATTATTGCTCAAAATGTTTTACATACAAAAGTGACTTGAAAAGACACATCCGTATTCATACAGGAGAGCGTCCATTTCAGTGCCAGTATTGTAATAGAACATTTACACAAAGTACCCATCTAAAACTCCATGTTGTTAGACATATATCTGGAACCACCAATGATATGTGAATGAAATATGCTATATCAATAATCAAGTTTTAGTCTATACATGTATATATTAATGAGGTTTTCGGCTTGTGCTGGAATTTCCAACTCTCTACCGTCCTTTTCTATATTTTCTTGAGTTGACAGTACTGGTTTTTATTATCTCCATTATAAGCACAAAGCTTCAAGTTCCTGGTTTTTAATCCTTTTTCATGTTTCAACCAAGAATATACACACTAAATACGATTTGATTTAAATTAAAGGAGTCAAGTATTTATCCTTAATCTTAAATAATGGGTAAAAAGTGGATGAGTGTTCACATTGTTAAAGTGTGCATATATGTGTAAACATTCTACTCTTATGCCACTTCCACAGTGTTTGTTTGTTTGATATCCTGAAGCATTATTTGCAGGACTTTTTTTCACAGGTAGGGCAAGGGGTCTTTTCTTTAAATTAGGTGGAAAATGATGCCTAATTTTTGCAAAAGGGGAAGAAAAAACCTGATTTAAATTGGGTTCTAACTTTGATCAGGATGTTACTTTTCTTGACCAGTTTAGCTGCAACTGAGGAGATTTCTGGTTATTCACCTGATATTTCAACTGCTTACATGGATATACCTTTGAGTAGCAAGATGAAGGACAATATGTTTTGTTTAGATTTGGTTTATCCTTCTCTCAAAAGTGTGTGTGCATGTGTTTCAGTTATTCACTAACATTCAAACAGTTAATTGGTGGCATGATGTTTACTTGTGTATGGATCCGATATGGCATTTGTTTCTCCATGACAGTGTGATTGTAAATAATATTCATATGACAAGATTATTCTACAAAGCGATTTGTATTCTTTAATACTGATAGATACTCAATGATTATGATGAAGTTGTTGTATGCAATGTTGTATTTTAGTTATGGTTGGTAAATCAGAAGTGCTAGTTTGTTAATTGATCACCATACTAATGTTAACGGTGTTACTAATTGATGATCTGAAACCACTTGTGATAATATCTGTATGTCAATTTGCACTTAATCTGTTTGTGACATTTGTATTATAACATATGATTGATGTTTCTTAATTGTTACTGAAATAAAATTTATTCATGACGTAATAAATTGCTGCCTTTATGTTGAACGTTTGTTTTATTACTTTACTTATTTTCGTAAATGTTCATTTGCCTTTGTAATTGTTTACTTGTGTTGAGGAATTTTGTTGTACCTGATTAACTTCGCATGTCCCCAGTGGCTCTGTACTAACTACTTAGGCTATTTTAGTTCAACATAAGTTAAACAGTTAAATATTATTCAACCTATATACTCTGTGGTCATGAATTTCTAGGAAGGCTGTGTATGTATATGCATAAAGATATGATAATGGTCTATTTGGCTACTGGCTAGTAAATTGATGTGAAGATGGCATACTTAATGAATATTACATGTACATGTATGTGTATATTTTTCGGTGAATAGTGATTTTTGTTGATGGCCATCTTAACTTCTCTTTGGATTTCCTATATTCTTTTTATTTTGAACAGTTTTATTTTATGTGTTGTTTTTCATTTAGAGTTTATCGAATTTGGTTTATGGTTATTTTTGTTTCTCAACTGACCATTTTCCCACCTGTTTAAATGCATATACCAGTACCTCCCGGGGCATTAAACAAAATGAAAAACACACATGATTGAAAGCACAAATTGCTTGGGCAGTTTTCACACAAATGGGTAGATCTCCCGTCTTGACAAAAATTGTTTGAGACTAGCTAGTTTGCTTTATATAATCTCCAATCTATTAAACTAGTAAGCTTGCCCTGACAACTTTGAGACTGTTTTTGCTATGACCCATAAGGTTTTATGACATTCTATATTTGCTTCATATTTCCAATCTGTGAACATCATGTTTTTCAGACCTGACAGGGCATGGAAATATCTCAGAGATGTTTTACAGCACCTCAGCAAGCCATGCTTCAGTAACAGCACCCTATGGGAATGTGTTTGTTTCCAAAGAGTCACCACAAAAAACATCTAATAGTTGCATTCCAAAGACTTGTCCATTTTGTCCAAAGATATTCGCTACCCAAAAGGACTTAAAACGGCACATAATGATTCATACAGGAGAGAAACCTCATAAATGTGATGTTTGTGGCAGGGACTTTAGGTTACGACAACATTTGAAAAACCACCTTCAGATTTTGCATAATGTAAACATTTAACTTTTTGTGACACATTTTTGTTGAAAACACACAGGATTGAGGAAGGTGCAAAAAGCACTCTTAAATATTGATGTTATCATATGTTTGAAGTCTTTTTCCATAACTCATTGAAATGTCAAACACATAACGATTCATTTTTGAATTACATGTCAACAATGAAATGCAAAGTACTATAATTTTAGAAATATGAGGAGAAAGATATTAAGCCAGTTTAATCACATGTTATAGACATAATTAATGGAGACTGTCCAAGTGTTTAAAGTTATTCCATAGCCTCTAACTGTGCACAAGAAAGAGATTTAGGAGAAGGCTCTCTCAGGGTTCAAATCAAATAAACTGTTGAGCTTTTTCTGATACATATATTTGGCCTATTGAATGCACCAATACTTAGTCATTAAGTTTTGGGAACAAGAATATTAATTTTGTAAGAAGTATTTAAATAAAAATGAATGGAGAATTTCAGTCTTACTCCTTTTTTGGCTTCCTTTTTGTTTTCTGAGGATTAATAAATCCACAGAATGAACATTACTGGTATACCTCATTATACCTGTAAGCTGCTGTTTTGTCAGTTTTGGATACCTGATAGTTGTTATTTTAGCTTTTTTAGTTTCAAGTTTCCCTTAAATTTTGTACATGTATGAAAGGGTCCATATAAAAACACTGATAATGTTATGAGCTTAGTTATTCTTTGAAACTATGGTTACAAGATTTTCAATAAATATGTAGCTTTTTTCATAGAATCTTGCTGACATCATTTATTACCCTTTTATCAATCTGACTAAAGTACTTGATCTTCCTTATGGTGTAGCAGGTTTGAGGATATGGTTTTAATCAGATTGCCTTTTTTATTTAATTTGAGGTTATTTGGGAAACTGTTAAGTGTATGAAACGTTGAAGAACTTTTACCTGGTTTAATGTATAATTTAATTTATGACCTCAATGTCTGTAACAACATAATAAAAAGTAGAATGCAAGAGCTGTGAAAGAAAGAATGCAAGAATGTATTACAGCTTACAGTTTGAATCAAATACTTTACTTCACTTTGGAATTGTTTCGTTTATTCCTCCTCAATATGTAGATCTTTACAAAGTTGTATAAAAGTGACAGCCTAACTGATATTGGTGATATGCCCAAAACTATATTTTTGGATAGTTCAAAGTGATTTTCAGCAATTTTTGTATCTTACAGACTGCTCAGCATCAAACATAGTTACTCCGATCACCCATGTGTATGTTGGTAATGGTACCATGGTACGTGACTGTGGTCTGAAATGCAGCTATTGCGGTAAAATCTTTGTTAAAAAAAATGATTTAGACCGTCATATACTTATCCATACAGGAGAGAAACCATGGCCTTGCCAGTATTGTGAGAAAAAATTCAATCGGAAACACCATTTGAAAGATCATATACACAGAAAACATAAAGGCAAAGTGTTGAAATCATAACTTTGGGTAGGGATGCCAAACATTAATGTGCTGGAAGGATGTAATTCGATTTTTCTGAAAATAGGAACTTTTTTTCTTTAGAAAGTGCCTTTGGTGGTGTAATAAAGTTTAAACCTCGGAAGTTAAGTAACGAATGTGGATTTATCATTAAAATTGTGAAATAATACAATCACATAAACAATGCACATGTTTTTGCCCCCGCCATTCAAAATGGCAAGCGGGCATCAAAATGGCAAGCGGTCATCAAAATGGCAAGCGGGCATCAAAATGGCAAGCGGGCATCAAAATGGCAAGCGGGCATTAAATGTTACCCTTGTCTTTCTGTCTGTTCAAATTTTGGTTTCTGAGCGATAACTCAAGAAATATTACATGGATTCCATGGTTTCATATATTACATGGAAGACCGGTGTATGATAAATAATACAGACCAAGTTTGATTTCTGTTAAAATCTAAGCATTTTTACAGAAGTTATGGCCCTTTTTTACTTTGCTCTCTGCGCAAGCATTCTTGTCCTACATATATGTAGCTTTGTATTGTTAACAAAATTTATGCCATTAAATACCACTTATGAAATTGTTTTGATATGAATTATACATAAAATTCACAAATGTTTCTTTGTGTGACATGTTTGAGTTTGTCATTAACTACATTGTCTATGATGTGTTTGTCTGTATGTTGTTAATAAAATATTTTTACCTAATTAAGAAAAAAATTGTTGACTTCTTGAATTTAAGCTCTTTATATATTTTGAACTTGTATGTTGTATGTACTCCTTTATTGGCATAGATTATAATATATATATATATTGTCATTTAAATCATATTTCATCATTAAATCATTATTTAATATCCTGCAGATTTCTCAACATTGAACATGATAACTCCAATCCCTGTTTTGTCAGTTTTGGATACCTGTTAGTTGCTATTCAGCTTTGGATTGATCAAGTAGTTTTAAGTTCCCTTAACTTTTGTATACATGCATGAAAGGGTCCATATTAAAACACTGATAATAATATGAGCTTAGTTATTCTTTGAAACTATGGTTACAAGATTTTCAATAAATCTGTAGCTTTTTCATGGAATTGTACAAAATGTTGAACAACTTTTACCAGGCTTAATATATGACCTCAGTCTGTAAGAACAGTGAAAGGAAGAAATTAATGCAAGAGCAGTGAAAGAAATAATGCAAGAGCAGTGAAAGAATGAATTCAAGAGAAGTGAAAGAAAGAATGCAAGAGCTGTGTAATAGTTTGAATCAAGTACTTTACACTACCTTTTCTTAAGACCAATCCTAACAAAAGGCAGTTTAACATTGCTGATCGCATTAGATAGGTTCCAGTGTAATAACATCTAACATAATTACTGTAACATAATTTAGATCTGTTGTGTGTGATAGGAATATATATATATATAAGGAAACACCATCGTACAGTCAAACTGTTAAGTAAAATAAGTTTGGCCTGTATGCACAGGGTGCCTTAATTATAAGCCAGTCTTAGCATGCTATGGGAACAGCTGCAGCAGATTGGTACCATCCACATTAGTTATCCATGCCTGGAGTAGCTATTTGTTGGTCAGCTTTTGTGATAGCGCTATGTCTATCATGTATCGTAAAGAGTTGTCAAAATTTTCTTTAAACAAAATCGTGTCCTTTATCATTGGGAAACGGCTGGAATTATCCTGGTTTGGCCCCCAGTCAAAATTGTTCAATAAATTTGATTTCATTCTACTCTGCTGTCACCATGGCAAGACATAATAATCTTCCTTGACAAAAACTGCAATGCCTAGAGCTTAGATGTTTTGTGTGTATGCACTTGATTTTAGATAGGATATAGAAGTAAAGATTCAGGAATAGTCTTCTCCAAAACTGCAACACTTGAAGCTTATAGATGTATGGCATTGTAGCTCATCGTGTAGTGAACCACTGCCAAGATTGATCAAATCATACTCTTTCCCAATTAACCCTGACTTTACAAAGGCTTATGTAGGAAAAAATGTGTTTATAAATTTTCTGCCCTAAATTTTTTTAAATGATTCCTATGGGTTCACAGGCAATGAAAGAAGTTGAGTATTTTATCAGGTGAGCGATTATAAGGTCATCATGAACCTTTAGTAAGTTATTTTCTAGTCTAATCACCATGCTTAAGCCTTTAAGCGCATTAATAACAGTGGTAAAAGGTCCAATATACTGCATTGTTGTTCATACAATATTAGCTTAGGCAGGTATAAATTAATGTATGAAAGAAACCTCCTTGAATATAGCATTCATGTATAAAATAAATACCTCTAATTAATTTAGTATCATTTTATTCAGGTGTTATTATGGATACATTGTCATTAGTATGCAATCACATTTACATTGAGACTTGAGTATGTTTATGGTTATCTAAAATCTGCCAAAATGAGTAATAAACTGTATATGAAGATGTGTTGATATTCAGACCCTGGTTAATAGCTGATTAGGACATCAGGTAGAAATTCCATAATAAATTAATAATACTGACGGCCGTCACATTGACATTATTATGAAAATAATGCTATTTATATTATTCTGAAAAGCTGGCTGCATATGAAGCTATAAAAAGTTAAAGTCACTTTGCATAGACACAGACTTTTGGCTGTCACATGTAGTCATGGTTATGAAAATGATGCTATTTATATTATTTTTGTTCAAAATGTCCTAGATACATCACTCAACCTTTCTTTGTATTATTTTCACATTATCTCTTTAAAATAGGCATTCATGGTGTATTTAAATCAGTTATCTTTCCAAACTTTCTCTCAACCTTTCTTTGAATTATTTTCACATTATCTTTTTAAAATTGGTATTCATGGTGAATTAAAATCAGTTATCTTTCCACTCTTCTCTCGCCATTGCACAGTTCATGTACTGGGTATCTTAAGTTGGCATTAACCTATAATGACATTATCAATTAAGTGTTTAATGTAATGTGCTTATGTGTTTGAATGTTATCTCTTTAAATACAGCTTCAGCCAACACCCGAGGTCTTTATGTTCATGGATTAATATTGGATCATTAAGTTCAGTTTCAGGGTCTTTCTTTTTCCTGTGGGGAAAGGTGTCCGAGCCCTTAATATGGGGATGAAATAGTGAGTTGAAGCCTACTGGGTATTTTGGTGAAAACTTTCTCACCTGAAACCAATCTGGGGACTGAAATTTCAATGAGTAAATTGGAAATTTGGGGAAAGTTACAATATACATGTTTCAAGGAAATTATCAGGGGGGAACACACCCTTTACAGGTTACAACTATATGACATTTATTCCAGGATGTGTAGACCTTTTCAAAGTTGTATAAATATGACAGCCCTTCTGATATGGGTGATATGCCAAGAACTATATTTTTTATAGTGATTTTCAACAATTTTTGTATCTTACAGATTGCTCAGCACCAAACATGGTTACTCCAATCACCCCTGCGTTTGTTGATGTCGGTGACTTTGGTGGTCAGAAATGCAGCTATTGTGAAAAAGTCTTTGGTACAAAACATGATTTAGGCCGTCACATACTTGTCCATACAGGAGAGAAACCATGGCCTTGTCAGTATTGTGAGAAAAGATTCCGTCAGAAACACCATCTAACAGGCCACATGTACAACAAACATAAGGACAAAGTGTTGAAACAATAACTTTAGGGATGTCACAAAATTTAAGCACACTTGATATTTCGATTTTTCTGAAAATAGAAACATGTTTCTTTGGATAGTGCTTTCGGTTGTGCAACAAAGTTTAAACCGTGAAGTTAAAATAGGGGAGCATTGAATTATCAGTGAATTGTGAAAAGAAACAATCACATAAACAATACAAATTTTATTAGCTTTCATGTAACCAAAAGAAATTTACTTAGCTTTTAATGTAAAATAGTTTTTATGCGATTACCACAATGTATTTATATGCTTTTTATACTGAAATAAAAAATTTAAAAAAATAAAAAAATTTTTTTTTTTTTTTTTTATGAATTGTACACAAAGATGTTACTTTTTATGACATGTTTGAGTTTGTCATTAACTAATTGCCTATGATGTTGTTTGTCTACATGTATGTGTTGTAAATTAAATATTTTTACCTTATTAAGAAAATTTGTTGACTTCTTGAATTTAAGCTCTTTTACACATTTTGAACTTAATGCATTGTATTGCCTTATTGACATAAGTAGTATCTGTTTCTGTTGGTGATTTTTCCCATTTTCATCATTGTTTAATATCTTGCAGATTTCTCAGCATTGAACATGATAACTCCAAACTCTTTGGTGTATGGAGGTTATGGTCAGAAATGCAGCTTTTGTGGTAAACTGTTCGGGACAAAACGTGATTTAGGCCGTCATATACTCATCCATACAGGAGAGAAACCATGGCCATGCCAGTATTGTGAGCAACGATTCCGTCGTAAGCATCACCTGACTGGTCACATACTCAGCAAACATAAAGATGAGATCTATTAACACCTGGGAATGGCAATTATGTATATTAACTTAAGACTAGCATTTTGGCATTATTTGTTGGGTCATACAGACATAAATATGCCCATCACAATTTTTATTTGAGTGCTCTGGCAATCGGGTTAGTGAATTATTTAGTAAACATAAAAATTAGTCCTCATCAGTCCTGTCAGTGCTTTGATTCTGAAGAGGAGAAAAGAGGGATGATTTATTGATGAAGATTGAAACAAATTAGTGCAATTATCATATAAATAATAATTCATATATTTATTACGTTCACATTGCTTTCAAAGTTTGTTGTGATTAAATGTCATATTCGAATTTATTTGTAATGAATTGTATAAAAAGTGATTGAATGTACATTAAATGTTTGTTTCCAATGTTAAATATATATAAGTGTATTTGTACTTAATGTTGTCATTTAACAAATTGTCCATGATTGTCTTTGATTTATTTATAATAAATAAAATGTTTTTACTTGATTATGAATTTTGTTTTCTTCTTGAATTTAGACTCTACTCATTTTTAACTTTCAACTAATCGGTTTTCTTGGTCTTTGTCATAATGTCTTTATTTGGATTAGAATAATGGATATGTGACTTACACTAGTAATGCTGTTACCTATTTGGATTAGAATCATGGATATGTAACTTACACTATTAGTGCTGTTACCTATTTCACTGTGTTGTATATTCATGACAACAGGGTACAAAGATGCATGCTTCATTTAGGCCTTTAAAAAAATGTTTCAGGAAACATGCTCATAAAAATAGTGTATTTTGGTCTGGTCTTCATCGGCTCTTGAAGGCTTGTGGGAAAGGTAAATAATGAGTGTGTGGATGTACCATTCCTCATGCCAGGTAATAAAAAGTTTAGGGTCTCAGGGAAGGGAATGAGGGGGATAGGTACAAACATGCCTTAAATAAATCCACAATGGGACAACAAAAATGTTGTGATCCCATTATAGTATTGGTAATAATTATGTCCTGAAGTCAATTATGTTTAAAGCAGTTTAAAGCATATTTTCATCCTTGCTTTTTGTGTCTTACAGATTTCATTGGTGCTAACTTCTCTGAAACCAGTATGGTAACTCCCATACCCTCAGTACGGATGAATTTCGGTCAGAAATGCAGCTTTTGTGATAAACAATTCCGATCAAAACAAGACTTAGACCGTCATATACTCATCCATACGGGAGAGAAGCCATGGCCATGCCAGTATTGCAATAAACAGTTCCGTCGCAAACACCATCTTAGAGGTCATTTATTCAGCAAACATACTGACGAAGTGTTGAAATCATAATTTAGCATTGATACACTCATAGTGCTTGGATTTTACTTTAGCTGCATTTTGTGTTTTACTAGGCATTGAAGTCCACACACATGTATGAGGCAGTAAGTGCTGATAGATGGTTACACATGCATTGTACTGAGAAAGGAAACATTTTTGTTAATAATATGAACACATTTTTTTACTGAGATATTTTATGAAGAACAGTCTTAATGATACTCTAAGTACCAAAGAGAGCATATGACTTGTTAATTATTTCCTTTGAATACTGTGGAATCATTTATTTTCATTGGGTTCAATTTTTGTGAGTTTTACTAAAATGACTATTTCGTTGGGACATAAATTCGTGGATTTTGATTTTTGAAAAGAAATGCCTTATTTTTGCATATAAATACGTGGGGATTTGATTTCATGGATGAGCCAACCCGCGAAATCCACAAAATTAAATCCCCAACGAAAATTAATGATTCCACAGTATATTAAAGTACCAGTAACAATGAAGAAGACTTACTGGTACTTTCAAATTGATCATTTTTTAATGTGTTCACTTGAAAAAAAACGATAAAGAATGAATGGTCAGTCATGTGGCTGTATTTTTGTTTGGGATTTTTACTACCAGGTGGTGGAAATAAGTCCTCATTGAAAAGATCTTGAGAATTTCGTGTTAAAATCAGTCATTAGGGAGCGATGTTACAACAGTTACTGTGTTTGGAGGTAATGTAGATGAAGATATTATGACATAGGACTATACTATATTGCTTGTGACTAAAATCAGGCCTTGAAAATAAGGTAAAATTAAAAAAGAGAGGCTTAGCGTATGGATGAATAATCTAATGAAATAATGCAATTATCACATAAATAATTCACAAAATGTGAATTGTATTTTGATTTTTTAGTCATTCTTATGCTTTCAAATAACTAAGAATAAGTTCCTGTTGAATTTGGCATTATGAGTTGTTTACAAATTGAGTGTTTCTTTCTGATGTAGATTCTATTATTGTACTAAACTATTGGGGTTTTTTTGCTAAGAATTGTATATAAAATAAATGTTTCTGTCTAAACTTATGCATGTATATATATCTTTGTATGGAATACTTCAGTTGTTTACATTGTGCTTGTCTTTGATTCATTGTAAATAAAACCCTGACTTAACATTTCTGTTTTCTTCATGAATATATTAATTGACACAATGAATATTGAATTGAATATATTTTAACATAAACTATATACCAGGTCATTGGCCGTATTTTATGTAAAACTATGGATGGTTGCTTTCAGTAACTGTGAAATTAATACACTGTGGTACTGAACATATTCAGTACCAGAGGCAATGTATGTAAAGATGCATAGAATATTGAAACTAATCCACATCGTTCTGTAATTGTTCAAAATTCATTCATAAGCATACATGAAGGTGTGTTTCACATCATAATCTCCTGAGGTGAACTGTAGACAGTCCAAAAATTAATTTACAGTACAACCTCCATAGAGTAACATCCTGTGGGAGTTGCAAATATTGGCTGTGTTTAGAGGTTGCTCTACAAAAGTTAAATTTATAGTAAATATCAGCTTAGGGAAATTTTGAAGGTGTTGTTATAGAGAGGTTTTTGCTCTACAGAGGGCTGCTCTGGAGAGGTTATACTGTATTTCTGTATGGCTTTTGTTAGTTGTGCTTGCACGTTTTTGTACAAAATTCTTCATTTAGCCAATAGCCATTCTTGTTTCATTTTAGGTCAAAATCAAGCAATGTCCTTTCAAGACTTGTACATCAATTTTAACCAAACTGCAAAGACTCCACAGACTGGATTCCAGTGTTCAGTGTGCAAGAAAACATTTAGTCAGAAGGGGAACTTAAAATCACATTTTCGGATACATACCGGAGAGCGTCCACACAAGTGTGACGAGTGTCAAATGACATTCCGACGTTCAGATCACTTGCTGAGTCACATGGTAACTAGACACCCAAAGGCGACCAAAGCGTTTTTGCAGAAGAGGAAAAAATTATTGAATTTTTAAGTATGTGTTTTAGATGTATTTGGCTTTCTTACCTGTGTACATATATTGTTTCGATTTTTTTGCCTCCCATATTGGGTGGCTAATACATTTACCCTTGTCATTCCTTCTGCCTGTCTGTCTGAAAATTTTGTGTCACGCATATCTTCAAAGTATTAGGAGCAGAGTTATGAAATTAAAAAGGAATGTTGATCAGCATAATTATGCTGTCGAAACCTGAAGACTGGAGTTACCTGCCCTTGTGTTAGTATTTTGACATTACATATGATATGTGAAAATCTTGTGTCACCCATAGCGTGCAATGACCAGAATAATAGAGTGGAACCATCTATTTCCTATGGACATTTTTCTATTTGTTGTAAATGCTGAAACTTTCTAAAAATGTCTGTTCATTGTCCTACTGCATTCTTCTTAACTCCTACTTTCTCAAGGTATTTCGACCAAACTCTTAGAACTTCTGTCACTAAGTATACAAGGGCTTATCGTTGTGATTTGTGATCAAATTGGGCAGATTTATGGCTCTTTATATTGTGCATTCTCATGTAATATATTGAAAAATACTTTTCTTTGCATGTTTCCTCCTATATATCTCAAGAGATTTTGATCAAACTTTTATAGAACTACTGTCATCAGGTGACTCAGTGCATGTGATTATTGCCTTTTCGTTTTCATTTTTTTTCTACAAAGGAAATATTTAGAGACATACAGTTCAGTGCACATTTCTTCTTCCTGCATTTCTCAAGGGATCTTTACCAAACTTTCATAGAACTTTTATTAAACAACCCAGGGCATATTGTAAGGATTTTCTTATTAGATCATTTTTAGTGGAATTATGGCCTTTTGTTTACTTTGCACATATTATAATTGATTGAGAAATACTCTTTTGTGTGCAGCTTCCTCTATAATTCTGAAGGGATTTTATGAAAATAATTATCTGAAGAATATGAATGTCTGTAGTTCACTGTTGGATCATTGGTACTTAAATGGCCCTTTCTGATCCCAGTAATCATGTGCAGTTGTATTCTCGTATAACTCTTGTTTGTTGTATGTTGTAGTCATACCAAGTACTAATAAAATGTTTTTTCTATGATATTATACATTGTATTTGTTATTATCTCTTCATTAAAGTGGGTCTATTTAGTTTAATTAAGAATTAGAAATGATTGATTTTGGTGCATTTTAAAGGTCATAAGAATCTCTAACCTTTAATTTAACAATATATAGTGAGTACACTAGTTTGCAATTTGGGTTTGTGCTGTACAAAGGAGTCACCTTACTGTGTTGTGCATGGACTGGGTCTTTTAAAAAAAAAAAAAAACTATGTTTGTTTCTGGTTACATGCTGGTTAAAAATAGGTTGTTTATTTGCTCTTGAAAGCTTGTTAAAAGTTAATAAATGAGAGACAATGGATTCTTTGCTCCTTGGGATAATACAAAAATTAGGGTCACTGAGAAAAAATAGGGTAGATCAGTTTACTAGAAACAAACAAATTCTTATGTATGCCCAATATATTAGCCAAGTTCATTATGTATATTTTGATGTGCTAATTTTATTATAACCTTTCGTATTAATATTTTTCATGTTATAAATATTTGTTTATTTCAGGTCCATACAACATAGGAATAATGAGAAAACAGACGCCTCAGTGCCCTGTGTGTGGAAAAATGTTCTCATTTAAACAAAACCTGAAAACTCACATGAAGATTCATAGTGGTGAGAAGACATTTTTGTGTCACAAATGCAACAAAGCATTTAGAATGAAACATCATTTACAAGGTCATCTGATGACACACATGAATGATACGAATTCTTAATTTTACAACATGGAATTGCTTATCCTTGTGTTTGAAAAGATGGAAAACACTTGTGTAATTTGTAACATTTGTGTCATCTTGTGTTGCTGAAGTTTGGGGGGGGGGGGGGGGGACAATATGACTTTGTCGAAAAACTTTGTGAAAAAATAACAGATATTTTTATGAAAATCTGTCTTGATATTAAGATCTTATTTTCTGGTTGAAAATACACAGTCTGAGAGAAAATATTGAAAATAAGAACATTTTTGTATTTGTCATAATATCGGTGGTCTAAATATTGAATTAAGTTCATTTCATTTAAACATTGAAATATTAAATTATAGGCATTGAATTACTGCCATTCATACAAAAAGTTGAATTATGTGTTGACAATGGCATGGATGAAAGTTTTGTAGAATGTTCTGGAAATTCAGTGTTTTTGCAAGTACGGACCATTCTGGATTTATTGCTTCTGGCACAAAGGTTAAGGTTTTGTACACAAATTGTCAACCGTCACCCATGCTAAGTATTGTTTCAAAAATGGGTGAAGGTCATTATTCACTACACATCTGCAGTCAAACCTGTGAACAGAAGCCACCCTTGGGAAAGACTAAATGTGGCCTTTATTGACAGGTGGCCTTTATTCTGGGGTAATTTTGTTCTTGATTTTAAATTCCATTTATTTATATATTGTGTTGTGATGATTCTGTTTCTACACTGTATTGTATTTAAGTATGCTTAAGCTGTGTATTTCCATTCAAACTTATGAGTAGAACACATTTATAGTGAATTCCTTTGGACTCAAAAAGTAAAAACTTCATTATTTCCATGCTTACCAGTCCATCACATTGAAATAAAGGACTTGTTAAGGGAGGGAATTACTTCACTACATCCAGTTTTTTACTAGTTACAGATACATGCTAAAACTTTGTTATGTTTCACATGCACTTACATTGCATAATATTTCATCCATTTTGTGAACAGCAATTTTGTTATAATTAATAACCTGTTGTTCTAGGAAGTTTTACCAAAGACCTTAATATAGAATATAGTAAAGGTATAGGTAATTATATACAAGTAAATTATCAGGTAGTAACAGCATAACCTGTATATTGGGCATGTACTAATTACTTTTCAAAGAAATTTTATTATAACTTATTTTATCAATTATATAATAAAATAAGTGGATCTAATAGGTTATTTTTCCTCCTTTATTAGAATTCACTCTTCAAATTCTTTGATATATTTTAAACAAAAGCATTCAAATCCAGTAAGATATGCTAATAAGATAGAATATCCTCCCCTCTAATGGTTGTGCAATCAAACCCTTGTAACAGATTTTAATTATAAACCAAACTGATCTTTTTGTATAATTTTCAACAAAATATGTTACATAATTATATAGTTCACAATATGTTAGTATGCATACATTTCATTTTTTTAATCTTGGAATTAATTTGATACTGTATGTACTATGTCACATGTGTTGTAATAAAGAATAGGTAGATCTGGAAATTAGGAACCCGCGTGTTATTGTCTGTTCAGCTTATTACGTGTACACATACGCTAGTAAACTTACGAAATAAACTCGGACCTTCTATATTATCATTGTCTTGAAAACATTGATCAGAAAAGGTGAAATACAATACCTGGGACCAATATAATTTGTATTTTGTTCTTCCTCATTGATTGAGTCGGGTCAAGTCGAACAGCCAACTGCGTTTAGATATATGTGTATGGGTAAATTAAATTCCTATTTGTTTACTATTGGAAATATGACTGGTTGTATATGAAGTACCAAGATATGTCTTCATAGTTTCTCGTACGGCTCAGCTTACCCACAAATTGAAAGTAATGTTAACACTCAAAAGTAACTACAGAACCAGACAATCGCTGAAGAACAAGACGTATAAACTGAACTAGGGCATTCACAAAGTGTCTGCGACACAATCTGGTGGTTTAGTACATGCAGGGTCACCATTTTAAACAATGGCGTACATCACATGATCAACTCACGACTGGATATTTCACAAAATACCCGTGACGTTTATTTCCGGACCATTAATTTAACAGACTCAGGTACATGTAAGCCATTCAGTGTCACAATCTTAATAACACTAGTGATAACAATGTACATCGAATGAATTTTATTTGTTTGCTGTCTTTAATTGTTGCTAATGACTGCAAGCATCTACTAATTAATATCAAGGACTTACACAATATATACATCAAGGACTTATAATTATTTATATGTAAGTCCTTGTAAAAATGACAATCGCAAATGATGACATTAATCATGAATATAAGCTGTAGAACAGAAATTTTTATAGACCTACGCTATGTTCCTATTAAAAACTACATGTATTTTATTAAAAACAACAACATTACATTCATAAACTAGTGTGTGTTTTTTGTTCATATTTCAGATCCCGCAACACCATCGGCATCGCACGACCCTTTTAGTTATACAAGTGTCCCCATGACCAAGAGGAAGATACGATATCGCGGCTTCCAGTGTTCCGTATGCCATAAACTATTTTCTCAGAAAGGAAATTTAAAATCGCATTTTCTGACTCATACGGGCGAACAACCCCACAAATGTCAGGAATGCGGCGTGTCATTTCGACGAATAGACAGTCTTACGAGACATATGCTCTCTAAACACCCGACTGAGCCTAAGGCTTTCATGATAAAGAAGAAAAATCAGTAGCTACAAACTGTGCACTGATCAATACGGTTTTACTCATAGGCACTCGATTTCGTGATTTGTATACGTTTACAGACGTTATTTTGCAATTTCACCCATCAAACAATGCAAATCTGTCGAAAGAAAAATGTTCACTTTTTTCCCTTATTGAGTGTATAAAAGGTGTTTTACACACTCAATAAAGGAAAACATTGAAGTTTTTTTCTTTCGAAAGATTTGCGTAGTTTAATGAGTGAAATGGAAAAATAACGTCTGTAAACGTATAAAAATCACGGAATCGAGTGCCTATGATTTTACTGTGATTTGTCATTTATGATGTTTGCATTTCCTACCGTACTATCATCGTAAAACATCTGACCGTTGCCATTTCAAATTCAATCTATCACGAGTACTTGCATACATCTAGAGCTATGGGAAGCAAGAGCAGCCTGTCAACTCCTTAGCAATGACAGTGATACAATCACAACTCTAACTATGTTCAATGTTCGGAGTCACTGTTCGAAATTGGCGAGTTTAATTTAGCGCTCTCAAATGTGATGGGTAATAGCTGGGACCAATAATGTGCCTGAAAGTCCCAAATAAAAAGCAAGCAAAATATTTATGATTAAGGTTACTTCATAAAACGTGTTCCTTCATTTTTCTGGACATACCTCTCGTACTATGGAGGTAAGATTCGACTACAAGTATATGTTTGTATTCCGGATTGTAGTGTTAGAAACTTGAGGGAAGAAGTCATTAATATATTTTTAGCGATGTACGTACGATAGCTGTACATTCGGCTTTTCTGTCTAAAGCGAAAATAACTTCCATAAATCTTAGATTACAGCGTTTAATTATCAATAATTTCCAGTGCTCTTACGTTGCTTTTCATATATTCCACATTCTATATGTATTTTTGTAGTGTATATTAGTTTCCTGTTGTTTTATATATTTTTCGTTCTGAGGTGCATTTTTTTTTAAATTTTGATATAATGCAGTTCAATGTAATTATGTTTATACGTGTTCATTTTTCCATCTCTATTTCGTTGCATTTCGAGGGTTCAGCGCAACAGTGTCGTAACTCGTATTGAAATAAGAACAAGTTACGACAGTGTTGCGCTGAGCCCTCGATTTGTGTTTTGTTCTTGTTTTTAAATAAAACATTAAAACAAAGTACACTTCGTTTGTCTCTTTTGAGTTTGGACAGATAGTTAATTATGGTCATTGTATTTTACATAAACATCATTCTAACCAATATCAATTTCACTCTTAATTGAATATAAAGGCACGTGACGCCTGAAATGTCACATGACTAATAAAATGGCGGGATTGTTAAGATAATAGCGCCGTTCTTCGACTCGTCAAAAAACATAGGAAGTAGAGCTATGATAAAGGAAAATGTGGGGAAGTAATTTGTAAGAAATTCACTCGCATTGATTGATATCATTCATTCAGCCAAAATGGTATTTAAATGGTCCCTATATTATGTTTTGTTTTACGGTAATTGCATTAAAGGCCCATTAGCTTTTTGAATTTAGTAACAATTGATGAAATGATAGTATATGTAATAAATATATTTTATTTGCTGTAAAACTAATAGTTTCATAATGCCTTTCGTAAGTCACATCTCGTAAAAATGTTGTCGTGTGTTTTTTCTTAATTTTTTGCAGTATCATTTAAAAAATACTGTGCTACATTTCTATATGTACTTGATTGAAAAAAAAGAAAAGTTCGGATTGTTTTTATTGCTAGGAAAATTCATTTCCACATCTTTCAATGTGAAATGAGGCCTGCTGTAATTGTTTAACATCCAAAAAAGTTAATGGGGCTTTAATAACCTATTCTTGATTGTGTTTTTCAACTTTGAAATATTAGTATAATGACTGGTAGGCTTAGCCTAATATGAAATACTTTTGTTCTACTTTCAGTGTTCTCAAACAGATCCATTACAAAGGGTTACAAATATGCTAATACAAACACACTATCAACGAGTGAAGATCTGCGCTGTGGTGAATGTGGGAAAGTTTTTACAGCCAAAGGGAACTTAAGGTTACATGAAAAGACCATCCATTCTTCTACTGCTAAGTTCCAGTGCCAATATTGCAGGAAGTATTTCAAAAGAAAACACCACTTACAAGCGCATATTATTACTCACATGCAATTCCCATGACAATTTGATTTCGTAAGTTGGGCTCTCTTAAGTATATATACTTGTTCGAATCATGTTCAACCGGATCATTTGGTTCAAGATATATTGGATTTTGAGTAGCATGGATATTGTAGGTAGATACTGTTGCTGTCCAACTTGCTTTGGAAATCTCAATTGTTATACCCAGGCGTACGTCCACGGTCTTCATCAATCGTTGAAGCTGAAATGTTGCAAACTTGACCCAAATGTAGATACGTGTAGTTGACACGGAGACAGAGAAAATTGATAATCTCAGGATGTTTTCAAGAGTGCTTATCATAGAAATTGGGGAAAAAAACGAGACAATGACCGATTATCCAAACAAGCAAGTGTAATGATCGAGGATGCATATTGATGGTAGTCCGTCGGGCATTTAGCATTTACTTATCATGGCTTCCAGCATGTAAAATTCTGCTTTCAATCTTCATACTTTGGTATACTATTAACTACAAAAACGCTTTTGTCGAAGTCGATTATACGTCAGATTATTAGTGGTATTTTGTTCTTCAGTGAGGTGTCGTCTATATCTCTTGTGTTACATATAAAGTATTTGTACATGCCTATGTTCTGACTATACAGGTTGCCTTCTGATTAATTCAGTCACACGTTCTTTCGTGACATTTAATAATACGATACCAATATCACATTCTTGATGATAATTTTTTGCCTACCTTTAATTTATACTTACACCTTAAGTTCACTGAAGAACGGTTACTTCCTTTAATGTAAGTACATGTGTAAGTATTTTTTGGATACCACCATTAACGTTTAGTATTTGTCTTTTGTTCGCAGTGGATCAGATGCGTTTTGTATGTATTCATCGACCTCCAATACCAAATATTGTGGTGTTGTGTTGTCAGTTATCAGCTTTGGAACGCGTAAGATTTGCTAGTATGTGATGGCCATACTCCGATGGCAATGAGATGTCATTTGTTCGGAAAACCTGTTCGTATCAGTTGGGCACCCTTGGCAATGAGGTGTTGACATTAATTTGCTAATGAATGGGTACATTTTGTTTATAAATTGTGTACATATAAAGGAGAAGCATATTCGTTATTTTTGTATAGTATTATTTTAATAAAGAACATGAAATGTCACGAATGTTGTCTTATCTTTATTTTACATGAATTATCATGTCCTCTCCGTATGTCAATTAGCAACAATAGCTTTGTACTATCAGACACTACGGACTTTACGTATACAATCAATCAGGGCCTTCGTGGCCGTGGGGTTACGGTCTCTGACAAGTAATCACTAGAACCTAACTGATGTTACTTCGAATCCAAATTTCACTTGACATGAAGCTGATCAACTACCTTACAGAAGGTCAGTGGGTCTACGCCTGTGGTCTTCCTTCACGGTTGAAGCTCAAAAAGCTTGAATTATTTGATCACTTTTTGAAAAATAAAATTAACAATATAAAGATTTGAGTAAAATAATTTAGGACAAATCTATGAACTTTGGGGTTCAAATCTACGGACATAGTAGTGCAATCCTACTGATTTAGTAGTTCAAAATGTGGACTTAGTTATCGTAATCCTCGAACTTAACGGTTCAAATCTTTGGACTTAGTAGTTCATTCACATTGACTCAGTAGTACAATCAGGTTAACACGTTTATTTAATCTTGCAGTGATTTTTAAAAAAAAAAATTCACTACCCATGCCCATCAAAAGGGGAAATTTAGCGCAACAAATTTCTGAATGGGAATATATAATAACATTTATTTCTATGGAATATGTGATTATTTAGTTGCTTAAATCATAAATATTACTACACTGTAATTGGTGATAATGGTGTGAGAACTGTTGTATTTTTATTCTTTTGACATGATCATGTGGAAAACACTTCTTGTCAGGGGGAAATTCTAGCTATTTTAGGGGGAAAATTAAAGAAATTTTGCTAGGGGAAACTGCCAATATTCGGCAGTAAATATAGCGAAAAAATCACTGTCTTGTGCAGCAAAGGCATATCGATATTAACAATTATATACATTTTACAGACAGTATACGATTAATTACATTGTAATTATATATTGTATTATTTGTCATGGACATGTATTTATGATAATTATGTACATAATCCCGAATCTGACGTATTCTTTTGTTCGTTATGCCTGAAGAGAACACGATAGGTCACTGATCTAATAGGGTTAGATGACTTGTTTTTTGCATTATTTTGTTTTCAATGTACAGTCAACCCTGTAAACAAAGGTTTATCATGCCATAGTTCTCACTTACGCCAATTTTAGACTTAACATGCGTAATATGTTATATTGAACTTCACTTACAACGACATAAATAATACAACCACCTCAATAATACAACCACCTCAATAATATAACCACCTCAATAATATAACCACCTCAGTGTTACGGTCTTCAGTTTCGGACAAATTTTTAATATTTACTGCGAAAGTCATTTGGATACTTTGACCTCTTTGAGCAACACTAGTATATTAAGCCCGTTTTATTTGATCACAAAGGTGGTCGTTATACATGTGTCAAAGTTTTATTGTTTCTTTACAAACATTACCTAATAAGAAATATTATGCTGCGTTTGAGCTGGCTTACTTTCATCATACTATATGGTATGTGTGGTTATTGTCAAGAAAGTAAAATGAAACACATGCTTGAGGGTATTAGGTTACAAATACATGAATAATTTATAGTACAAATGCGTTGTATATGTTTTGAATATTGTATTTCGCCGAGACACGAACTGACGATGTATTTAAATGGACCACATTCCAGGATAGTGTTTCTTGATTTTTAGAAGTTGAAGTAAATTCATGTACTCAATCATTTTCAACATTTGCCTATTACACTATATATACTCTTGGGCGATAAATCGGAATGCATTTGACCGCATACACACTCTCTCGGACGCTTCATTCATAAATCCAAGAAATGCGACAATGACACTAAATCAGGTTTTCAACAGTTTATTGAGTTGAAAACGTTTCTTATCCTTTAACCTTTACTCCAAATACAATCCTAAGCTAAGTCTCCATACACCTTGCTGTGTATACCAAGTTTGTCCGCAACATTAGTTCTCGACCGGTAGCCAATTTACTTGTCATCGCCGCCCGTCCTCCCGACAATAAAATGTACTTACTAGGCTTCTTAACATTGTACGACCGACAGTAACCGATTACTACTCCAAAAATAGCATCGGCAGAACTTTTGTATCAAAAACATTTTTTTATAATTCAGATAAATTTATAGCTCATATGAAAATATGGCCAAGAAAACCACAGCTTTTTTCACAAGTTATACAATCCATCTATTGTTAGAACAATGCGCTAACCCAGATAATTTATTACTAAATCGTGGAGTATTATGGTGATAAGTAGGTTTGTTGGATCATTTAATTGACAGATTTTCTAGATGAACCATAAATATCTTTTGTTTCGGAATTAAGAAAATGTGAGAATTAGGAGTTGATACATTGTTTTAATTTCCGAGATAAAGCATTGAAATATTCAAAAGATATTTATTCTAATTAACAATGCCTAATTTAACAATATCTCGACTGTCGACGAAGCGTAGACGATTTGAGTTGTCATTAGATAATAAAATCAAATTGAGGTATCTTAAAGGTTTTTTACGTTGGAATATTTGAGTAGAAAGAACTTTTAAAAAAGTGATTGTATACGTTATTTTGAATTCGAAGTATATGGATTTCACTTGGAGAACCGAAAAATACCCATTTTAAAACACTTTTTTCATTATTGAATAGGTATTTCCTAACTAGGGTGCGCACCCTAGATAGAACTATTTTAAGACCCCTGCCAAAATTTAAACCTCGCTTTCAAAACTAGGTAAATGCACGAAAACTACATGTTATGGTGGTGTTGAATAAACATAAATAAGGCAAATATATTTTAATACTTAAGGTGGGTCGCGGGTTTCCTTCCGAAAAGTGTTCAGTTTCTAGAAGTCAATGCACAATAAAAACTTTTTGCAGGAACATCCTTCAAAGTATTGACTTAAGCAAAAATGATGTATTCAAATGATATTTCCATTGAAACCGCTAAAAAACGGCCACCTAGTGGAGCGATATGTTGTATATGTTTTGTTTTTATTTTCGCGTTATTTCTTGTACTGCTCCGATAATTTTGTACATTAAGCTATGTGCACAATGCTGAATCATTTATAAATCCGAAAAAGTTAATATAGCTTCATTTTGCCGTCATTAAATCTTAAAAGGTTTTGATCGAACTCTGTAGCGGTGGCAATTTTTCGGGAGGAAACTCGTGAACCACCTTAACTAAAATCTCGTATTGATAAAGAAGATTAATTAAAACACGTTTTTCTTACTGTGCACGGCCTGTCTGACATGTTTCGTTGTTTTCATAATTAGAAATACAAGTCAAAATAGGAAGTACACATTTCTAAAAATAGACTGAGGATACCCTTTCGGTTCCAATACAACAACGAGTAATAAAGGTTTCCTTCCATAATTAATAGCAATCTTTGCCGAAATACTTCAGCATGTGCTAGATATTGTCCAAAGCAACTTTTCCGTCAGTTCTTTTCTTCACATGCATAATTTGAGAAAGGAAAGCAACTGATCCCCTTTAATGTGGTACTTTCTGAATATACATTTCTTAATTTGACAATTAAATGCAACGATTTTACTTAATTAAATTTTCAGGTGAAGAATCTTAATGTAAAGTATAAATTTACAAGAAATAGTTAATGATTTTGAATGTATGGAAAGAATGGTTTAGAACATTTAAAATGCTTACGTGTTTTTGCGCCTGAATCAGGATGGTTGTCCATTGTTTTTAAGAAAATAATCTGTAAAAGTCGATCCTTTACTCGATCAAAAATAGTCGGGGGACGCTGATTCGGTCCAAAATCGGTTAATCACCGTAGTCTTGGCGAATAACAAAGCAAAACCGCTGTGGCTTGCCATACATGGCCAATATTACTTGTAAGTATAACAATTAATGTACCTGATGCATTGACACGTGCTTCTACACATAATAATTCAGAATTATTCAGCGAACAACCAAGTGTATGATCAGATTGTTTTCTACCGCTTCCATTTACAGCAGGGTGTTCAACATGGATTACATGTCGTTTCTCAACAAAAGTGAAAAAGCGAGAAAACCGTCACCATTACGTGATTTGTGTATGTCATTTTAGTTCTTATATTTTTATTCATATATTTATTCATAATGATGTTTTAAACCATGTAGCTAGTACAAAAAAACACATCTAATTTACTTACGTGTATTTTGATCACTTTAAGTAAACTAGCCTTCAATCTACTGGAAAGTCTCAATGGAGCCGAAGTGTGTGATTTTTATTTAATACATGCATGTACTACAATTGGACTAGGAGATACCAGTGGCAAGGAGATATTGTTTTTTTTGGGCTATTAACTCCAGATACTAGTAATATGAAAATAAACGAAGAGTTTCTCTTGATACGCACACCAACTTTGGGAACCTGTCTGATACTTGTTTCATTCGATTAGTTAATAGCACTATCTAGAGCAGTACGTAGTCTGTTTCAAGTGGAGTGACGGGTCGAGGCTGATTGGAACCGTAGAAAAGTTGTATGTGTAATGTGGAGATACAGATCCATACTTGTGGAGTTCTTAAAGTAGTAGCTTGAGCCATACGGAGTGATGGGTTAGGGATGGTTAGAAGCCAAAGAACACCAAGAGAAAAATATCTCATAAGAACACACATTTATATTTTAGATGACGGTCTAGGTGTGGACATGAGCTACGTGCTCATGGCAGGTGGTTTGCCCAACCCGAGTGTGTTCCCAATAACAAGTATAGATCTTACTTTACGGTAAGATAATAACAAAATATTTGACTATTTCCCCCTTCATTTTCCTCCATGTTAGTTCACACAATACTTAAAGAAAACAGTAAATTATGATGTACTTGTTCCAGAAAAGCATAGATCTATGTTTCATATTCTGTAACTTTTCTCAGCCGTATTTCCAAACGACTGTGTAACTTTTAGTCTTTTTCTTGACGATTCTTAGTCTTGGACAAGTTTATTCTAGTTGTTTGTGGGTATATATATAGTAACATGTCTATTACTAGTTTGGGTAATCCTGGCTGTTTGATTGGCTGGTGATGTCGGTCATTTTGATTGGTCAATCATGGGACTGGCTATTCGACCAATATCCTTTGTGAAAACAGCAACTTCATACAAAAAATATAAACCAATACTTCTTGTAATTCGTCTCCCGCTAACGTTTCGTTATAGTTTTTCTTGTTAAAACTAGAAATTTGTCCGGAGGACACAAATGCCACCGCTTAGAGCTAAATCAAAAAGGGACCATAACTGTGAAAATGTTCTGATTTTAATGGAAATCGAAATTGACCTGTATCTTATTATTATACACCTTCATGTAATATTCCTTAAGTTTTCCCTCTGAAACCAAAATTTGAACGCAGGGACGGACGGACAGGTGTATATGCCCTTCCGCCATTTCGAACTTGTATTTGACGTACGGATATGGCCAAATATGGCTGTATAAACCAACCAAATTACACCCTGTCCTCCCGCACACCGTACCTATTCCTTTAATGCACCGTTACACGGAACGGAAACGATTTTTTTTAATGTATTGTTTTTGAGTTCGCGAAAAAATCTCAGCAAGAATGAAATTGACGCAGTGTAAATAAGTTCGAATGGGTGAGAGGAACCTCGGCAAACAACTTTTTTTGCCTAAACTTAATATCTAATGAATTAAAAAGTCTACTTGCACCCAATTAATAGCTAGCACAGCAAATAAATATCGCATTTTGTTCACATTTCAGTGACGACACTAAAGTAAATTTCAGCTGGTATGACACGATCCTCGCTCTCCAATATGGTACAACAGCTGGGTAAGATGGAAGTTTACATACCTTATTACAGGGGTGACAATATTCCAGATATATCTAGAATTCCGTATTTGTCTGTCCTGAAAGAGCTCAACTTCTGAGCAAAAGAAAAGTTAATTGATGAAAATATCTCTAGAAATAACAAACTTATGGTCAATTTGATCTGCTCTGGAGGATTTTCGTTAAGTTATATTATGGAAACAATGTTTCTATTGACACCCCTGTTATTACTTATCAGCCACGGTTGAACACGTTTGTATGGTGAATTATTATTGGCTCATATAATGACTTCATAATATCTGCATTTCACCACATCCATATAAACGAATAGTGAGCCGTGGAAGAAATGAATTGTTCATCGAATGAATCCGATTTTTCACGATATCCATGTTTACTGAATACGAATGGTCTTTTCATGAAGTGATTTTTTTTTAGAAATCCCGAATTGGTAAAATTCATAAAAGATCTCATAAAGCGTCTGCATGATCCACCAACTATGAATGATCCTAGTCACCCAGGTGCTTTACAAGTCATGACCACTTGTGGTTCCAACGACGGTATTTACAAGGTATGATGTGGTACATTGTTATTCATTATTTCTAGCCTATCAGCAGTTGTGTCTCTATGATTAAGACCCAGTCATTGCTAACATTAGAATTACTGTTGTATTATCCCCCTAAACTGGTTCCCGTTCCCTGCTGCAGTGCACCAAAGGCTTTGTACACATTAGTCGACGGGAACCAGTTTATTATTCCCCTAATACATGTACATAGTTCAGTTGCAAGATGATACGTACTTTACCATTTTTGATGTTTGTAAATTCCATATTAATCACCATACTTCTTGTTTCAGGTGCTCAATGCATTAATGGATGAAGGGGATACGGTAATGACCGAAGAAAATGTGTATCCGAATCTTCTAGCGGTGGTTTGTATTTACATACAATACTTATCTATCTTACACCCTAAATGGATTATAACTACATGTATTTAATTGGTTACGTGACATCCTAATATCATTATTCCATAATAAATATACGATATACGATATATAATATAAGGCCTGAAAAAATAGTCGTATAACGGTTACCCGACCTATCATATTTTAGCACCAAGTTCAAAGTTTTTAGTGCGAAGATATTATTTCCAAAGTACAAAAGGTATTGTGTTAGAATTTTTAAGAAAAAGAAAGTTGCGCGACCTGTCTACAAGTATCCTATTGTTTGAACAAGTAACCGTAAATATGTCATTTTTCTATGTTAACTAGAGTTTGGTTTGGCTTTTCATTAAACTCAAAATTAGATGGGGTCGAGGGTAATTTTGAAAAAACTCTCCATTTGTTATGGGGCTACAAGTATCAATAATGTCGGATCAAAGACTGATGACGTAAACTCACAAATTGTATTATAATGGGATCACTCATGGGTTATGTGAGCATTTTGAGAAATTTTCTGATGGTGGATGCGAACAAAAACATGTACATTATGTTTTAAATTATCTGGAGCACAAAATACGAAATTAACATGCCTTACGTAGCATTGCACTCCAGCAAAGACTAATTAATTCCACTCAGTAATTAAAATACAAGTCATGTTTTTGTTTATACTTTGAAGTAGATAATGATTTAAATGAGGGAGATATTTTTAATTATTTATGTGATACATTGTGGTGTTAACTTTGTCTTTATGCAGACTGAGCCACTGGGAGGCAAAATTGCAAGCATAAAAACAGACAGCTGTGGAATCATTCCAGAAAGTCTTGCTGCGTTTCTATCCAAGTGGCCAAAGCCAGAGGATGGACGTCCCTCTAATGGAAAACTAAAAGTTTGTCAGAATATTGTTGTTACATGAATTCACTGCATGGAAACATGTCAATTGTTTTTATTCTAACCACACAAAAAATACTACACTAATTTACTAGTGACCTGGAAAAAGACAAACATTACATTTTCAGCGTTAGATGGCGTACAAGATTGGCAATTAAAATTGCTATGTTGCAATGATATGGGTAAAATAGAACAGCCAGTTATAATTTATCGTAGAATAATACATGTATATGGTCTCATTGATTTCTTATACACGTTTGTCTATGCAAACTTTGGAGATCGTATTAGAAGATACATGATTAATTCTGTAATTTAATATTTTTCAGCTACTTTACTGTGTTCCAAATGGAGATAACCCGACTGGTATTCGATATACAGTTGAACGCAAACAGGAAATCTATAGACTGGCTCAAGAATATAATTTCATGATTCTAGAAGACGATGCTTACTTCTATCTTGAAGAACGGGTATATGTTTTGCATGCTTATACCTCCCGCATTAAATGATGCAGATACATATGATGATTTTCATATCCGTCCGTTTTTGTACATTCGTGCGAGGTTAATTAAAGCTGCCATTTGGGGGGGGCATACATGAGTTAATTGAATGCAGCGTCTTGATTTTTTTTTCATTTTACATTTGGGCTTAACATCGCACCAACATCCAGTTTTTAGACCCCTCAGTATACTTAATAGAGGAAGCAGTGCAAACATAACACAACATTTGTCACTTGTTTTTCAGCCATTGACTAAAAGTTTTTTATCAATGGATGTTGATGGACGAGTTCTACGATTGGAGACATTCTCAAAGACGATTGCTCCAGGACTTAGATTGGGTTTTTTGACGTCACCAGCACCAATCGGTAAACAACTACTGTATGTTTCTCAAGCATCTACGCAAGGCAGTTCATCTCTTAGTCAGGTATAGACCATTTCATGAAACTGTTAATTACACATCTTTCGGCTGAGAACAGAAATCCCATCTGTTCCAGTTTTGGCTATGATTTCTTCAACTACCAAGGGAATTAACTCTACAATGTAACAGAAATGAATGTATCGCAGTTGTTTCCCTTGCATGTTCAAAATCGTAAAATTACTTAGATTTTGTTGGTTGTGTTTCAGGCCCACCGGTTTATAAGAGATATCAACTAATAGAATGATGATAATTCATTCGTAATTCACATTATTTGCAAAGATATTCTGTCTGAAAATTTTGCTTAAAAGTACCTCGCTGATTAGTAACGATTAGCGGTGAAATTGAGCCACGAATATGTAAGAATTAATGTGTAGGAAAAAACATGTAAGCCTATGATTCTACTCTGAAACTTAACATGGTTGTAGGAACCGAGGGATGGCTATGTAGTGTTTTAGACCCTAATAATTTCGACTGATCCCCCCCCCCCCTTCATTGCCAGGCAAAATCTCAAAACTACACGCCCGCCCATACCTACAGGTCTGGTTAGCCATTTAAAAGTTCCTTCATCGATATTGACGTCTAACTGAACTTATTGCTATCATAATGGAGGAATATGATAATTTAACTAGCTATTTGTAATTGCATTTACCTACCTAAGATTGGGAGTTAAATTTAATGACTATATATACCTGCTTCCTTTTAGCCATTTGATATTTTTCTAAGTTTAATTATTCTGGACTTTTGCGTAGAGCAATTGCACTGCCTGGTATGAAAAGTTCTACTTTTATGTATCGTACCCTACGTACTGTATCGGTGTAAGTTTTGACGTTTGATACTAAAAATGAATGTCGGAAGTACAAAAATGCGTTTCAAAACGATTTCAGTATTTAATAAAGGGAGGTAATAAAAAATAATTTTATTTTTAATTTTTTCCGTTGTAACAAATGAATATATGTGTAAGTTTAAATTATCAATCAGTATAATGATATTTAAATTATTCTTGAATAAACTTTGCATTATAAAGCATTCAAAATAAATATTTTTTAAATTTTAAGAGTCATATATATAGTATGCCAATCGATTATTCGTTAGCTTTGCGCAGTGGCGGTACCATAGCCAATGAGGTTTATCCGAGGCGTGGTTATTGCTAGTTGAAAACTATACCCAATACCCCGCGCCGACGCCCTGAAATATGGGCGGCGAGCGCAATTTATGAACGTCCCTACGGGGACAGAACAAAACATACAATCATCTTACTGTAAATGCAACACTCTTCACGTGATTCTGGGTGAAATAATGTGTAAATGAAATTCATTCCTACCTTAGAAGGTAGATTTAGGTCCATATAAGGTTTAAAGCGTTACCTGCCAATAAATATTTTCACCCAATATCATGCAGTGAAGGGCTAGTGGTTACTAGTCAGATACCCAATGAGGCATCACACCACCATAAATCATGTTAACCTTTTAATCTGTTGCGTGTTTTTGTTTCTCTAAACTTAGTGAACTTTATTATAGATGGTATTGATACAACTTATACGAAGATGGGGTGTCGATGGTTACTTAAAACATTGTGAAGAATTAAATGCGTTTTACGCCAAACGAAGGAAACTGTGTGAAAGTATAGCAAAAAAATATCTGGAGGGTAATTAAGAATACTGTACTTACAATAGATTAAAAAATAATCACATACTGCTTCTTTATCAAAACCAGCTTTTTCCTCAGACCACCTATTTAAATCAAAGTACTGAAAGTATATTCATGGAAGCTGAACTTACATAGACTTGCACTGCAACATGGAACGGGAACCAGCTTAACAACTGCATGGCGGATGTAGTACATTTTACTTTGATCCGCATCAAAATTCTTGCGCACCGAGGGAGTTAAGACTATGAAAAGCTGAACTATCAGATCTTTGAGTATCTGAACAACTAATTAAGTCTTAACAATATTTTGGACTACATAATATTATTTTGTGTATCTTTAATGATTTGGTTGAAGACATTGTGTATAATGCCATTCATCTTCCACTATTGATCATTCGTAATGAGAAATTAGCAGTTTCTTGTGGAGAACAAGGTAGGCCTAAGCATGTATCGGTGTAGAATCCAAGAAATTTGTTTAGGTTAACTGATTATGTAAACTGCAATACTTTTGAACTCAGATAAAAAGTCAAAAAAGGGAGAAATATTTCCACATGATAAATGATTTATTCTATATTAGAGAAGAAGTATTGTCTATTTCAGGTTTAGTAGAATGGACTGCTCCAACAGGAGGGATGTTCCTCTGGATAAAGTTCAAAGGTTTAGAAGACTCCACTTCCCTCATAACGGAACGTCTCTTAAAAAGAAAAGTTCTGATTGTATCTGGGGCTGCTTTTAAAGTAGGTACTGAAGCATCGTCTTACGGAAGAATTTCTTTCTCAATGGCTTCTGAGGAGGCGATGGAAAAGGTTGGTTGTTTAAAAAAACGTAAAATGCTTTTCACATTTTTCTTCTTGACAAAATTCTGAAGACCGCTCGAAATCATTAGATTAGTCTATAGCTTATACAGTACACCTGTGCTAATGATGGTCATCTCCCAATTAATACCATCATGTGAATAAAGGCCATCATATGACAAACATCATTGATGATTTAGAACCAAACGACCTCCAATAAAGCACACATTTTGTATTTCCCAAGGGTGGTACATTTGTATTTGTTCACAGATTTGATTTAAGTTATGTATAGTAATGCAAAAATTGGCTATCAGTCATAGTTTTTGTTCTTAAATTATAACAGTACAAGAAACTAAAAGGCCAACACATGGTAATTATAATTTAATATTTTCTTTTTTTCAGGGTTTCAAAATAATTGCTGAGGAATTGAGAGCAATGCAAAGTGAAAATAAATAGTAAACCATATTGATGTATTAAGGCCTTAAAAATGTTTGTTTCTGGAGCAGTTAGACTTACCCTACCTCTGACCTAATAAAACCAAGGACTTATATACATACATATGTATGTATATAAGTCCTTGAATATAAGTCCTTGATAAAGCGATTGGAGTCACCGGAAAAATAGGGTAGGTCGGGTAAACAGAAACAAACATTTTTATACCTAAATAAGTCTGTCTGCTTCAATGAATCGGACAGCAGATATAAACCAACACGCATGCGCGATCTTGCATGGTTAACATTTTGATTCGTTAGTGGGCTGAACGTCTGAATACACAATGATTGTTGATCATTGAGCGTTATAGCATCAGAAAATTGAATTCTCCTGTTTGTATGACTATGACGTCGATTGTGACATGAAAAACATCTTTATTTCAAAATGAATTGTATTTTATATGATTATTCCCCTAATGTTTGTACTAATTGTATTTGTCTTCGATAAACTTACAACTTATGATATGCACCTTTTCAAATCGCTCTCCAAAATTGGACACAAAATCACTATTTGTGATAACAAAACCTGAGTGTTTCATACCAGGGACTCTACATTACAATAACCCGCCTCCGTGGTCGAGTGGTTAAGGTCGCTGACTTCAAAACACTGTACATAACCTCTCACTGATAGAGGGTCGTGGGTTCGAGCCCAGCTACCGACCACGTGTCTTAATGTGAGAAAGTAGACAGTTGCTTACGGAGGATAGGAGTCTAGTATTGATTCTTACCAGGAAAGACGGTTAGGTGAACTGTCCGCCTTATATGACTGACTGTTGAAAAGGGGCGTAAAACCCAATGAAACAAACAAACTACAATCACTGTTCTTACACACACAAATAATATAAATATCTCAAATTGTGAAAATGAATTAAAATCTGTTAACTTTGTCCTGTGTTATTCCATATGCAGAAACCTGCTTTATCATGATCACACTATTTTCACATCTTAGGATGATGAACAGTTGATATAAGATATAAAATAATTGTGCTTTTATAGATGTGAAAATGGTGTTATGTCTCTAACAGATTTGTCTCCCTTTACATGTTCATACTGAATGATAAACCCCGTTGACGAGACAGTTCAACTCTTTTCAATTGTGGACTACATCGTGAAACGGAAACCAGTATAACTGAATATAAGGACAGAAAAGTATGAGCAAGCTGGTTCCTTTGTATGCCTGTTCACATCCCTTTGGTGCGCTGTAACATGGACCGTCGGAAACCAGTTTTACAATAGGAGCATGACATTCACTAAACGGGTACCAGTTAAGATTTGACGTTGGGAGTACAACATCCCAAAACAAATATCAACATCAACAAACATAATATAAATAGTAATAACAGAACTTGGAAAAATCACGACCCGCCAAACGGTTCTTACTCCCTGATACCCTGAACGGGTTCATGAAGATACATTGAGCATTATTCGCCACACGTGGTCTGTAAATAGCGATAATCTATTTTGATAATCAAATTAATTAATAATAACTGTGTTAATTATCTTAACATCATCAACTTATGTATCTCAGAAAGAGATTAAAGATTGGTAAAATGTTAACCATCGCCGAAGACTTTTTGCCATTGGCCCCCAAAAAATAGACCATAATACAAGTGTTTGCAAGATGACTGTTACATGCACAATGATTAGACATTTTGATGAAAGTCAGTATCTTGTCATTAGAATACAGAATGTCAGTGTGATCTAAAACAAATGTACAAGCGTGAAGAAACCGTCATTACCGAGAAGGTTTTTGTGTTATAAATATGTGCGTATATGAATGACCAATATGGTGTTGTTTTTTTAAAGAAACAAAACTGTTGTCAGTTTCAGTTCATTGTTTCACTCAGCTCATACAGTATTGTGACAAGAGGTATAAATACATTATAAAGCATGATTTACAGTGAACCAGACCGTATGTGTTGATATAACAACAATATGATGGTAATTCATGTAATAACAAATGATAAAATACAAAATAGATATACATGTACAATGTATATAAATTTGCAACTACAAATGAATAGTGTAGGTATGTAAATGAGGAGGATAGAAATGCTTCGTTAGTATTGCCAGTTTTTAGGATTCGTTCGAAACATTGTCAGAGCGAACCGCTAGTCATAAATGATATGAACAAATAGTAATTTAATATGGCATTAGTCTCTTAGGTGCCGAACCAACTAAAGTAGCGTATCAAATTTTGTAGAAATGATTTTGATCGGCAATATTTGACTATATCAATAAAAGAAACAATATATTAAAGTATTTTATGTATAAGCACATGTATACGTCATTTAAATTGAACTGTTGTAATCTAAAAATATAATCGATCAATTAATGTTATATTATTACACGCGTATCGTTCATAGCGAAATTTAAAACTAAATTGTACATTTTTTTACAGAATAATGAACGTTCTTGGTAGTTTAGAGACACAATGGTGTTTTGCGACAATTGGTGATCTAGATTGTTCGCCAGTGATAGTCAGTAACATGTGGCCAACACATGGTGATCGTACGTTAAGCCAAACCCTTTTATTGTCCGGCCCCACTTCAATTTGATAAAAAATACAAACAGTTATATCTGTTTTTCAAAAATTGATTTGCACTGTAAATGGTAGGAATTGACAACTTCAGACACAATAGAGAGTGTCCCTTAACAGCCACTTCACACGGACTGCCCTTTGATAGTTAATTCGGATAACTTTGGTCGGTATCCGCTCTTACATCACGGGTGATAGTATAACCCCTGGCAACCTCTTATCTTTTTTAAACCGATTTGAAAGTTAACAATTCTTTACCATTAGATCCGCCGCGCGCTTTTATTTACTTAGCACGTCTTATCCTTGTAAGTGTAAACAAAATGGTGTTTGAACAAAACCTTTCTCACACATCTGAAAACGCTCATTAAAGTAATTTTCATACGACTGTTATCCGTGATATATCGTTGTCGGCATCTTTTTCATGTCTAATCTGTAGGATAAACAGCTATTTCAGTTTCCGATGGCGTTAATAAGCACTTTTGAGACGCAGGAAATTAGAGATTTCGGGGATGTCCAGTAGTGTAATAAACCCCTTCCAACCCTTAAGTACGCACTTTACATTGTACTTCAACTGGAGCAATTTTCGCCTGTGGAGATAAGTGTGCACTTTTTGTTCTTGCATAATTATAAAACGTTGTTAATATCATCATACTACACAAATATAAATTAGAATAAATGATCAGAAATGCCCAGGAGTCTAACGGTTGCTTGACAGCAAATTCGCTTTTCGCAAACATTGCAGCGTTTTGGACACGTGATATAAATCTACAACCCATTAAAAATGGACACTATTAATATATTCTTACTTAATTTGTATACATAAGTGCATTTTTTCTGCAAAATATGACTAATATATCTATCCAAAATACAACCATTCTGTTTAAGAATTTCAAGAGAAATACATATTAGAATATGTAAAATACAAAACTATAGCATCTATAGATAGTCCATACTATCAAAGACCTATACGTTACATACATGGATGTGATACTATACATGATGATGATCCAATGGTTCTTCACTTTTTTGCCAGAAAAAAAGCACATTGTACATGTGTGTGCATATATCCAACGAAACCGAGCCATTTTAACAACCAGTGGGTGACTATTGGAGCACAAAATAAGCATATTTTTGTAACAAATATGAGAAAATGTATACCTGGTTATATATAGTCAGTTCAAGTGGAATATCCAGATGGTCATCTTTTACTGCTAGCTTTTTATGACATCCACTGAAATAATAATGGTAATGCATTGTTTGTCTTGCCTGGTGTCCGTTTCGTGGATGCGAAGCACCAAGGGGTCTTCTAATACAGAAACATCTTACGGGAACCAGTTAGTTTGTCTTATTGCATTGATTATCTTGTCAAGTGCTTCTACACTCGAGTTCAAGTGTACTTGGCGTGTCAATATTCATACAATTACTATTTATGTGAAAACTGCCATAAGAATAACTAAATACTATCTTCTATTTTATCAATTCATCTCCTCGAAAATCGTGGACCGCACACTCCGGGTGGCGTCGTAAACTAAACGAGTGTCGCGATATCAGAGCGAGACGGGAGTGTGGTGGTATTCCCCAGGAAATACCGACACACTGCGACGTTCCGCTTCGCGTGCAGCGACGTGTCATGGTCGGCTTTGCAATCAACAGCTGTCGCCTTCACATTAGGATGGTTTGTCACCGATTTAGAGTAAAACATACCTTTTTCACCTGAGATTTGTCGCCGCATTGATTTAATGACTGTTCTGTGAACATTGCAGTGTCAGTTAAATTAGAAAATAAACATTAAATATATAATTATATTCAATGAATTAGTGTCACTTTTTTATAAGAAAGCGTCTTCATTTATATGTAAATATGCTTTTACGATAAAAACGTCCGTGTACACAATTATGATGACGCAGAAAGTAAATGTGTATTATATCTAGTAATCTTTTATCATAGCATCTCAGCGGCGAATTAAAGAGATCTGGATCTAGAAGTAAATGTAAAAATAAATTAGAAAAAAAACGCATTCACTTGCTTAAGATAACAATACATGATGTGTGTGTGTGTGGGGGGGGGGTTAATGCAGGAAACTGACAAAGGCAAAAAGTTGCTTGGTTTCCGAATCACATCACACAAAAAAATATAGAACAATATTCGATAGTCTTCTTCTCGGGGATATAATTCATAATATGAAAATATTGCCTATGAAAAATAACCGAAAACAAAAAAAATAGGGTCGGCAGAATTTTTTTAAATTCTTCTGGCGCTTTTGGGCATGAACCTGGTGTACTAACAGAGACTAGAAACTACTTACGGAATATTCTGGCATCAGACAGAGACCTTTGTTTGTCCTTGAGAAAATTGTTCAACATCTTTGTGTATTCTTACACCAGTATTTCCATACGCCCCGGGGTCACTGACATAACACCTCTCTCTCTTCATCTCTGAAAGTCTTCGTGAAAGACAACTTGATCTAACGTCATCGCTGAGTCTGACACTAATTGATTAACCGGTAATTAACACATTTTCACGTGCTATATTATCCACTGAGTCGTGATGCTGACACGGTAACGTGAGAACAGTTACGTCATGAAATTAACATTTATAACGGTTCCGGGTGTATCTGGTACCCGTCATTTAAGCGTTGATTATGTTAATTGTTAATTAGCGAATCTTATCAATCCGCAAGTGGTCATTCTGCCACTACGTGAGTTGTTGACTACCGTAGATGAACGATTTTTCACGTTTAAATATCTGTTATATTATCTGCAATATTAAATTAATAACTTGATAAATGTGTGGCATTTAATTAGATGCGAAACATTTTAACTCCGTATCATTGTAATATCTGCAAGTAGAGCGTAATACTAGTACCTCATCTTATCGTCTGCGTGTTCAAACATGTGTTGCATTATTTTCGGTCAGCCATGGCGCGGTTAATTATATTTGTCCACGCTAAGTTATCACCTGAGTCATAGGTAAATAAAAACTTAAATTTTAAATACGATTCTCTGCAGGTCAAGAACAGAACTATGAATGTTTGCTCTAAACGCGACCAAAAAAGTGTTGCTTTTAGGTTTATAGTACGAGGACCGCTATTAGACATTTTCGATCCGCTTTTTTTTCGGTATCCGTTAAAAAAAATGCTTTTTATTCAGAATTGAATCAAAAAGAATATTTCCCAAGATCTGCCTAGCCAAAATTTCATCAAACTTGGGTGGCGTTAGGGCAAACATAGATTTTTTTCATTTATGCCTCGGTTTTTTAAATTGACCAATTGCAAGACCGTATCGTGAGTCTGAGCAGCAAACTCCGTACAAAAAAACGTTTTACTTTCCACTGCGAGTGCTTGTAAGAATAAATTAAGTGATAAATACGTTTTTCTAGCTCTCAAATTGCTTGTAAGATTATGTAGGATTATCATATTTAAATGATGCAGATTCACAGTCTGTTACACAAACTAGATATCCGATTTCTGGAACAAGTGAACACAGGCTCAAGCTCTAGGTTGGCATCTTTCTCATCATTTTTTAATGTAACAAAAACTAATAGAACATTACGATTTCGGATATTCAGTATTTAAGCCCTAAGTCGCTCACTTGAGTTCACGGGCATAATGTACTTGATAAAATCATTCTTTATTATAACTAGAGATGCAGTGGTTGGCATCGCGTGAAATAAAACAATATGTCGTATAGAACATCTGGGCTATGAAAACATTAACATCGCCATATTAGTGTCCAGTATTGTCCATCAAATCTGAAAAGAAAATCTGTCAGGGTGGACAATGTATTTCTTTCATTTATCATTTTCAATCATTTATGAATACGGGCGATCGAATGATTCAACCAGTAATAATGATTTATGTAAATAATCAGTCCCCTAGGTGTGGGAAAATGAGTGGCTACACGAGGAGTGGCTGCATTGACCAAGGAATGAACATTTTATATTACCTATGTACATCTAGCACTTGTGTAGGGCGGAAATAGTTCCTGGTTTCTACTAACTTTTTATGCCAACCCTTTATTTATTTAGGTTTTTAGGTTTAACGCCGTGATTCAACAATCTTTCAGTTACTAGTATAATATGCGATGGCCGGTTCACTTTACACCGTTTCCTGGACAGTATTTTAACCAGTACCATCTTACTCTTCCACAAGGAACTGGCAACTTCTTTGTGGAGGGAAATCGACATTTTAGGTACATGTATATTAAAAAGACATTTCTGAGTCTCTAAATACATTTGTAATATAGCTTGCTTTAAAGTATTACGGTATTTTGAAAAACTAGCGTTTTGATTACCCGTATATACAGTTACCAAGGGAATCTTCAACCTTAGTGAAAACGAGAGTTTTCCCGTACGACCCTTTTCTGTTTTTACAGTTAACCTCGTGGGAAAACTTTCTCCACTCAGATTTAATGACGCATGAAAAAGGGGGTTATTATGAAAAAATAATAATATCACAAAGGAGACACAAACACATTAATTCATACTTATTCTCATTCAATCAATTTCACATGAGGCATGAACGCTGAAAAACATTCGTTCTGGCATGTTTGATAAATTAAGCTCGCGCGTCCGATGATAAATAAACGGTACGCTTAAATAATACGTCTTATACTTTGTGACATGTTTTAAATAAATATTTTTTATTAGATTTTCTTCCCCGTTTAACCAATACCACCTGTCGATAACGCCAAGTGTCATTTTAAACGGCACGCGACCAACAAATAGAAAATTACCCCACGTGACCTAGTATTTCCCTCATACCGATACACTGCATCGTTCCGGATGAGCGACTTCCGGTAAAATTGTCGTCTGCTTTATAGTGGGATGATGTCGTTAAAATTATGATAATGACATTCCGACACTTGAGGATATTTAAACGTTGTGGGAATTATTGTAATATCATAATTTGACACTAGAAAGCCCAGATGTTACGAGCGTGGCAGGATTTTAAACCCAACCCGAGTACCGGCTGCAACGGGCGAAGGTAGCGTGACAAGAGAATCAGAGCGCGGAGAAATCAGTTTTCTCTGCTTGAGATTGTACGAAAAAATACATAAACTTACGTATTACTCGCTGTGAGATTATCCACGAGTGCTTTCAAGTTAAGTCTAAGAATGTTGACATCTTGGATTGTTTAAGCTTTTCGTGTACCTGCACATTGCAAGCACTTGTTGCGAAATCTTGTTAAATTGCAAGCGTTTGGGTGCGAGAGATCGGTTCGTATTAAAATCCCGCCCCAATCGTCATGTCAATTCTAGGAAAACGGTCCCCTACGTAGAAAAAATATCCATAGCAATAGAACGATACAAATTAAATAAGTCTCGAATATGTTATATGAAACTGTCTTCGTACGAATAGGTTGTTCAAAATTATTTTTGATAGCATTTACTTACAGAACTGGCTTTTCTCGCCACAATTTGATTTTTTTTCTGCACAATGACAGGGGTCATATCACAAGAATGTCAATATTTTAGCATACATTGCACATTCAATAAGTTTGATAATAGCAAAGAATCATACTATACATCTATAGGTCTTTGATAATAAATGAATTTGTAAAAAATATTTGGTCATTTTGATAGCGAAGTATGACCCGCGGATGAATTTTTCACGGACTAAGAATTTAGTCACGTGGTCTAAAATTTCATAGCGTCTTCCAAGATCGCGATAATCGTTAGCATCATTACGCTCTTGGAAACTTCACCTTTATTTATTTTCTTTTCAATTTAGATTTTAATATAAAATCGGCGTTCTCCATTGAAGTTTATTCAACTATTTGATCACAATGCGAAGTGCTAAACGCAATGATAACGAACGATTGTGCGACTAAAGGACGAACGCTCTATGCGTTAAGGCTGGTGATAAATTCTTACATAAATATTAAATACATCGAAAGCAAGTGTGATTCTCTTATTTCGCTATCTTCGGCTATGTGCAAATAAATGTTTAAAGGGTCTTGCGAACCGGCTGATAATATGATATAAGAACAATGACAATGGACTACAAGATATGGTGTTAAGATTTAACACAAACGATAAACAAATTATTGGCTTTAGATGAATACATAGAGATTTCTACCGTTATATTGCGTAGATGTTCAATTCTGTACAAAGTAAGTGATAATCAATTTCCCTCAACATCAGAGGGGGCCGGCCCCTAAGTGAGAATTTGTTATCATAATAGTTAAGCGGTATATTGATAGAAGTTCCTGAGACTCGACACGTTGTGCCGATAAATTAATCGTATGATATCAAAACTTTTGTATCAAAACGTGTTAAACCGACGTATTTTCAAAGTGTTCGGTAAATATACAGTGTGATCTATGCGCGTTTTGAGAATTCATTTATCTCTAGGTATTACAATATCTGAAATAGCACAATGCAAACGATTGTGGAATTAATGGGCAATTTCGCTGAAAGTGTTGTAGTTGACGATGCCTTTGCTCTTGTCATTATTTGGTCATGGGATGAATAAAACAGCGGGCCTTTTCATCAATGTGATTTTATAGAGAGAAATAATAATCATGTTCTATGCAATTGTGTATTGCATTTTAGATGAAAAGTTGTATTCTTTTAGACAATGCAAAAATGTGGTAAAGTTTCTCCTGTTTGAGACCATATAGGAACATGTATTAAACTCTTATTTAAGCGCCAATTTTATATAAGGAACATGCTGTAAAAAACTCATTTAGGGGCCACCTCTATAAACCAAGAGGAACATGCTGTAAAAAACTCATTCATGTGCCACCTCTATATCAAGAGGAACGTGCAGTAAAACCAGATTTAGGGGCCACTTCTATATACCAAGAGGAACGTGCAGTAAAACCATATTTAGGGGCCACCTCTCTTTCAAGACCTTATATTCTATTTATCTGCTGTTGAATGGCCCATTAGACAGCTATGTTCATTTCAGAGCCATCACAGAGAGGGAGGGAGGGAGGGAGGGAGAGAGAGAGAGAGGGAGAGAGAGAGAGAGGGGGAGGAGTAACTGGGCATTTAATAATTGTTTCCTTGTTCTTTGTCGTGTTCGGTGTAAAGCACCAATACACGTCTAGCCCTTTTTCCTGTGATTTTCTAGACACCGTGCTTGGTTCGGTAGTTGAGATGGGGACACTGAAAAGGCGTCCCTGAGAAATTCGAAAGGCTGAGCCGAGAATTATTGCATGTGATTATCTAGAGTTCTTGAAGTTTTCTTTTTTATATTACAACAGTAGTATTATATACTTAAAAACAAACGTTTTGTCCGGTTGGGGTTTCCGTGAATATTTTTATTACCAGGAAAGCTATATCTCTTTTTATTAAAGAACAATTACCAATATAATACATATAAAAAATCTTAAAAAAAGTTTTAATTTGTAAAGTATGTGCCATATAAGCCCAACGGGCCGGGTGTTTTGTATTTTTGTGTTTAATTTCTACGAATTTTTATATCTGTGTGACATCACACATGTAACTATAATAGAACATTACATATATACTTACTTATATAAATCTACTATTTTGTTCGTCCCTTGTCGTATCCAATCCATGTATTTGTACAAATGTAAGTATTTAGTCATTCTATTGGGGGGAAATGCTATTACTTAAATTTGATTTATCTAGAAAATTTTCAAAAAATCATTCCAATATTTGATCTAATGTTATCAAATAAATAAATGGTATAAACATATTTTGAAATGCATATAAATTACGCACATGCGTGAAACACTCTTATTGCACAAAAGTCCTGTTTTACCAGTAAATCTTCAGACTTGATTAATAGTAAAAGGAACGTATTAGCGGACTTGATTTTGTAATAACAGTTGTCTGTTGACCAGACATTGCAATTATGTCTGGATATGTCGTCAAAAACAGTTCTTTAATTTCAATAATAGGAAGCGACAAAATGTCTTTAAAATTCGCATAAATTATTACCTACATAGACACATGTTTATCACAACTCGAATTTAGAATATATATTGACTCGTGTCAAACAAGAAAATGCGACAGATGTTATGTATTTTCGCATCAACCTAAAAACCCAAATAGCGATACACATTAACTGAGTCTGTCGGAATTTAATTTTCCCCTAACCTCCTGTGACATTAATACTGTTATAATTACATTTTGCAATAATAGAAAACTGTTGAGGGAGAAAATTTATACCCATATTGTACCATTTGCTCTAGCGTGGCACGTGCCACCAAAATGCGTCTGTCATCGAAATACGTCTGCATTCCGCTACTCTATTTCATGTCAAGTGGTAGATTGTATCAATCCGCAGTCTAGCGACCAATCAGCGGCGCGCTTTCAAAACCACCAGGCATGACGGCGCGCTCTGATTGGCTGAGAGTATTACCATCTGTTCACGAGACCGTTATGTTTACATTCCGACACAGCCACGCGGATTTTCGTATAAATACTGGATCGACATTCAGTGGTTATCATTTATAAAATTCCGATACAGGAAAACGGACTAAACTACGACAAACTTAAATTTGGAAATATTATTTCATGGATAATAGCAAAATGTGCGATGCAAAACTTTCTCCAGTTAGACCGGACACGTCTTCATCATATCTTAGAAAGGTAAGTTAGTAAAAATACATTGTGAAATTCGTGTCTTAGTTGCATTTTATTTTATTTCTGCATTGCTTCTTTCTGGCCTGTTCATGCGTGCAAAATTTTGTCAAATCAACTTGTTTTCAAGACTAAAGCATTCTTCTTGCTATTAATCAATTTGTTGTTATTTTACTTAAGACAATGGAATTGGAACAAAAATCTGAATTTGACCAAATGAAGTTTTAATAGTAAACTAATATAAGGAATACCATTGTGTTATAATTCATGTTAATAATGTTTTCATTGTATTTATTTACAGATTAAGAAACCATTAATTGAGAGAAAACGAAGAGAAAGAATCAACAATTGCTTGTCTCAACTTAAATCAATCCTATTAGACAACATTAAACAAAACGTAAGTATCATATACATGTATATAATTATTAATTTTTATATTATGTAGTATTTATTTTGCATTAATGCTCCGTACTTTATCTTTGTATGTCTTAAAAACACGATTTGGGTGGAAACAAATAGTTTTTGTTCCGCGCATTTTTTTGTGATTGCATTTATTACTCGGAAGTTAAAACTAGCTCCACCCGGAAGTAATTCATTCTTAATTCTAGCAGTTTTAATTTCACATCAGCTGTAATTAAAAAAAATGCTATGGATTAATTAAATGCTCTTAATTGTTTGTGTTATTTTATTAGAATACAGCTTTTAAGTTATTTTCCTGCATTATTCTAAAACTGTTCAAATATTTGAATATGTTTTGACATTGTTGTTATAAAATGAAACTTATCATGTATTTTTTTCTTTATACATTATAGGGTGGAACTCAAGTGTCAAAACTTGACAAAGCCGATATCCTAGAGATGACAGTAAGCCATTTACGCCAGATTCATCATCAGCAACTTTCAGCAGCAATGGCGGCCAGTTCCGGTGTGGTGAAACAATACCGTGAGGGCTACTTGGAATGTGCCGGCGAGGCAGTAAGATACATGGAAGCCTCCAGAGCTTACCCAAACGATATGGTCATGAGAGTTCGAACCAACCTTGCGCATAAAATGGGTTATTCTCTCGGATCATCACATTATAATGAATCATATAATTCAGCGTTGGAAGTTAGTGCTAACAATGACTTGAGTCCACCTAACACCCCTGTTAAGGTGAAAGTGGAATCACCCAGCTCATGCTTTCCGGTTTCGCCGGATAGTGGAATTGAAAGTGCCTTTTCGCCCCTTTTGATGACTGTTCCAAACATGAAAAGGGAAATGGACCTTTCTGGGGTCAGTTTAAGATTGAACAATAGCTCCGACGACTCAGTGCTTGTACATGAAGCAGATGAAACTCATAGTCACGTGGTCAAACCAGGAACCTCAAAGTGCTCTCCATCTCATAGTCCTGTGTTGTCACTTCCGGCTCGAGTTCCAGTCAGTGCCAATGACTCTCCATCACAAAAACAGGTCTGGAGGCCTTTTTAATTGACTTGATTTTAATTAATTGTTATACTTTACAGCTCAACACTTTGTTTATGTTGTTTTAAATGCTAAATTGTGATATTTGTGTTATTGTGTGTTGTAAACAATTAAAGAAAATTGAAACTCGTAAAAGAACGTTTCTGTGATTTTTTATATAAATTATTTTTTTGTTGACTGCAATCAATATGGAATATACTAGGTAACGATTTTGCTACGCTTTCAAGAACTTTAGGTGTGGATACGCACGCATTATTATTTGTGAACAAACAGTCTTTTCAAATTATTTGTACCAACGAGATACAGGCAAATAATTTAGCACACATCCGTGCAGATAGACACATAGGAAACGCAGAGTATTGCAGAACTTCAGTCATAGGTCACACGTGCATGCATTGAATTAAATTACGGTATAGTACGGGTTTAAAGAATTACAGAAAATCTGCACTTGCACATTTATGTCGTTGATTACGAAGAGTACGTAAAATCAGTTATCAACGTACTCAATATAAAAGATAGATATACGGATATTTTATTAGCATTTTGTATTTCTACATGGAGTATTTCATTACATTATACATACACAATTCAATATTTCATACAGTATAATTATGCATCACGTGTCGATATACAAAATCAAACGGATCAAAAGTTGGATCTCGAATAACTTCAGGAAATGAAAGTTTTTGCCGTGAATAATCGGCATGTGTACACAATTATGACATACTACAAAAATATATAAAGATTTTTTAGATATACACGATCGATTTTATACTTGGACAAAACAATACAATTATCAGAACTGCCGCAGCGTCCTAACGACAATTAGCAGATCATCTGATTTCATAATCCAAGGAGTAATGTAATCACAAAATTATTAAAATTAAAATATTTAGAAAAAAATCAAGCAATAAATTATAATTCACACTCAAAGAGTACCAGACTTTGTGAGCATAATACCAAACAGTAATGATGGATTCACGATTTGTTTATTTACTACGTTCTCATATTTTTTTATACTGGAATGATTAAGATAGAATTTATGAATTCCTAATCTATAATAGTTGATAGTTATACCTGCATCACCTGATAGTAATCTCTCGAATGTTACCCTAAAAAAATAGAATTAACGTTCTTCAATAAAAACACTTGGTGACGACAGATACTATTCTAATAGTAAAAATCATTGATTTGATGATGTTGTTGAAAGTGGTTTTAAGGTAGCACCAACATTTAGGGTCATGTGTTGACTTTCTAGATTTGAACACATGCACACCCCAGATACATGTTATCTATGTCTCTACATACACTGTTAGTTAGCTGAACAGCTTCCTAAAATGGATCCAATAATAATCTTTTCTGATCTTGGGTGGGATTCAGACTTACAAGCAACGATGTACAAATATATTATTTAAAATCAGCATAGTAATCGTTGGATATGATAACTGATTATTCACGACTAAAAAGCGGAGAATTTTACAACAATGTCGATTTTCCTTCAAATGATGGGAATTGCCGACTCTTTGTGTTATGGTAAGTTAGTGTTGGTTAGAGAAAATAGCCCAGGAAAAACAGGTAAGGTGAACCGACCACCGTATAATTTGAAATTGTTGAAAAACGTCATTTAACCTACTGAAAAAAAAACAAGTTAAGGTCAAGAATTACATGTAGATCTATACATTGTACATGATGCTCAAGTAAACGACCATCCATGTCATTATAATAAATGGTTTCACTATACCCGCCATATTTCAGCATTGGTTATGTTAACAAATAATATGTTTTAATTCATCTCTTACCAATTTCTGTCATAAGTTCGTGTCTCCGAACGGATGAAAATCTTAACGCCTGTATTGAATGGCGATATTCGCGTGCGCTGGGATCTCGGCGCGAAACTCAGTCGATCAATTACAATTTAAAATCTTTCATCTCTGAAACAATACTACGTTGTTAGTTATAATGAATAAATATATTATAATGAATTAAATTAGAAAAAAACTCCTATTCATCAACGACACAGTCTGATTTATTCAATTTCATAATTTCATTTAAATTTTAACATTAAACCCCATGCCTAACTACTTCCCTAGTTCCCCCGCTGTGACGACTTACATTAAAAGCATTCGGGAACCGCTAAATGAAATTTCTCAGATTTTTTTCTCTCTTTTTTACTTTGTAACTGGTCCGTGCCCTAAGATAATAAAATGGTATGTTTTATCTTTAAAGTAAAGTCACGATTTCTTTGCTTAAAGATAATGAGATAATTCGAATCGGTAAGGACTAAATTTAGAAATAAGCCCAGCCCATTGTTTCTAATAAACATCAGTATTTCATTATTTTATTATTATTTTTATTATAATTATTTTTTTTATAATTCTAACAAACATGTACGTCTAGCTATATTCACTTGCTCTGCATTTTTTTTCATCAGTAAACTTCATTTGTGACGTATTATCAATTACATGACATTTGATTTTACGGCTCCAGCGATTTTGTAGGGATTTCGTCCGGACTTTTCGGTATATCGGATTTTAAAAAATCCGCGGTCACCCGGACCAGATAACTTCGCATGTTCTAAATAGCAGTGCAGTTCGTTACAAAATTGAAGCTGATTAATTTGCTGGGTTCTGATAGATTTTATATACCTTAGATGAGATATCAAAATCGTGTATAATTTGCAGGTATTTTAACAACAGTTACTGACAAAATATCCAAAACTCAAGAAGTAGCAAAATTTGAATGTTTAAAAATGCAGGCGAATAATATGAACCATGAAATGATAAAAAGAACCCTTTTTAACAGCGTTTATTCTCCGGCTCAGCAAATCTCTCAAAGTGAACGTTATTTTTTTAAAACCTTGTGTAACATGCCAATGACGTAAGTTTATCAATAAACGCGTGTCCTTTCATTACGAATGCCCACAAAAAAATACCCTATGTATTTTTATCAAAACAAAAAATCTTGAGTAAAAGAATACATCAGATAAAATGTTTCAAAAACGTGCATTTTATGTCAATGTTCATTAATATGACGTTCCGACACGCGCATGCGTAAACAATGAACAATGTTGATAGTGTGTACCGGCATGAAACGTGCGCGTAGGGAGCAAATGTTATGCAATCCGTGGAATTTATGAGCAATCCACTTGAGACAAGGATTTTATATTATTTTATGGACCAGCAGAAAGTCTGAATGGAATATGGTTTGTCAATAAGGGTAATTTAATATATTCGACATGTCTGCTGGGGTCGCTATCTGATTAGATCGGAATTTTGTATCCGACTTGAGACACGCCTGGAGTATGTTTTAAGTCGGAACGTTATGGACATCCTTAATAAATATTTGTAATAGTTGGTAGATAGCTTTGTAAGCTTTTTAAAAGTTATATGTCTTTTCTGAAAAGAAAAAGTTGGAATAATATCTTTAAGTCAGGAAAGTCGGTCGCTAACTTGCAAACTTACACCTGTTCAAGAATGACTTATGTCCATAACAATAACATCGTTATTTTACAATAAATTTATGCACAGTCAACCCTGTGAACAAAGGCCAACCCTGGGAAGTCAAAATTGGCCTTTGCACACAGATGGTCCTTATCATTTAAACTTTAAGGTCATTTTGTTCTAAATAATTTATGACGAGTTTTACTGAAAGAATGGCCTTTTGTCACATTATTGCCTTATTCGGAGCTAGACCTGCTAACACAGGTTTGACTGATATTGTGTTATTGCATCTATTTACCATGAGTTTTCATTGAAATGGATGTTCCTTTTTCTTTAATCTTTGAAATAATTGGTGACTCCCATAGACTTCAAAGCAAATTTTAAAGGGAAAGTAACTCAAAGGTATGTCAATGTTTTTCACAAATCTCATGGTAAATCATTTTCTATTATGGAAACCTATAACAATTAAAACATTTACAAAATATGTCAGCCTGTCCCCATCTTCAGAAAATGAAGGAGTTAGTATCCTTGTACATCAAACCCGCGGCGCTAAGGCAATAAAAGTTTCTGGTTTCCATTTGGTATCGGCCATACTTTTTTTGACGGCAGTGTCATATTAACTGTATATCCGATGTAAAAAAAATTGGAAAATAATCATCAGAAGTTCAAGCTAACCACTGACTTTTTTTCTTGGCCTACTGAACGACCGACCATGCGCCATCTTTGATAATTGGTACAATTTTTCCGTACACGCGGGCAACTAAAATGCATCATAGAAGAGAATGAAGTAATAACTGCTGAGAAACATATGGAAAATATATATATCTACATAGACACCTCCTAGTCAATGGTAAATAATCAATTATCGATACATATTGATGCACCGCCTTTCATCAAAGGCGAATGAATTCCGATACAAATTGTAAGTATGTGTGAACTATTGCACCAATGCTTTTATCCATGCACGTTCAAAAGATTTTTAGATGAAACACCGTGCGTAATAATTGAAAATAAATTATGTCCGCGTGAATGTGTATTATACACTAATCGAAGTCGGCTTACTTCTGATAGTGCAATCAAAACAAAGCTAGATATTAATTAATACTTAATTTGCTAATAATTAATTAATAAGTCACACTTTTTCTAACGCCGAACTTACTTTCTAACGACAGCCGCCACGCATGTTTGTATTTATCGTAATAATTATTGTTCGTTGGATCGCTTTTTTACTGGATTGTGTTCCACAGCCTTCAATCATGCTTGACAGAATGCTGCATTATCGACTAGAATACCCACTGTTGCCAAGGGGGGGAGGGCTCTCGGAAAATGTGTTTAATTAATGTCACTAATAATTATTGTGAAAATTTAAAAAAATGGCATTTGCTGCCACACGAATGATTCGTAAGATTCCATGACACAAACAAAATAAAACTTCGCAACGCAAGCATTTTATGACAAAAAAACTTTTGAAATGTCGCTTCTATCATCAAATGGTTGCCTTAAGGAAAGTATAAAAAAAAGATTACCTTTACAGTCTCATATGACCTTTATAGTCTCATATGATATATGATTAGTCTTTATATTGAAATGTGACCTTAGATTACAACGTTTAGATATTTCGTTGTTCTTCAAACCTTGGGTCAAGAATAATCACACATTCGGACATTGGTCAGATGGTCAATTTCTAGCATTCAACCTCAAAGTTGTAAACACTGCATGGTTTCAATTAAAGCCCCCTTTCTGTCAATCAGTGACAGCGCCCATTGCAGCTCTCCAGTCGACATTTTATGACGTAGCTAATTAATAGGGGCTATTCATTCACTCAGTAAAATCATTAGTGTCATAGCCCCGATGTAAAGTGATAATAATTGTTTTACGGCACCGCTGACCAGTCTCCGTCGCACACCGTAATTACTACAAGTGTTTATATGCATGTCTGGCAGTATTATTTCTGTCTATAGTTCCACTTGAAAACAGCCATCAGCGATGATAAGATTTTGGCAAAAAAAGAGAATTAAATTTTGTTTGGGATACGAATAATATAATAACATGCACAAAAATATATAAATAACTCATGAAAACGAACGTTGAAAGGGTTTGGTTACATTTTTATGTTGACGTCTTTTCTGTTATTTTTTGGAGGGTAGAAGAACTTTACTAAGCGCTAGTTCACACTTAAAGTCGGGACAGAAAAGCTTTTTTATACAAAATTGTTAACATTTTTGTAACAGTGATTTCTATGAAAAAAAGATTTGATTTAGATTGCAGACAAAATTTCGTGCTATGTAAATGCGTGGATCATGTACGAGCGGAATACCAGGAGAAGTGGGGGCTCATGCCATGTCTGGGACTTGATACCTTTTTGACGCCAAAGGTTCAACTTTATCAGCTTGAATTCATTTTTTGTGAAACTTTTCGCGTTATTTACATACTCACCAAATTCTATGAAATCACGACTTAGTCCATCATTCAACGTACAATCTCTTAGTTTTACCTTTGTATATATTACCTATTAGTAGTGATTATTAATACGTTTTATTGTCGTTATATAGTGATATGATGAATTTATGATATTCAGATTATTTTAAAATTGTCATTAAGATTAAATGGTTGTGTAACATGATGTATTTTATAAGTACATGTATGTACATAAATGAGCGAGACGGAAATAAATAAATAAATACAACATTTTGAAGATGTACAGAATTGTTCGTATTATCGGCTTCAACTTGTTGTATTTATGTTGTCTTTATTGTGTTGTATGCTGACCCATAGGAAGCCATCTTAGATTGGGGCAGGGGGAGAATTAATTGAACCCTCTTTCGATTACCATACGACCGAATTATTGAAGGCTACCCCCCCCCCCCCCGGTTCGTACGACACTGGCGTTAATGAAGAGACAAACTGCTTTTTAACATATTCGTTTTACCAGATGGTTCTCGTGACCTGTCCACATGAATGACGGCGTAGCAGTGATAAGTTTTCCTTCAAACGCTATTACATTAATCGAGTTTCAGATCTTTATGACGAATCATGATTTAATGTCACACCGGTACACCATACATTCTCGTACAAAAATTGTACATTCTTTGGCACATATTTTCTGAACGACTACTTAGTACATGAGAAACCTCAGCAGGTTTAAAGGGTAGAAGTATTAAACCACAGACACAAATTACGCCCAAATTGGTGTTAATTTTCACCTCACTAGGGGGCGCTGCCAACCCAGCTTAACGAACCCAAAGGAGCAAATAAGTGGGAACGCAAGAATTAGTTTTGATAAGAAAGTAAGCGGCACTATACATTATCTAGATGTGTCGTAGACGTACTTAATGAAACCATATACACTTAAAATTTACTTGCGAAGTGTTTTCTGTAGAGCCCTAGCACACGCCGAGACATGACCTCGAGGCAATCGGAACACCTCGGTCGATTCCAAGGCTCCATCAGATTGCATTCACCTTAGTTGGTCAATCTAAAAATTTACTCAGTTGCAAAAATTATCGTAATTTAATGTTTAAACCCGCCTGAGCTCTAATCTCGATTTTGTGTTATTTTCTATGAGACATTTTACGAAAAAAAAAGAAATATCCACAATACATCGTATATATAAGCATAACTATGCAACTGAACTTTTTAGTATTACATTGCTGTATTGTTTTGAAATCCATCTTAGTGACAGGTGTCCTAGTAGATTTTTAAGCTGTGTAACATGTAGTACATGTACATTGTATTACTATTCCAACAGTGTGTCAGTACTCCTTGAAGAACATTAAAGCAATATTTGAGATTTGAGCTAGGTTTCTATTGTCAATCAGTTTATAACATTGGCCTGATAGTTATTCTTATCATGGATGGATCTAATTTAGACAAGATATGTTCATTAAGTGATGTTAATATATATTTCTGTAAGACCAACTTCAGGGTGAATTTATATATAGTGTCATTGGTTCGTTTCTTGGATGACCAAGATAATTAACTTATCAATAACTATCTTACTCCAAGTGATCAGACGGGTGGCTCATTTCATAGAGTCTATATGTTGTGTATATGTATGTCCTATCTACGTGGCTATATAAGACAATTTGCTTGAATACAAAATCCTCAAACTAACAACAGTGTGAAACCCCGTTTCTCATGCAGACATGTCATTTGTCGACAAATATTGCTAGGTCCCTTTTGGTGTTAATTTCATGTTTCGGTTCCATGAGGGAAGAATTCATTTGCAAACTTCAGTAATAATAAATACTCAGTGATCGTCATTGTTTATGTTACAACCATTATCCTTCTGTCATGTATTACTGTATTATTGAAAATTAATGTATGTTATATTCATGTCACCTTATTTAAATAGTCTGTTTAAACGTTATTTGTATGCATCTTTTGTTGAACATATAATTCATGTTGCTACTGTAAATGTAGACTGGGTACACGAAATAACTTGTTGGGACACTATAAATTGTGTTCCTGATTCCATCAAGTAATTCAGTACCCGACTAACGGTCACACCAGTAAGTATTAAATGAAGACGAACACAAGTATGTTTATAACACAATTTTATACGTTCAATTAAATAACAAACAAATATAGCACATATCAAATGAAATCATCAAATAACATACATGATACAAATATATAACATCATAGCAAAAGCACTTATACATCAATAAAGGAATGTACCACCATATCATGAACACAGATGACTATCGAAAATACTGTCAGTATTCCCAAAATAACAGAAAGTATTATATATATATTTAAACGAAACACAGTTCATACATTGTTCCTTATACAGCACTTATAATACTTATCATATTAAACTCAAATCACCACGGTCTCCAAAGCTGTTCATCTTTCATATCAATCACTAGAGCATTGTCACTTGAATCGCCTAATTTGTCAATGGAGAGATCACTGGTTCCCGACATGTTGATTCCAGAATCAAACGTACTAGTACTGCTGGACGACAGAGTCGGGCTTAGTAAACTACTTCCGGGACTGGATAAATTACTGACGAACCCGTTAGTGTTGGAATACGGTCTGTATGTTTCTAGAGGTAGCATCAAGGCTGGAAACATTCGAGTCTGTGGAGTACTGGACATAACGAGATGACGATTGTAGATACGTCGACTGGTATCCGACATTGAGGTAGGGGTAAAGTCCAATGGTGGTGTATTCATCCGGACCGGTTCCGGTCGACATACGGATCTAGAGGTCTGTGACTTCGGAATTGTCAAGTTCTTATCACAAATATTACTCAGGTGTTTGTCTACATCTTCTACCACGCGATCAGCTACAACACGTTTGGAACTTAGATATCGCACTGTCTCATCCGCACATGCTCTATAACCAGCTTTGAATGACGTCATATCCGTCGTACAGGAAGTGGTCTTTGTAGGGTCTTGAAGATGGGCTATGTGAGCGACGGCAATTTCCAAGATCTCTGCTTTATCCTTACCAATTATCGAACAACCCTGCAATGAGAAAATGAAGGAAAATATAAGACAACTTTTTCACGTATTTTAAACGTTACACTGTAATAGGGAAAAGCTGACATAGTTGCAACACGTTTCGTAATTAGATAGTATCATCAGGCAACTTGTATACTACAGTCGTACATTACAATACAATCACTCTATACCATGGTATAAACAACGGACTTAGAATCAAGAAAGGCAACCATCCCTCTGGATAATTCTTATCATACATCGAAGAAATTTAAAAATACAGAAATTTACCTAAAAATAAATACGAAAGAAAACATATCATATTGGGAACATGAGCATATCTTACTAATCAGTCGAAATGCACTAATATGACACTGGATTATATCTTAATACGCTTTCAGAACTATTATACTTGGTGTAGAAAACTAGTGTTATGTGTTATTTTACTTACATTCTTGGTTGTTTTAGATAGTATAGCTTTTATCTGTTCAATACTCGCATTCATGCGATCCCTTCGTTTCTTCTCAATCAATGGTTTTCTCATCTGAAATAGAAATAGTTGTAACCGTTTAAAATGCAATCATGTATGTGTACATATGTTAAATGTTATGTAATAAAAGAATAATATACTTTTAAATATATATATCTATTCAGAACAGAATTGTATACATGTTTATAGCCATACATACAAATCATAGATCATAGTGGTGTATATATAATGGTTGTAGTGTGATTACAGTATCGATGCCTTTGCACTACAGTTGCACGATGTATTAAAAGACGTTTCTTTTGATTAAATAATCGATTTAATAGCATTTCTGTGCTAAACATTTTATATTTTTAACCCATCAATTAGTAATTTTAAACAAAATATGTATTATAGAACAGAACAGTTACTTTATTACATTGCTTTATTACTTTATTATAGTGAAGATATTTAAATAATTTGTAGTTTTAGATTTTAGATGTGTATAGACATCAATTCCAACACAAGCAAATTATCGTTATCATTTTAGCATGACAGTCATTAATATTTATTCAATTCCTTACAGTATTTTGTAAAATTAAAACTAAATGCAATCATGGATTCCCTAAAGTAATTTATAAGGCTGCAACTTATTGTTTACACGTGAATTTATAAAAATAAATAAAATACCTTTCTGATGAGTGTTTGTTCTTGTGCCACTGATACAGAACGAACCATGATTTAGACTTTCTCTGATTCTAAATCTAGATATAATGTAAGATAATGACACAATACAGCTCTAACCAACTTCAAGTTTCTTTAAAACACTTATAAATGTGTAGAAAATGTTTGGATCGTATATGTAAGCATGCGTATAAAAGATATCGAAATGTGAACCAACACTGATATTCCGTGATTTTTATAGAACGTCACTTATGACTGCTCAGGCATGCGTACACAATTATTTCGAGTTTTTCGCGGAAGTATTACTCAAAGAAAGCGTGTGCCGTTGCTAATTGGCCATTTTTCACGTGGAATTTGCACACTGACCAATCATACCTGGCCGCTTATGTGTTAATTGTCACACGTGTCAAAAATTGTTCAGTTCCTCCAAAGCTGTAGAGTAATTTCACGGTTCAATGATTTCATCGACGGATTTGAAGGTGTGACAATTAGTAATCTTTATTTAAATTATCTCAATTTCTTAATTGATTGCACAATCAAATTTAAATTAGCAACAACTTGTTGAGAATTACGTCTCTTTGTACGAGACACGTGGCCATTGTGTGAAATTTGAAAGTTTAGACTGGTATTGTAAAATAAAACAGTAGACAGTCTGTCTGGGAAAAGTAGAATTTGTCTACAAGTTTAATTGATTTTAAGCGCTCTTTCATTAGTACCCCACGCCTTTCTAGTCAGTTATTCGACATTTTTAGATCCGAGTCAAGTGCTTATTGTGAAGAAATAGCACTCGGCACCATGCAGGAGAAATTCATAGACTGTTTTTGCAAAGTGTGAGATTTTTTCTTGAAATTTTGTTTCAGTGATTGTTAGAAAATCTAATTCGTGACATCTAAAAATAATTCTTAGACTTAATCATATCATTAGTTTTCTTAGGCGTATCAAATCCTAGTACGAAAAAAACATATTTTATTTGTTTAAAACATTGGTTTAAAAGATGTTTATATAAAAGAAACTGCCTGCATGTGCCCAGAATGGCCATGACAATAAGTAAATTATTACTTGCCATTACCACAGAAGAAGAATGAAATGCGTATGTACTCTAGCCCTTGTTGGCCATATTGCAAAAGAACATTACTATTATGTGTATAAAAGTCTTTGGTAAAGCTCAATAAAACACGCGTACATCAAAATCCCTTTCAAGAACTCTTCGTAACTTCGTTACTTTGTAATTACTCATATCAAAAACATAATCTTATATTATTTGACAATATTTTTTTAAACGTATGGCTTGCGAGGACGAGCTAATGCATAAATAAATTGTGATAATTGCCAATATCTAATTTGCGTATTTGATTTGTTATAATGACATTTCAACATATTACAAAGCTAAGTTTTGTAAATGAGTATGTTAAATTATTTTTTAATTATTCAATCAATTTATTAAGTAGACTCATATGAAAAATATATTTGTTTAATTCGTAAATCAATATTGATAAACAAATTAACTTTTAAAAAGATACTGAGCTACCTAGAATAGCTTTTTGGAGTTTTCCGATCATAACACATCAATGAATTTATATTTTCTGAGGCTTGTGAGATATATTTAATAAGAAGAAATACTTAATTACGTTAATGTGCATGTCTGATAGATCATCGATACGTTTAATGTTTGTGTTATCATTTTGTACCACGTTTTTTGTCAACATGTGTCAACTAAAATCGGAGTACACTGACTTACTCCAAGAAATGTTATATACTCAGGTACATAGAAGGAAACGTGTTGATGACATGAACCCTCTCATTACAGACTCAAACGAAAATGACACCAATAATTTATTTGTAATGTTGTCATTGCTAAGCCGAAACAAATAACGGTAAAAAGAGCCCCAATCTGATTTGAATACACAATTTTATTTACCTGATGTTCATGTAATAAGCAAACATGCTTTGTGTGTATTCTTAGAGACGTATAATACGTCTCTGGTGTTATTAATGAGTAAATCGATAAAAAATGCTGACTTTTACTCAAACGATGTTATCCTCGCCGTGCTTACCAAGAAAGACAACTCAAACAACGACAACTGATTACACGTTGTACGAGTTACTCCCCTTACTCACAGACAAAAACTCATTGGCATCCATGTTGGAAATATTGCTGTTCTGAGAGTCAGGTTAGTTTCTTGTGCCAAGTTATTTTATCATATTGAATTAATGCAGATAATTGCATTGAATGCTTTTCAGGTCTCGTGTACTTTCATATGCATTATTGCGTTTCAGATTTTCGCTTCGTGACCGACAAGCGAAGTGAAAGTCGCTGCTCTTGTTAAAAAAGTGGGTGGGGTAATGTGCATGCGAACAATTTTTTATCGTTTAAAAAAATCTATGCATTGTTGGTAAACACAAACAGAATTAATATTTTAAGAACATTAATTGTAATAATATCGATAAGACAATTCTATAACTGAGTGTCATTAAAAAAAAAACGAAATAATTATGTTCAAGACAAAAAAATATTTTGACAACACAGGCATTTAATTTTCTACTTGTCAGATTTAATCAGATTTAGTGATGACCTGAATTTGGATGAATTGTTTGTGTTTTCATTGATTTAGATCAATTGATACATTTTCAGCATGATGGTGTGTGACTCTTGACTAATAATTTACATTATAAATAAATTAGTTTGTGGTGAGTGCATAGAAATCTACTTTAGTACTTATAAATTTAATTTATACATGATAAACAGCTGTTTTACTGGTTAACAAGATTGTTGACGAAAAGTGTTTCTATTGGAAAACCAAAGTTATTTTTTTAAGAATTTAGGGCAAAACATTAGGAATGGTGTAACTGTTGAAATTCGGCCAGAATCAGTACCCCTCCCCCCCCCACTGAATTATCATTATACATTACATGCATGTAAATTTATTCCATTTGATTTCAAACAACTTATAATATCAGTGTGTGCTTCAGATCACCATTCCATGTTAGAGTTGAGAGAGACTGCATATCAGAAGGTACAGAGCATTTTTGTGTCACTGTGACATTTATTAAAACTATAACAGTAGATAATCACTGTGTGTTTCACTTTTTTAAATCAGCTTGAAGACTTTATCATGGTGTAAAAAGTGTGAGAAGGGATTATTGGCTTGTAACCCAATGTTGTGGGGGTGTTAAAATACTAAGCTGTTAGTCTCCTACCTGTCACCAATTGCTTAAACAACTCTGAGGAGACATTTATTTTTATCATTTATTACTGAACAGATTTGATCAATTTATTTTGACATATATGTAAATGTTAACATTATTAATATTATACAATTTAGAACCAGTGATTTTTCACCCTCTATAACAGAGGCCTATAATACAGGCCTCTTCCCAATTGAAAATATGTTTAAAATCATGCAGTTTTCCCAAAAATCCAAACCTACACCAGCTATTTTATTTCCCAAATCAGCAAGTTTAGCGATTATTCTTCCCAAAATCAACAGACTAAGGCCTCATCCCAATGCTGCCTTGGCAGACCCTCATTTTTCCTGCTTTACATAGACATTAGATTTTAGTAAATTTTTATATTGCTGATATTTCTATTTTCATATGAATTATATAGATCTCTGAACAACATCAACAAAAAAATGTATATTTGAACAAAGGTTCTGCTGACTTACTTACTTACTCTAAATTGTTTAATGATGTTACATGAAACTTGGTATTTGTTTTTTGGCCTAATGCAGGTACATTGAATCAAGCGAAAACATAAATTACATCTCTGGCTGTAATATTCTTATCAGTTAGACTCAATGCTTTCATTTTATCAGGTTTTGAGATAGGGTACAGAAACTGCCGGCTGCATTTATTACAACTGTATTGATAGACCTTATCTTACCATGCTGATAAGCCTGTCAGGCTTCTTTTTGATGTACAATCTTTGCATAACATAATTATCCTGATCAGACTAGAAGAAATGCAAGTACCTTCATTGAAGGATTTTCTGTTTTGTTGGTTTAACTTTATGACACGAACGAACCAGTAAAATAATAATTACAATAGTGTTCAAAAAACATTATTATTCATGCAGACATTGATTTAATTATTCAAAATTTCATTTATAAAATGCATTCTAAGGAATTTGGAAAAGACTTGTATTTTTCCAGAATTCAAATTGATTATCTTTGTGTAATTGTGAGAACTGAATAATAATGCTATAATTCCTTTTGCACTAAAAAAGCTACATCCTCTTGTACAAGTTTAAATTTTTTGTTATTTGAATTAAATACTAGTATCACTGCCAGAAGTGTCTTCAGTCATATTTTTTTGTCTCTCAGTTTTAATGTTGTACTAACAGCCAGGGACATTATATGACTTCTCCAGCTCTAGTAGTGGCCCAACATTAACCCAGCATGCATCCTGATAGCTTCCTCACATGCAAAATTTGTCTGGCTCCGGTTGAGATTCAAACTCAAAGCAGTGAAGGACTAGTGATTTCTAGTCAAGTCAGAGACCATGTTTGCACACAACCACCAGTCAACGGAGGCCCTCTGGTCTTAAGATACCTTGGTATGCCTTCAATATTCATCAATCTTTTATATACAAAATCAAATCGCTATTTAAGTCAACATTATAAAGACTGTCAGACCTCCAGCAAATATTTTTTAAGTTTTTAAGATTTTGAGCATTTCTCACCTGCATGTCAAGTAAAATTCATCTGGTTTTGGTGAAGATTGAAGTCAATATATAATCTGGATTGGTTCAGACCAGTTATGATTTCAAGTTTGCCTGTCCATTAGTCCTATATGGTCAAGAAATAGATAATTATTCTTTGCTTACTCTGCGGATGATATTTTTTTGTACACACAAAAAGTAAGTTAATAGAATTAGATTGGTTCATTGATAAATCATCCATGATAAAATATCAAAACCAGTCAGACTGCCAGACAGTGTTAAGTATAAAAGATGGCTGTGTTACAGAAAACTGTGACTTCATTGATTTGATTGGTAAATGGGGCGACAATTGTTACATTGTGCAAAAACATTTCCATTCAATCGTGTGTCTGGTAAAATTATTTGAATAATCAATGTATGTCTATATGGTCTAGCAACACAAAATAACTGCAACAAATATTTGTGGGCCTTTTTTGAATGGATCATTGACGTCTAGTTGCACGAAATAATTGAGATATAAAATTTATTATCATGATTTATTTTCAAAGAAAAAGAACTATTCTTGTACAATCTATGCTGAATTACATTTTTTTTCTGCTGATAGACAGAATTAATTTGTTTGTTTGGCACAAGTTATTGACTGTTTGCCAATGTCAGCCTGTACTGTTCCCTGTAGTAGATTAAAATCTTTTCTGTAATCATTTTAAATGTTATTGCCTATCCTTGAATTAAAGCTAGAAATATGTGACCAATAGATTATTATATAATAATCATTTGATTGGATTAATATTAACCATTTTAATTTTTTTATTGGTCATGTATATTTAATCAGCATTTCATACAAAAAGATTAAAGTTAGCAATTGGCTTCTGTTATGTATTTATGTTCGTGTGAGAAAACTCAAGTACTTAATCTGTCTGTTCAATTAGTGTCATCTTTTCATTCACGCTCAGTATGGAAAACCCCTAGGAAATAATTTTTGGGGTCCTGGATTGGAGAGGGTACATTTAAGTTGAAGTTGGAGATTTTTTATGCCAAGTCTGGTTGAAGGAGTCATTGAATTTCCCCTGAATAAAAAGTATACCAGTAATTATGTTTTTCCTCATTAACTTCTAAAAAAGATTTTTAGAAAATTACCCAGTTTGTTAACTCAGGACATGAATTTCCCTACCTAAGGGACGCAGTACCTACCCCCATCCAAATCGACTGTAATGGACATTGGTTATTTAATTTTAGGGCTTATATTTTATAAGTTATAATTGATTCCCCCCCTGTTGTCAGTTTGAATCTTTAATTAGTCATCACCATCTGAAATTTCTTTATCCAGGACTGGTGTTTTAAAAGAAGGATGAATTTGTCATGTTTGGCAAGTAATTTTAGACTCTTAAATTACTAACTTTTCCTATCCTATTTTTTTCCTTCAGCAATTTCATGAGTTAGTACTAAAGATGAAGCAACTCTTGTCAAACAAATTTTAAGTCATAGTTTAGTTCTCTACCTTCTTTTTCCATGATCTCACAAACATTATGAATACTATTTCCTGTATGATAAATACATCCTTTGGATAATTATAATTGATAGATTACTGACAATGTACATCTAGAATTGATCTATGATGAACGGGCCGGTTATGAGATCACTCACTTATGAAACAACCATGTCTGAACAAGAAGCAATTACTTTCTGATTAATTTGTTTTGTATTCAGCTACAAGGTCCTTTTGTTGTTGAAGCTATGAATCAATGTAATTGTTATGTTACTCTACAAAAGGCTTTTTAACCTGTTACATGCCAACCATTTGAACGGAAGAGATACCCCTGTCAGATTGTTATTAATATTTCTTGAACAATTCAGGAAGTGTGCAAGAATAGTTAATGAAACATTCATGTTTTCATGAATTCCATTTGAAGGGTTAGTCAGTCTACTACAGGGCCTTTTTTCCTTCTATAACAGAGGCCTAAATTCGGTGACTTCCTTATTGCAAAAATGCTGTGTTTTTTTCAAATTTGAGAAAAGAAATTTCCAAAAATACAATGCTATTCTAACTCGGTTGTCTAACCTTCTAAAAATTTGGCCAAATATCATGCTTGAATTTCCCAAAATGAAAGGCTAAGGCCCCTTCCCAATTTTTGGAAAAAAGGCCCTGTACTATTCATTTGCATACATCCACATTGATGTTATATAAAATAAGAGTAAAGACTGGCATGTTCATGAAAAACAAATCTTCACTATATCCAATTCTTCATGGTTCACTGTATCAGTGTTCACTATAACCATGCTTTACTGTATATTGTGTTCACTATAACCATGCTTTACTGTATATTGTCACTATCTATTTACATAATTGCCTGGATGTCTGTCAAATATATTAAATGGATGTTTCAGTGAATCTCAGTATCTGTTGAACAAATCAATATCAAAAGTACTCACAGACAGTAACTTGGTGGTTACCCTGCTGTTCGGTGATTTCGTGCATTGATGAAAGACTGACTCATACTGTGAAACTCTGGTAATGAACTGAGTTGTACTAACTGTTCTGTGTCATGGCAAGTATATTGACTATCAGAGACAAGTCATGGAACATGGTGTACTAGTAATTGACAAGAAGAAGTGGTTATTGTATTATTGGATTTTTTGGGTGTGATTTCCTCTGATATTAGACGTTTGCATGATCTTTGAATATTAATGTACTAATATTGATGTCTGAGAATTTTTCTTAACAAATATTACTGGTACGAATACAAACCTCTTGTGTTTGACCCAATTAGTGAATATCTTGATATTTTAGACAATACAAAATCGTTAGTGTGGTGTTTGGAATAAAAATATTTATTTTAGACTTCTGTAAGACAGACACACTTATCCATATGAACACATGTGACATTCTATAAATGTTTACCATGAGGCTATATTGTCGGATTTAATAATTGTATGTGTGACAAAATCTTCTAAGATTTGACTTATGATGTGATTGTATTTGTGTACAAATACATGTTGTTCAGTGTTGGTGGTCAATTTCATTAATTGTGCAGCGACATATGTGTTATTACTCTGGATGTAGGATTTGAAGAGGTTTGTGTACAGAGATTGCTTTTGGTGTCACATTTTATTTTAGTATTTACTTCATTATTCAAGTGTATGAAAAATAATAAATTGATCAAAGATGTTGAATTGAAAAATAATATCAAAATAGCTTTCAATCTTGCACAAACCCCATTGTTAGCCACTTGAATGGAACATGATCAGAGTACAAGTTTCTCATGCTGTGTTTTTCAAAATGACCATAGTAATGCTTTTTGTAAAATAACGTGAGGCTTTATATTGGACTAACACATTAATATTGGACGTCTAATGGGCATAATCTGTACTGACAGGACAAAAGAATGATGTCACAGTAGTAATTAAAGAACTAAGAACAAAGGAAGACCATGGAAAACATGAGCACCGATTATGGACTGCAGTATTATCATACTAATAATATCATAATGTATCACTGAGCCGAGGGTTCAAACCCAAGACCTTTTGGTAAGTAGGCCAGTGCATTACCGCCAGACAACATGTCCAGAAAAAAATCTAGTCAGCAAAGGTTTATTAATAGTAATAAATTATTGCAATTAATAGTGAATACATATACCAGTATATCCATACTGATATACCATGTTCATAGAACCAATTAATAATTAATTTGGATAATTGTTATTGGAAGTTTGGTAAATCCACCATGTTGCAGGTCCCCAGAGCAACATCATATATATTATTGAGATACTGTAATTCAGACATCTCGTGTATTGACAGTTCTAATTTGTCACCTTTGTATGTTTCGATTATGTCTGTGTTAGTTTATTTTCTGAGAAATATTTGTTAATTCCCTTGTGGTATATGTTTCCATTGGTATATATCGATTATGGAGGAGTGTATTATATGTGGGATGCTGTTATTTTTCTTTTGTCAATCTTCGCTTATTTTCTTTGTCGCGAATTTTCTTTTCAAAAGTGATTTTTATTCGATATTTGGTGTGTACTTGAGCTATTAGTTCTGTTTCATGAAAACAGAAATCAATTGTAAGCATACATTGATGTTACAAGAACATTTGGGACATCAGTTTTCAGTCCAAGATTTTGATTAAATTGTGTGCCTAAGAAATGGATTTCTTGTATGTAGACACTTGAATCTTATGTTATATGCACATAAAATCATGAATAATATCTTCTTTTATCTAATTTGATGTCTGGTCCTTGTAGCAATTGTTCATTTGGATCAATGTGGAGGTACTATAGGAAATATAATATTTTTATATTTGCTAAATTGGTTGTGCATTTATCAATATCATTTGCTTTCCCGACTGAAGCAGTGCATATATTGTACAAGATGGTTGACTGAAACAATGCAATGGACTTCATGATAATTAATTGTAGCTGAATTGTTGTATTATCATCATGTTCTTTAGGCGACAGTATTAATATTCTTTTGAAGTTAACGTTACTATAAATTTATGTGAATCATATTCATGTTTGCTGTGGATATATTGTAACTAAATTCCGGCCTTGGTCCAGTGGTTAGTCCGTTGGTTTTGTAAATGGTAATTTAGGCTTGATTCCTGATTGCAGCATCTCATCTATATTACAGTTCTTTACATGAAAATTTGATAACAACATTAATTTTCCTCCACATGTGGAGAAGTTGCTGGTTGCTAGTGGACAGGTAAGTTAGTATAGCTTAGGAGATAGTCCAGGTAATTTTGCCAAGATGTATTGCTCATGAAATATCTGTATATGTCCTAGGACAACATATGTAACTCAGTTTGACCTAGTTTTGAAACATTGGTTTCTGATTGGAGTACCATACCATTTGTTTTATATGCTCCTCAGTGTTCAGAGACTGACAGTCGAGGGCTCAGTGCAACACTGTTGAAACTTGTTCTTATTTCAATATGAGTTACGACACTGTTGCGTTGAACCATCGTGTTGTCAGTGCATAACCCTTCTTAAAATTTCATCTTGCAACTCTGTAGTGTAGCAAAAATGAATAATAAAAAATTTACAGACATGACATGTTTTATTCTATTGACATTTAACCTACTGATCAATCAAGAATTGAATTGAATTGCATGGTCAACTGAGATCAGTGCTTGGTATTTTGTTTTAATGCATTTGTATGAGTTAGGGCATACATTAGATACAATATGGCACATTTACTTAACTGATTTCCAAACTTTGATGTTACCTGTTGGAGCTCATGGAGTGTGGGAGCCAAGATCATGTTTTTCCATTAAAACTTCTGTCTTGAATTTGTTTAAAACTTGCTGCTTATCAGTGAGAAACCACAGGGAATGTTGATGGGAAGTAATGATATAAAAGGATACAGTAAATATTATGAATCTTCACACTACAGGGAAATTATTAATTGTTTTATATACATGATCTGAGACTGGCTTCTGAAATTTCCATCATCAATTTTTGACAAGCAAATAATCATGTATTGCTTTGGCTTTCTAACCTCTCCAAACTGGAGGAAACATTATGTTCTTGGCATAAATTTACAAACATGGCATACTTGCTATATATAGGACTTGATGCTAAAATATATAGCACATGAATACTTTATTATTGTCTCCATTGATCCAACAAGCGCTTGTTTTTCATTCAGGGACAGTTAGACATTATACTTAAGATGTTCAAAATTTATTCTGTATTTTATGTATTTTAAGTTCGCTTAAGGCATAAACAGTCTTCAAATTTAGCACAGGACCGAGGACTGGGTTCACTAAAATGTCTTTTGGTCAAAACAATTTTAAAAGGTCAGTGGTCCAATGGTACAGTAAATTTTTCAGTGATAATTTATCATATAACAGTAGAATACGTAGACTATTTAAAACACTCCCAAAAAAATATGTTTTATAGCCAAATTATGTATATGAAATTCTGTGTGTACTTTCTTTGGTCCACAAAAAATTCATTCGGTCCAGTAAAGTTTGCATTTTCAGTGCTTAAAAATGTTTTTCGTGAACACTGCATGCAGCATAAATAAGCATACTGTTTTGATGAGAAACTTGGCACTCAAAATATCATGTGTTCTTGTCAAATATTCCCATGTTCTCAGCTTCTCTTAGTACTACTACTAGTAATGTTGTGTTCTAAGTAAATAAATCCCCTCAGTAAGCTGATGTTTAACAGTTATAATGGAGGGGCTATTGTTTTGAGCTGGACTTGGGGCATTAGATTATCTATAACAATTTAATTAAATATTTATCCACTAGCATTGTTTTTTTCCCACAATATTGGCCAATTAACAGGGCTCTCCTTTGACTCTTGAAATGGCATTTTGACTCTTGAAATTAGAAAAATATGGTTTTGGATTCTTGAGAATTGGAACCAAAGGGTCAAATTTACTATTACTATAGTAGAAAATTATGTTGACTCTTTGCATTACTATCAGCTAAGGGTCTTTTTGACCCCCAACTTTTGAAGTCTATGGAGCACCCTGAATTAAGATTGATGACAAACTTGAGATGAGATCAGCTGATATATATGTAAGGGCATTGATGAGACCATTGGCCTTTAAAATATATTGGACATAAAACCATTTGTAAGTGGTTGAATGGTATGATAAAGTTTCAAGTGATTCGCATGAAGAGATTGATGAGTAGATGTTTGATTTAATGATCCCTGGTTCTTAAATAGCTGAAGGCTGGTGTAACATATATCTTAAGGGTTTTGATGAATGACATTACAAGATCTTAATCTGCTGGATACAGGTAGGTTGTTAATAATCTACTTGTCTGGTTTATGGTTGAAAAAGGTGATTCCTGAGAATTGGTAAAAAATCAATTTGATATATTCAGTCAAATCCCTGGAACCTGACTTATTCAAACTATCAAAGCAATGTCAACCTTCATGAACTTGCCACGGTGACTGTGAGCTCTGGTAACTTCCCACATGAACCAATGTTGAGGGATGTATACATTGTATGCATTTATGATTCTCTCAGTTTTGTGTCTAAATGCCATTGCAACCATCAAGAAAAAATCTTACATTAATTTTGCTCATTAATTGTATTTAAATAATTTATTATGTATTTCAGTTCCTATGTGAGAATGTAGTGGATGGCTATAAAATAAGCATTTGTGATTGTTGCAGAAATTAAATTACTATCACATTTTTAGGGAGAACTTTGCAAGAAGGCTTATTCAAAGTAACATTACAACGCAAAACAGCACAAAAACAGCGCATTTTACATGCAAAATCTTAAAAAATATACTGCCTCAGAATGACACTCTGCCGCTAAAACTAAAATGTACAGAGAGGTTTATCTAAAGTTCTAACATTGAAGGTGATTGGCACAGTCCATGTTCTTTTGGCTACAGGTAGTCTGTAAATAATCTTATCAGAACTTACAGGTAATTTTTTTTTAGGTTTTGCCAAAAAAAAAAATCAGAATTTTGGGGTTACATAGAAGTTAATTGCTTCATAAATCTTGCTTATTTTAGCTGTTATTTATTTGAGCATTATTTCTTAAGTTTCCACATTAAAACCCACCTGGTGTAAGCTTAATTTTTCCTCCCAAGTGTAAGCCTGACTCTGACTATCGGCATCACTTCTTATTTGTAAATAACCCCCCCTGGACCGATGGGCTCTAATGTGAACTTGAATTAATATTGATTTTGTGTGGTATCATTATGTGGCAACAGGAAAATTACCAGTGAACGGAAAATAGAGGTTTCAGAGGTACAATATATTAACTGATAATCATTAACTGGTGATATCTGTAACATTAAGTATCATTTACAGTATAAAATATTAATGGAATGTGTTCCTGTTCATCAAAATAACCACACAGTTACCTTTTTGTTTCGGATTTATTGCAATGCATTCCTGGGCATATCATACATCTGTAGGATTATTATACGTAAATTGCATATTAATCACGGTCCATTTAAAACGAACAGGAAGCCAGTCTATAAAAAAGTTGAACTGATTACCCAAAGTTTTATCTTTCATGATTCCTGGTATATACTTAATGAGGCTATTTATAGCTCTTACAGCTGCCATTAATGATTCTACTACCAACCCTATGAGTGATACAGATCAGATCAGTTTTGGCAGAATTCTTAGTTTCATCACTCAATTCAGACAGAGTGGATTTTTTTTGGATAAAATAAAAAAATGGTGAAATTTATGTGTTAATCTCACAAAATTGGATATATCAAATTTGCTGAATCCTGGATTTTCTTCTCTGACAGGTAGAAGTGTGTTGTTGTGCACTTTCGTAGGTATAATTTTTGATAAATGTTAATTTAATCTACCTATCTATGGATGATTGACTGCTATATATTGGATTAGTTAAAGTTCAGTATTGTGAGAAAGGCTGCTTTTAGGATATTCAACATTTTAAATCTGTTACATTGGATGTAGGTCTGCTTGTTAAGTGCTATTCTGAATTAAGGGTTGGATTATATATACATGTAGTTGGTTGGTATGAAAATGAATTTTTCTGTTAACTTAATGTACCCATTAGTTGTGTTTTAAGATTTTGATTGCAAAAATATGCTTCGTTGAAAGTGCATTTTTAAGTCAATTTTATTCAATTTTATGCTCGCAATTACTTTTGACTTGGTTATAAAGACATTTTAACATATTTAACTTCATTTCTGTTTTATGTAGATCGATAAAATATATTATAAAGTTATAAATAGTCTGACTTGCAAAATTGATCAGCCACCAATGGCCTACCATCATTATTAATGACTGAGACAGCTAGAACATGTTGGATTCTTTGTTCCTCGTAAAAATTTTAATTTTTGATAGACTAATAACTTTATCAGACTGCCAGATACATTTGGCAAGCTCTGAATAGTGAAGTATTCATGCAATATTCTTTATAAGATTATTAAGTGTAGTTCAATCTAATTCACTTGTTAATTATCCTGCACCAAGTGCAGAGCATGTCGAATGAGAGGTTTAAGTATCAAATAATTGTAGAGATAGAAGAGCTGGTTTTCAATGTGTTGAAAATTGAAATGTCTAATTGGATTAAAGTATTTGAAGTGAGAACAAATGTAAGGAACTTGGCCTGGATTCAAACACCATAATACTCTTATTTTCTAGTGATTGATACATGTGGTATCAATGCAGTATATGATATGGGGCAAAACGATTGTGTGTAACGATTAGAGGAACCCGTTACCTTCCTAATGTCCCCATCCCAAACCTGAGACTTTCAACATTTTCTCCATTGCACTGATAAATGGCCAATGTGCTTTAATTTTGTTTTTAATTTAAAAAAGCAAACTACCTATACCTAGCTGTTTCAAACCATCGCCCTATGATTATAGCATACAAATTCTTTTGGCCTTGGCGTCAATTGCAGTGCTTTATTGAAAGAGGAATTGAGCTTTAACTTGACCAGATGTCTGACTAATCAGAAAACCATACTGGACAAAATATTACTGCCAAATCAGGGCTTGACACTAACAATGGTCTGTTAGCCCAAGGCTACCTATTTTCTCCAAGGTCTACCTAGGTTTCAAAGCTGGGTATCCTGTCAGGCTACCTGATATTTGGGTGACCTGAATCCTATAACTTCAAGTACAAATGTAGATTAAAAAATAAAGATCGGATGTGATGTAACCTGTATAAGTTTGTTCAATACATTCGTGAACATCTGACTTTCATACTTGTCTTGTATTCTGATAAAGTACACTTGATAGGCATTGAAATAAAATGACAAACATGTTTCTATTTATTAGAATGAGGACTAACTATATTTTGTAAGGACTTCCTCATTTTCTTTGCTGGTAGTCCTGCTGACTACCTCCTGAAAAAGTTAGTGTCAAGCCCTGCCTAACAGTACATAATGTTATTGACTTTAATCTGCACTCTACACACATCTGGTTTTAATTAATGTGAATTGATTGTAAAAAATCAGTTTACGAAAAAAGACCTTCTTTTACACTACCTACCCACTGTTGAAAGTTTGGGCAGTGCGTAACTGCAAATTAACATTTTTTGAATGGACAGCCTTTATATTGGCCAATGAAACATTTTGCCTGTTTTACAATCATTGCTATCTTCTGTACAACAAGTTGCAAATGATTTATTATTGTAAACATTGATGTTTACATACTTTGCTCTTTCAGTGTGGGGGGAACTGTTGGATTTATATCTTTGTTTGCTAATACACACATCTGGTTTTAATTAATGTGAATTGATTGTATAATTAGATCTAAGATGAGCCAATTAGCAACAAGATTTTCGTTGTGGCTGAGAGATGGACTTGTTGTCTGAAGCAGTGTTTAAGTGTTGGGTTTCTGGTATAAGGCGTAGATTTGAATGTTCACTGAACACTTCAATTGTTTATTCTTTTCGAAGTTAGGTCAGTTGGATGATGTTAAATCATTTGTTGACCTTTTGCTCTAAGGGTTATTTGGGACTTCAGCATTAGAAATTGGTTGTCTGAAGTTAAAATATTACATGTATTTTGTTTTATCTCCATGTGAAAAAATTCAATTTTGCCTGCATGGAGCAAGTTTTTTTAGGTTAAGTTGAGCAAGTAAAAAATAATAATTGAAGATTTTAATATTCCCAATATACAATTTCAATGTAATTAAATCTTTCTAGGCTGACTTCCAGTTCCATAAAAAAATTGGGTGATAATGTCCTGTCTAATAGATAATAATCTATCAAGAAGTATGCTAGAATAGTTTAAGAAAAATTATGTTTCCATGAGTTCTATTTGAAGGGGTTGTCCTTTAGCTGGCTGGTAAGCTAGTAAAAATTAATGAGTGCTCCTTAATTCCTGGTTTTCAGCTTATTTCTGCTGTTCAGTATAATATACAGTGTAACCTCCATGAATGGTCATCTCTGAACAACAGCCACCTCCCTGTTACAGCCAATATATAAGCAACACAAATTGATGTTTAACTCTATTTTCACTCTCTCAACAACAGCCACCTCATTACAACAGTCATTTTGTGTCCATTCCCATTGGTGACTGTTGTAGGGAGTTTGCACTGTACATGCTCATTATGCTTATTGTACAACAGACTCTCATTGGTTTTATAATACCTGAGTCCTGGAATTATAAGTGGAGTTAGTAGACAGTTTGCCTACCAAATAGTGTAAATTATGTCAACCGCACATTTCGAGGGCTCAGTGCAACACTGTCGTAACTTGTTCTTATTTCAATACGAGTTACAACACTGTTGCATTGAACCCTCGATTTGAATGTTTAATTTAGCTTTAGTAATTACATATATAGTGCATGTTAATGAATGTATCTGAATGATCACTTAACTTTTCTTGCATACTTGATGAATAGTACATGAAGTATGAATGCACACTATTTGACTGGGGCAAATAATGGAGTTTGTGATCATTACATAGATATTATAAACATTTATTTTTTGTTTGAAAACTGTGTTAATTATAAGTCGCCTCATATGGAAGGGTGGAGGTACTCACTTAATTCTCCTTTTCCTGTTTATGTTGTTATTTATTGTGATCTTGTGTGATATTATGACTTTATTGATCCTCTTAGGTTTCTAACAAGTTATGTAAGTGGTGGCATAAAGTAGTATGAAGGAGCTGGTTTGATTACAATGAATTTGTAATGGTTTGATTTTAAGTATCTAGTTTGTGTACATTGTATTTCTTGGTTCATTCAAGTTATAAATACATTATGGTGTTTTTATAATTCAGCATAATTAACACTGTGATACTGCAAGGTATACTGGGATAAAATGAAGCATTTGATAAAGCAATGGAATTCACACCCACTCCCCTACATCCAACTCTTTTTACTTAATGGATCTATTGAAGTAATTATTCAGGTCCCATGGCTTTCTCTGTAGCTTTGTTCAACTTAGTAGGATTATTATGGCTGAGACATCAAAGGTTTTCAAATTTCTTGGAATTAGATAAGAAAAGGATTCCTGTGAAAAAAAAACACAAACAAATATCCCACTTTCCCCAAAATACCACCTTTATCCTAATCCCCTAACCCAAAAACTCACCTAATCCAAAGGACCACAAGAGGTCAGTAGGTGCAGAATGAGTTACAGAATTGAATGACAGGTACTAAGCTTGCAAAATTGGAGCCTGTTCGACCATGACTAAATTTCAAAGGTACTCTCCTTGGAACGTTAAACAGCATGTCTGCAAAGAATTAAGACCATATGCCATTGCTGATTTGGTAATGGATGAGATTTTGCATGTCTTGGTACTACCTTTGTGGCCATTGGGCCAATACTGCTCATGGTTGGTCCAGACACCTGACTTGTTTGTTAGTTGGTCAAACTCAAATGATAAGATGATTATGAAATGTGGAATTTTTCCTCCTTTATATCTGAAGATGGATTTAAACTGTACTGGGAATTGCTTTTTTGGGTTGAAGTCTGTAACCTGTGTTTCCTGTGTTTTTTTCCCTCCAGATCTCATAAACCTTTAAATTTGTTTAGACACAACAGCTTGATTGTTGGTTTATACAAAATCGTATATAGAAATCACGGAAACAGACAGCAATAACTTGTTGTTTTTCATCGGCATAAATTGTGAGCTGGTGATTTTTTTGCATAAATTGAGACTTAACATACAAGATTTGAGAGAGGTAGAATTGAGATATTTTCAAAAGATTTTACATCGAAGCTGCCAGCAACTTTGTTTAATCTGTTGTCAGATCAACAGCTTCTTCTAACATTATAAAACTTTTATCTATACTCTAACAGCTGTTGTCTTGAAATTCCAAAATAATGTTCAATTTATAAGAAATGTTCAGGTTGTGCGCTGTCTGTATTTTTCCATTTTATTTGTCTGGTCTATCAATTTTTACTAGGGATGTAAACGGTTAATCGATTATATGATTAACCGTTCAATTGTTCGATTAACCGGTTATCAAATCATTAATCGATTAACCGAAAAAAATAGAAAGAAGCAAGTAAAATATAATAATAAATTACAGAAAAATCGAAAATTTCAGTCAATAAGCGCGAGATATTTGTCAATAAATTAGTCAACAAAGGTGCGAAAAATATGACAGTTGAGCCAATTAACAATTCATTGACACTGACCTGGGACTATTATACAAACTGACACGTATATTGTGTAATTAACTAATTGAGAAGCGATTTTTGGATATACGAGTAAACTTGCTTGGTCTGGGACTTCCTCAAAATTTGATATTGTTTCGCAAGTAAACATATACAATAAGTTTAATAAGTTATACTATCGTAAGAAAAAATCGTCTGTCTGGACGTATTTCAGACGCAGTATAGTGATGAAAAACGTAAATGTGACCTTTGCGTTAATGCATGTATGTTATACTATGTATACACATATGTTGCGTGTTTCGCTGGTATTTCTAAGACATGCTAATAAAATCGTCAAACAAGATTGCTTTTTTCTTATTTCGCATCTTTATTGATATAAATTGGCAGATACTTGTTTTTTTGTTAATTATCTCTGTGGGTAGACTCTGTTATGATTTAATTTTGCATCTTTGCATCAAACAAAGCCGCCGATAATTATGAGAACGCGTTGACATTTGATACTCAATCGCACAAAGTGTAAAATTCTTACAAACATCGATTAGGATCACAATTGACACAAATTATAATTCAGCATTACACCAATCAACCAATCACATGATCGTTTTTGTAAGCTCCACCCAATATTCCAATAATAACCTGACTAAATTGAATAAGAAACAAGCATGCCGTAATCTACTTTTAATTTTTTTGTAAACAAAATTACTATTAGTTGCCATAATATAATGTGAAATTGATCATTAATATATCTACACGGAAAATTGATAAGAGCATACAAACATCACAATTTCAGTGGTAAATATATTGATGAATACATACATTATTGCATTTCGTGTAATACGTCGGTGTCGCGGAAACTGGTGACAATTCATATTTATAAGCACTTCAAATGGTTAATCGATTAATCGTTCGTATGAACGAACGATTAACCGATTAGTAAAATCTCGACGAATTGACATCCCTAATTTTTACCCCTTTGAGAGGAATTCATGAAAACATTAATTTTTCATGCACTGTTGTTGTTTACACTGCCTTTAAAGTATTGGCTGTTGTTTAAATTTAGTGAGGGGTCCTGTCATAGATTTCAGAGGTCCCTATGTCATTCTATGTTACAGTTTATTATGTCTGATTCTTATGTATTTCATTCTTACCAAAAAGTGTGGATATGTAAAAACTGAAAATAGCTTGTCAGATCTTACGCAGTTATTTCCCTTACTTTAATACCATAAGTATATCTTATCCCACAGGGCTCGATTTGGACATTTTCAGGGGTCCTGGCTAGAATATATTTGGTGTATTAGCTTATGTACGTAAATCCCTGAATACCAATTTTATAATGCTCTACATCATGGAGCATACATGCAGAGTAGTTGGCAGTCAGTTGCGGAGAACAAGGTTAGTGCTGGTACAGAATCCTGGAAAACTGGTTATATTAATTAACTATCCAACATCATATATATATAACTGAAGTTAAAGTCCCAATGTAAATTACTTTGACAATGCATGCAAACTATGGATAGATTTTATTCATCTCTGATGGAAAATGAGTTTGAAACATCCCATTTTAAATTGCAGCTGACTCGAACACAATGATGTATCAATGAATTTTAAGTTTTTATGGATTTATGTCAAATGCCTGCAGCAAATCTTGTTGCAGTATGCAAATTATATCCTGCTTTTGAATAAAACAGACGTTATGCATTTTAAACATCACAAAAAAGGGTAAACTTGTTTATTCATTTCATATAATGTTGTTGTTTTTGTTTTTTACATTGAAGTTGAAATGCAAATTAGATCATTTCTTACAGAAACTCATCAACAAGACATAAAATACATCTGTATTGCTTAAATTGTCAATTGCTTGTCAAGTTTACCTATAAGAACAACTTCTTGAAGGCTGCAAAAAATGCAGCTTTAGTTGGAAGTACCTACTGTTATGATGTTAGTATATATATATAGTGCCTCAGTCAGTTATTAGTTATTTTTAGCATTTGATCTGTTGACACAGTCAATGTGAAAGACGCTCAAACCTTAGTCCTTCAAATTTTTGATGATGTCCGATCAACCAATGACGTAGGTTCATTCATACACTATTCTTCACATACAGATTTGTATACTTTTATTCCAAGGCGGGTTTTTTCTGTTAATTTTATTCAATGGTAATTAACTTAATTATAATGTAGGATCATCAGGTGCAATCACTGTCAAATAGTTATTATACTTCGTGAACTATTCATGAAGAATGCAAAAAGAAGTTAAGAAATATTCAAGATTTCATTAATTCTTTTTGAAGCCCATAGTGTCTTCTCTCAGTTAAGGTCTGCCGTTGTTATAATACGACACAAAGCAACATCACTGAGGGTTTTTTATGGAGAGGGGTATACCGGAGAGGGGTATACCGTATGCACCATATGCTGTTATCTGTGGCATCAGTCTGTTAATATAACCACTATTAGACACACAAGGAGAAGACTGAGCCTTGTTATGTAAGCCACTTTGTGTAGTTTGATTAATTAACCTTGTCAGGATATGTGTAACAAGATACCAACCTAATGTTGGCCTATACTTACAGATTTGAATAGTTTTCATGCTAAGGAGTAAGTGGAGAGCCATTCATTTCCCTGCCAGTGAGTGACAAAAATAAAACCACACTCTGTAAAGTGTGAGTGTGCTGCCTCTTTGTGATTAGTGATTGCTTGAGTACTTGATTGTTTCTGTCAGAGACTTTATTTCTATTGTGGATTTTAAATATACTGTGTCTGTGTTTATGTTGGATACAGTTACACTGTAATATTCAGGTATCTTATTGTTGCTTATACCATTTTAGGTATATGATATTTTCTAAGCAATGAATGACCTTCATTTTTGATACTGTTTACCAATTTTGCTATTTTTACTATGTACTATATAATGTGAAAATTTTGTGTCTGTCTTTAGAACACAGTTAGAATTTGTTTAGTAGATGTCACAACCTTAAGTGTAAGTTTGATCAATCAGTAGGCCGGCCGGTCAGTTGGTTGGTCGGTTGGTCAGTCAGTCCATCCATCCATCCATCCATCCATCAATCAATCAATCAATCAATCAATCAATCAATCAATCAATCAATCAATCAATCAATCAATCAATCAATCAATCAATCAATCAATCAATCAATCAATCAATCAATCAATAGTTTATAATAAATCAATCAATCAATAAATCAATCAGTAGACAAACCCACTATCTGATCATTTGACCTAATTTAATTTCACTGTATAATTCTATATACATTTTCTATTTTCAGATAAGGTACAGATTTGGATATAAGGATTTTACCTTGTGTTGTAATTCATTGAGCATTTATTAATCATATGGAGGTGTAATTGTAGCCATAGGACGTGTTCATTCTGAGTTATAGGTGAGTAATATGTTTACTTTATTGTAATAATATTTATTATGTATTAATCAAGGAGTTGACTCTCCTCAACCAATTATGCACTATTCCATACCAATTCCATGGACCCCTGTTTAGGTGGATAATAATTTCCCAATTCCCTATCTAAGCCACTTGCCATGTCATGTTCTAAGTCATGTTCCCACAATGATTTGGTTGAAGATATAATTCTAAGACCATTCAACTTCCACTGCTGATTCATGTGGAGAAGTCAGTAGTTTGAGGGCTCAGCGCAACACTGTCGTAACTTGGTTCTTATTTCAATATGAGTTACGACACTGTTGCGTTGAACCCTCGATACTGTAACTTGTGGAGAAAAAGGTTATCAAAGCAAGACATATCTATCTAATGTGTTACTGACATAAATGAAATCCATACACTTTGATGAGTTTCAAAATTTTAGTTATTTTTCGTCTGACAATAGCCATCATTTGCTTGGCGTACATGAATTTTGATGCACGCCAAAATACTACGTTTTTCTACATCCACCTTGCAATTGTTAAACTAGTTTCTGTTCCAGGTTGCAGTGCAAGTCTATGTAAGAATACTTTGATTAAAAAGCAACATTACTAACAGTTGATGCAGACACAATTAATAGTCTGTTTTGCTGCTTGCTGATTATGCTATATTTACTTCATTATAGCAAATATGTTTAAACAAAAGCATTTATTGAAAATATCTTGCACAGCTGTCACATGTATTCGGCTGACTAACCAGAAATGCCCAGCAGGTTGATGTATTAATGATATATGGTATAAAAGATTCACATTGTATTTTATGGCTTTTTTATGGATGGTAAAAACTTTGTCCAAGGGCTTATTGACCTCATCCTGTTTCTGTGATATATCACTTCACACCACAATCAATAAATTCCTTGTTTTTGTTGGGTGTTGAAATATCAAAGCACTGGAAGTACTCATGATCTAAATCTGGAGGTCTGGTTTCATTAATGTGTGATAGGCTGCCTGGCTGGTTTCATGTCAGGTAGTATTATTAACAATACAAGTCATTGACCATTGGGTCAATCTGGATTAGATTACTCTAACCACTTGCCATTAGACAACTCTGATGTTATCATTTAATTAAATTATCATATGGTGTTAACTTACTGTATGTAAACAGTTTGAAGGCACATCTGATTACTCAATGATAACTTATTGAATTTCGGAATTAGCAATGATGTGGCATACTTATTAGATTATTATTAGATGTTAACTATGTTAAATGATGATTCTTGTTTACAAATGATTATGTTTCAAGTGGATTTATTTCATTGATGATTAGAATTTCATGAAAATATTCACAGGAATGTTCATGCATGTGGAAAGTATATTGACCTTTTCCATACTGGTAGATGTTTGTCTGTATGGGCTATATATGATAGATTTACCCATTACTGGTTCTTAATGTTTTTAAAATTTGAGTGTGATGACCAGTCTCAAAACTGAAACCTCCTGATTGGTTGAGTGGTTTTCAAACTGACCAATGGCATGACTGTATTCTTAGATTGGTCTTTAACATCATAATTATTAATATACTTGGAATAAAGAACTAATTTCTTTAAGACAAATATACAGGTTTGATTTCTGCTGGTTGGAAGTGTTTATTATTAATTGCTTTTGTATCACAAATTGCTGGAGGGTAGAGATGGCACAATTACTGTTGAAGTGGCGTTAAGTGTTTTTTCTGTTTATATAATCAGAAACAATTAAATGCTTGCCTTTAGAAAGAATAATATAAATAAACACACAGATAATGGTGTATATTATCAATGTATTTACTTAAAAAACTGTATCTACCTGTAACTGAAGGACTTCTGATGTTGTTTTATCTGGTTAGGTTGGATCAGTCTGTCATGTGCTTTATTGCTGATTGATGGGTTTGATTTTGCCATTATGAGATGCAAAATGCTTATTGTTTTTTTTTTCCTACATAAGTTACACAGCATTATATAGATAGAATCCAGTTACTTCCAAAATACAGGGAAATGATAAGTCCTAGATCATGTTATGAATCCGAAATACCACAAAATCTAATTATCCAAAACAAAATGTTTCCAACTTTGAGCATGAAAAACCCGACTTCATGGTCACCTTCTTGCCTGGTTTCACTCAAGTTTACTTGATTTTTGGCCAGCCATAATTCATAAAAAATATCCATTCATGAATTGGATGTAACTTTAAACTTTTTAAAGCTTTATAGTAAATTATGAGGTTTTGTCTTCTTTCTCAAAAAGCCATAAAACTTGGGAGTATTCAGTATAATGTGATTACTTACTTAACAAACATGCGCAGTATGAATCTTGTAGATGCAAAATGTACTCTCTCTCTACAGTATATTATGTGATTATAATAGCATAACAGACTAAATTACTATTGTAAACAAAGATAGTGGATGGAATGCATTGTTTACAGAAGTCCTACTTGACATGATAGAAGTGGCTGGCAGTATTAATAGGCTTTGTTTATGTAAGGATTTGGGTCTTTGACATTGTTCCCTGAGGCAGCTTCTTCTTTGGTGAGTTCTGTGGCAAATAGAACTCATTAGGAATCAGGTATGTAAGTGGCTAATTGTAAGTTACAGAGTGGAAGGGTTCATTCTTTCATGGAGGGCTGGTTCTTGAGGTTGCTCATTGTAATTTCTTGGATGGAAGAGTTCATTCTCCAAGGAGGGGTGAAAGCTTTGTTAGGTAGCTCACTGTATATTGCATGTTCACTTTTTCAATACAACTTAACAGCTTACCACTCTTAGGCTTTGTCTAATGCGACCATATGTTTGGTAACTAGATCACCAACATCATTATGTTCTTAGCAATCTACTCAGTTACCTGTGATATTTATTTACATAAAGCAGTGAAAGAAAGTTCAGGGTTTTCTAAAGCAACTTCCCAACTTTCATCTGTATTGCTTAATATGACAACCAGGCATTTTTTCTGCCAGAATGCTTCCATTTTCTGGATAATTAAGACAATGATTAACCACGCATTCTTGGCTACAGGTGTTGGTGTGGGCAATAGACTGTGTTAGTAATGTGTTAACCTTATGATATCTGTTAGTTCAAGGTTTTTGCTGAAGCCAGTTTAGAAGTCCATAAGCTGTCAGATTCATGGCTTGGCAAAACAGCATGTTGCCTTTCTGTGAGCCATTCTAGCTTTGTGTTCTTAACTTCAGTAATTTGACCAAGGGTTAGGAACAGGTCATGTCCTAGTGGGGTACAGTGCATATTTTCCTTGATAATCCTTGTCCAAAGTGCTTTTTGAATGGTTAAATTTGCTGGTGTGGTTCGGACCGAGTCTGGATGGTTTTAAACTCTAGGGGTACATGTAGATGCAGATGTAATTGGTTACATTTTAATCCTAAATGAACCATTTGAGTGAAAAAAAAAAAAAACACACACAGAGTAATCCACCTTTCAAACACTGCACTAGTCAACTAAAATGACATTGTTCTATGAGAGCTGCTCCATCTGAACTTGAATAATGGTCCTTTGTATGACTGTGCTGTAATCCTGCAGCAACCATTTTACAGGTGGGGAGTGGGTTCCAGGTAATCAACTGAAAAACTTTTGAAATAATGGGCTGCAGCTGATGTCAATATCTTTAACCTGCAGTGAATAGTCTGGCCATCTCTGCATTGGTGTAGGAACTGTTAGTGAACACTGGTGTGATGGTGTAGGAACTGTTAGTGAACACTGGTGTGATGGTGTAGGAACTGTTAGTGAACACTGGTGTGATGGTGTAGGAACTGTTAGTGAACACTGGTGTGATGGTGTAGGAACTGTTAGTGAACACTGGTGTGATGAGTTATCTTGGAATTATATACTGTGGAATCATTAATTTTCGTTGGGGATTTAATTTCGTGTATTTCGTGGGTTGGCTCATCCACAAAATCAAATCCCCACGAATTTAAATGCCGAGATAAGGCATTTTGTTTCAAAAATCAAAATTCACAAATTTATGTCCCCACGAAATAAACATTTTAGTAAAAACCACGAAAAATTGAGCCCAATGAAAATAAATGTAAATACAGTATTTGGTGCTCTCTTGGCTTGAAGACTTTTATAATGTTGTTCACTTAGTAACCACTTATAGGATCATCTGTGAATTGTTATAGTGCTCACAGTGGGCCATTTCTAAATTGGTATGATTAGTTGTGCTTTAGGTAAATTACTACAAACTGTTTTAGAAGTCATTGACTTGCACAACCACCTTGTCTTATTCTTGTTTTATTGTATCATTAACACATTTTATTACAACTTGTTGATCGGCTGTTCTTGTAGATTTTTTCCTGTAATCAACTGTTTTATGGATCTGTAAAAAAATTGCTATGATAACAAGGTAATAAACTTGAGTTAAGAATAGTTTCATGTTAAAAAGGTAATGAATTTACCTTTGAGGGTTCTTTTTATGGTCTGTGATTCTCCGAGAATCTGCAAATATTTAAGTAATAAACAAACTTTGTGTGATATTCTGGCTTATTACCTGTGTAGTGTGATGCTTTTAATTAGACTTCAGAGCATGCTATTGATTTGATGGACCAAACTTATGCCTGGATATGCCTGACCAACTATCTATAAGGACCTTTAAGATGGCCTTTGAGTATATCTTTCCAATGCTCTAGTGAGAATACCTTAATGGCATTTGGAGTGGGTTAAGCACCATTTTTCAACAACATTGGATATATATTATTTTCTTAGAATAAGCTTATAGTGTTCTTGAACACTTTTAGAGCACTTCAGGTACAGTTCTAGAACTTTGTTCATGAACAATGCAAGCTTCATTCTTAAATTGTTCTTCTAATTGTTACACTGGGGTACAGCTGCAGCATTTATATTGGTTCAAATGTTGCTAAAGCTGGTCTGTCAATGTATTGGCTCTTTGAAAAATACAAAGTAATTTGCTTTTATTAAATGTTGCTTTTAAAAATTGAAGGATGTGTTGTTTATAATTGACTGACATTTCGTGGTCAATGGAACTAAGTTATGTTGTTTAAATGTTATTGTTGTTTTGGCATATGTTTTGTCTTTGTTTGTACTTGTTTTATTTTGACCTAGAAAGCTTTGAGTCTGGTTGTCACTGAAGCCTGTATATATGTTTGTATATATGTATAAAGTAATATACAGATCATAAATATAGGTGTAACTGTGTCTATGTGGTCATTTATATTCATATTTGTGAGGTTAAGGTTGTATTTAGTTACGGATGTATGATATGTATAATATAGGTTGAGTGAAGGTGTGTATATCATATGTAGGTATAACTTTATATATAGATATTTATTTTGTAAGTAAGGCCACTACATATTATTAACTGTTGGAGTATCACCAATTTTTCAGAGTTTTTATTATATTACGGTATGATTACCGTATCTTCCATTGATTGTTTTGGACATTTATATTATATAGTAAGTATTAAAGGTCACTTTGAGTGAACAGTTTTCTTAGGAGCTAGGTCACAAGGATTGTTTGTTTTGTTTTTCGAGATTTATTATACGGCATTTTTTTTTGTTATGTTTTAGGGAAGGCGCCCTAGCCCTCTTACCTGAAACCAATTTAGGGAGTGAAATTGAAAGGATATGGGGAAAATTACATGATTTCAAAGCAATTTTCTGAGGGGATGGCACCATTTGTACGCTACATCTATAATAAAGTAAACACCAGACTTTTTCTAGAACTTCAAAAAAAGAAGCAAAAATATTAACTGACCCCCCCCTCCCCCTTCCCCGAGAGTGAGAGAGGGGAGACAAGATACAGGAGAACCAGGCATTTATCCATTCATTGAATGTAGCACTTATTTTAAGGGCAGTATTCAATATTTTGAATGATTTTCAATACAACCTCTCTATTTCTACCTATTTTAGGACAAATTATGTTCAGATTGTGGATGATAAACTAACAATTAGTGTACATTGGACTAAGATGTAATTGTATGCTCTGTCACATAACATAATGATAATTTATATTTATATACAAATGTAAATCTATGTGATACTTGAATGTGGTTACTTTCTATGTTTTGTTATGGTTGCTTGGTTAAGAATTAAGAATTCGGATTTGTGACAAGAGGTAAGTTGGTGCAAGGTATTTAACCATTTAATTTATTATTTCCTGAAAATTTTAATTCTCATTTGAGTAATTAGTTGTAATTAATACTAAGTAATTAATATAATGGGAGAAAATGAATGAGATCAATAACATTGAGTGTAATAAATAATTTAGAATTTCATTGCAAGTTTGTTGCTATTATAAGTCCTGTGGAAATTATTGCAGACTCATGGATTTTTTAACAATGTCATAGGATAAAATGTCTGCTTCAGTTGAAGAAAAGCTACACATAGATGGGATTTATTATACTTGTTAGGGGTCTTGTGAAAGATTTTGCTGGCTTATATGGAACAACCTCTCCAGAGCGGCCCCTTATTGAACATGAACAACCTCTTGCAACAACTGCACAATTTTTCCCACTGTACGATAAAGCATAAAATTTAACCTCTCTAAAGCATTGTTACTACCTCTCAACAACAGTACAATTTTGCTGCTCCCAAAGGGTGTTGCTTTAGAGAGATAATATACATGTATGCACTGTTTCTTTATCTGAAATCTGAGAGGAAATCAGTTGCAAAAATCTTATGTAATTTTACTGATCATTACTTAACCTGTAATAATGTAAACTCTTACATTCTGGCCTCCCCAAAAACTGCAGATTTCACCTAATTGTCCAGAGAGGGTTCAGTGTTCAGGGATGTTACTGTATATATTGATTGTTATGTAAAATAAACAACTCACTAGTTATTTCAAATAATTATGGAAAATATTTTTAAGCAGCAATATATACTTGTATATATACATTTGATTCTCTTGGCTCATCTTTTCGAACTATTCAAGATCAACCGTTTATTCTGTGGGGTCTCAAAAAGTTTTATGCTCTATTTGATTTGGGAAAAAATGTTAGGAATTTGTAAAAAATGTAGAAGATACTAACACCACCTTATCCCTCAATCATTTTTACAACTTGTAGTTATTAAAAAGATTCACTCTGTGTCATTGTCAACAACATTCATTAATCATTGAATCTTCAGTTTGGAGGTGAAATCAGTGAGACATTTAGTGTTTTACAACTTGTGAATTTTCAATATCTTAAATTCATGGCCTTCAGTAGGTAGGTTATATACTGCTGTGGTTGCATAATTGATCAGAATGATGCAAATTTCAAAATGAGTTTGCATCAAAATTGATGCAAAACCGAGTTTAAAGCAAGTTTTCCACTAAACCCTATAATTATGTATATATAGTAAAACATGGTTATATTTGAACTCAGACAGAGTAAAGAATCAGACTATACAGTGATGGGTTTGTTCCCACTTGAACTGTTTTTTTTTCATGGCTGCATATAGTGAAATATTGATATGATGTAATTATTTGAATCACCACGAATTAGCTATGACCATGTACATGTGTTGTACTTCTTTAAGTACATGTATTGTAAACTTGGGGAAATAAATATGGGGAAGAGAAAAACATTACCTTTGGTATGTGTAGTGCCTTTATTCAAAGCAGGGTTCTCAATAAATTTGTGGCAAACAGGCCCAAAAGCTAGACTACCAGGTCTGCTAGGGGGTTCCAAGCATTTTCTAGCAATATTTTATAAACTTTTGAGATTCCTTACCGGCCCAAACACATTTCTAAGCATCTAAATTGGCCTGCAGCCTGCTGTTATTGAGAACCCTGCAAAGGTTAATTGTAATGATCTATTGTCAATAAATCATATAAATGTGTGATTAACATTATAAACCTTTGGATCACAGCCATGTTATCCTTTGAATTCAAAACTGTGTTCATGATGACAATATTGAGATATAACTCACTCAAACTCGAAGACAATTACTGACATTTATTTTATTCCTGCCTGGTTCCTGAGGCATAATGCAGCGAACAGGGTTTAACTTCCTGGTACCTGGCATTTTATAATTGGTAACTGGCTTACAATGCCTGTCATTTTATAGCTGCCTGGTTCCTGGCATATCACTGCAAGTTCTTTGTTTCAGCCATGAATCTAGCCTATGTAACCTGGTTTCCATGCAGTTTGTAATGGCTTGACCAGTATTCGGCAATAAAACAATGTACATATTGTACAAGTTGATAAAGTTTCTGTTCTGTTCAAAATAAAACATACATATTGACTTGCTATTAAAGATGGTAATTAAATATGTCACACAAAATTAAGGTGACAGTTCTATATACATGTAGTATAATTCAAAAACCCTCTGAAATGTGAGAACTCATGTTGAGGTTATTATGATCATCAAAGTGCTGCAATCCTAATTTTAGTTTCAAGGAAACCCCCCACGTCCACCAGCTGTTTTAATTGTCTGTAAAAATGGATTAGTGAACTGTAAAATAGAGTTTGTATCATTGAATGCACCCTGCAGCTGTCATGTAACATGATGATACTGAATGCTGTGTTAAACTGCTGTATTATTTTAGTTTAAAGTTTCATCTGAATTCTGTAGTAAATTGTAGAGAAAGGGGAAGTATTTTCTTTAGTATATGGTTTACTATTTGTTGTTTGTAAAACAGCTTAAATATAATTGCTCTGAAGAAGATAGATGTTTCCTGGGTTATTTACAAGCTGTGATAAATTCTGTCCTGCTCTGACCATGATTCAAACCTGTTGCCTTTGGACCAGGGACTAGAGGCAATATGACAATTGGTCACCAGTCAAGGTCAACAAACTTACTGTGGTGTGATAATTTTGCGGGTGATCATGGAGGTCATTTTAGTGAAACAGGGTACCATGTATATGGAGGGCAGATAAAGAGTTAAGAGCCAGAAGAAATAGTTCTTGTGTCTGTCCAATTGGTCTATTTCAAGAATGCTTTCTTATGCTGATGTTCCATATTTGTCTGCTCTGATCAATTGCCATTGCAACCTGGTTGCAATACATATCAGAGTATGTTAAATTGTACCATAAGTAACTATATTAACTCTTCAAATAGGTTGAACAAAATTGGCATGATTGTTTGTAACAATTTGGTGCATGGTGATATATTACAATATCTAGCATTGTCAGGCTTTATAGCTCCTAAAAGTGTAGAAAAATGCGAAAATTGAATTTAAAATAATATCACATGACTGAATATGCATAAAGCAATGTTGAAAACATTGAATGATTCAGATTAGTTTTAATGAAAGACTTGATTTCTGTGTGATTGTTACAAGTATGATGTTTGCATCAAGGACTGGACCAAAAGTTCAAGCACAGCTGCTTCATCAGGTGCTTTGTGGCTGTAGTGTTATTGTCATTCATTTACTTGTTTCACCTTAAGTGTCACCTCCATTATTGTCATCGCTAATCTCTGGTTCAGTTGCATTTGTAGGCTTCAGGGATTTGCTTGTTTCATTGTAAACTAAATTCCTGGGGAGGGAATTTGAGCACTTAATGAACATGTTCAACATGTCACTGTGTTGTGCCATTCATGCAGACTTTTAGAACTTTATGGTTTGACATTTAGTGAAAATTTTTGAATTCATTTTCATCTGGATTTGTTTAAATGGTGTCTAATTTAAGTGGGTTGTGTATGATGGAAGTTAGGATATTCATTAAGGGTTAAGTTCTTTGTTGTTTGTAGAAATTACTGATTAGGAAAAGAAAGAAGAATTCAGCAAATAGTTACATAAAATGCAAAATTTGTTTATAGTGATTTATTAACCCTTCAGTATAAATTTAATGAATTTTACTGATATGAGCGCTAGTGATTATCTAAACTTTACCAAACCTCATCAAATTGTTTGCTTGTGGACTGTGGTCTGACTGTCAGACTATTAGCATGAGTGTTTTAGATGATTACAATGTATATGTATACATTTTGTGACTATTAATACTGTATTAACATTACAGAATATCAAAATAAAGTGAATAGACCATGCAATAATTAAATCTGAATATTTGAGGTGTAAATTGTATCTTTAGTGTATATTTACATACATGGTGTGAATGCAACATGAACGAAAATTTGTTGGAATTATGAACATCAAAGGATTTTTACCTACATTTAAATTGGATGAAATTATGTGAAAATTTCATTTTTTGTTGTAAAATGCATTTTTAATGCTTTTTTGGTGATCATACAATCTATGTATTTAAATATGTGCTAGCAATTTGTACATAAATTAACCCCTTGTTTGAAATATATGTATCTTTCAGGTTGTTTGCACAAAAACCCTGAAGTGGTCATAATTTTTCAGTTTTATATACATTTTTGGTACTTACATTGTTTAAATAACAACAGTTCAAGCACCATTGACTGTTGTTATAAATCATTATGTATGATAAAAAGTGACTGCCAAGTTTGATGAGGAATTTATTGTTTTAAAGTTCTATATTCTTGACTCTTAATAAGTTGTGATCTTTCAATGGCTATATGTTCTCAGTGGACTTGCTTCATTGAGTGGATTTCTCATTTAAAAACCCTTGAATTTTAAAGTTTGTGTTTACTATTATTTTTTATTATAATATTTTTGTCATTAATTGAATACATTAACTGTTACAGAGGGGTTGGAATTGCATCAATAAATGGAATTATTTTTACATTAGTTGAATTCTTTTTATATTATTTTTTACCTTTAATTGAATATTAATTGACTGTTACATTGAGGCTTTGATTTGCAGCAGTGAATGGATTTGTCATTACACTTAAGTTTTAAAAGTGGATATTACTGACTTCATTATACATTCAAACCTATGTAAATATTTATTGCAACAGAAGTACTTTTTGAGTCGACAAGTTATTGAATTAGGGATTCTCTTTAAGCTCTGAAATATAATATGATTGATTTTCTTTACCTTGGAAATCTAATTGTTACAAATGGAATTGGAGTTAAGTTTCTACCTTTGTAGATTAATTATAGTAGTCTGAATTTCAATTTTAAGTGTGCTTGTGTACATTGTAACATTTATTTCATGTAATAGACTGTATATTACATTTTATTTGTACCTATTTAGTTGGTTTAATGATCCTAGGATGAAAATTGTGGTCGGGTTGATGCACTGTTAAGTATATTCTTCAATTATTGGAAAAGGGACATAAATTTTATCCAATTAAGGCTGTCATCTTTCTGGTAGTGTGGCAATGAAAATATAACAAGGTTTTATTGATATTTACTTGGATATGTTATACTGTTAACATGTTGAGTAGATTATTTTGATAGAAGTTTTATTAGTAAATAAATGGGTGTCATCTTACTTGATTAAGAGCTTTGATTAATGTTAAAACCTTACAATTGGAATATAATTAATGATAATTACCTTGAGGGTTGGTACAAAAGTGATGTAACTGTTTTAATATCAAAATGAGGATACAATACTTTTTCACCAACCCTTAAATTAATGGATTCTACACATATTTAGATTCCATATGCTTATATCAGGGTGCTAATTAAAATCTTCAGGTTTTATTTATTAATTATTCAAATTACTGCATTGAAGTTTTGATCTATTACATTGTTGTATTGGAATGAATCATATTATTTAACTTCAATAGCTAGATAATACTCTGAAGCAAGTGTTGAACTAATACGGATGTTAAATCTTTGGAAGAAAGGACAATGCAAGGATAAGAATTTCTTTAATTGCTGGATGGCGGATTTATTTGTGTGTAACCTTTGTTGATATTCCTAGTCACTCTTGTACATGGACCATTAAGCTAAGATATTGTAATGTTTTGTGGAAGTCTTAGAAGGAAGAATGTGTCGAGCATGTTGGAAACATCCTCAGGTAACGTTGTTTACATTTTATTATACCTCACGTGACTTATTTACTCTATAGCCTCATGTGACGTCAGAGGGTGACAATCCGTAATGTTACCCTGTGACATTACATTTCGGCCCGCTTGCCATAACGAAACTGCCCTCACGCGCTGACGCGATTATTAACGGGTGCCGTGTTTTAGTCAATCTGTTCGTTTGTATGGGCGATTATCAAAATCCACTCATAATTTGACATCCCGTTTACCAGAAGATAATTTGACAGCGAAAATAACTATGCTTTGTTTCGATCTCTGAAGAAGACTTGGTATTTTGACTCAACCAGTACGAAAAGAACCATATAATTGTTAGCATGTTTGTTGCATTCTTGTCTTTCTTAATTATTGTTTTGTTCGGTATAATAAAATAAATATCACATCCCACATAGGGTGATAGAACGTAATGTTCACCCTTGACAAAGTAATGTCAACCTCGGCTAACGCCTCGGTCGACATTACTTGTCTCGGATGAACATTACGTTCTATCACCCTATGTGGGATGTGATATTTATATAATGTTTATGTCTTATGGAATAAATATCATCACATACATGATACATATGTGGAGGAACAGTGGTGTAAGGGTAGAGCGCCGGACTCCTAACCCAGAGGTTGCGGGTTCGAATCTCGTCAGTAGCGGAATTTGACCGGAACTTTCACAATACCTTCTTTCGGCACGAGTACTGGTCAGAATCCAGGAAGCAGTCATCGAGAGTAGTTAATATAAGTTGTAAGAACTTGCTCTACAATCGATGTAAAATAAATAAGTTTAAACTTAACTTAACTGCCAATCAAACATACTTGTTATAAGATTGTATTGTTGATAAGATCACTGGAAAATCAGTTTTTTTTTGGTAATGATTTGAAAATGTATATTGCCACTTTGATGGGGCATCCTTAGTTGAGTGGTTAATATCAGTCTAGTAATATGTAGGGCTTCATTGCTGTGAGTTTGAATCAAACCCAGGTCCTGAAAGAAGCTGTCCAGAGAGTTTACCAAAGGGTGGATCTACATCTTTCTAATACAGAAAATGCTCATGCTTCACAATTTTGAAACAGATTTTTCACTATGAAGATACTAGCATCATGGAAGTTCTAAATCTAAAGATCTTTCTCTGTGTTAAAATCTCGTATTTTGGCTTTCACTTTTTCTAGTTAATTTTGATGAAAGATGATTTTAATCATGCATTTTTAGTCAGCAACAATGATCAGAATACAGACTTTATAAAACTAGTCAAATGACAGTCAGAACTAGTCAAATGCCAGTCAAAACTAGTCAAATGCCTGTCATTCTCAATGTACTAGGAGGTTCAAAAGGAGAGCACTTGATGTAAAATATTTCGTACCAATTAAATTTCCATTTCTCTAAATTGACTATTCATTTCATGGCCTGTAAGTCAACGAAAAGTTATAACACTAGATCTATAAATCTCTACTAAGTCTATAGGCTATGACATCGCTGGCCAATTAACTTAACATCCATTATGGCTGTAGATGGTCTGGCTATAGATTTGTATAAGATAACCTAAACTGTATTGTATAGGAAGATTTGGACAAGAATGTTAAATAGTTTATAAAATGAATAAATCGTAAATGATTTGGTTGTCCAGTCATGTAAGTTGAGTTTAATGAAAAAAATGGGGAAAAATTATGGTGTCAGATTAAGGTTGATATTTTGAGGGAATTCAAAAAATAAAATTTGATTTTTCTGTTGCCCATGAGATTTTTCCTGATAACATAAAAATGTTAGGTTAATAGTATGTACTTTTGGTATAATGTTCAGGGTGCATTAAACTAGGGGAAAATACTAAAAATCACATCAAAACTGCAAATAAGTTAAACATGCAAGAGGAAAATTTTGGAAAAAGTGGTGAAAAATGTGGCCGTTTATAACACTGATTTGAATAAATAAGAAGTCAGGAAAAATGTGGACAAAAAACAAACAATTACATAAAAATAAGAAAATGTGATATTTTTCCACAATTTGATATTTGACACCATTCAATGGTGTTTGATGGAACTTGATACAATTTAATGGTGTTTGACATCATTTGATGCACTATGACACCTATCAACAAGATATTACTTATCAATGACATTAAGTCTCACCTGAACACAAATTAAAACGAAATTTGCATCAACATTTTTTGCAACGATAAAATGAGATAAACAGACAATTGTGAAGTCCATATAAATACCTAATAATTACCACACCTTTACACCAGCTGTCATAACTGTTAACACGATAATAATCTACCTTAAAAAATGACATACCACAAAAACAACAGGAGTGAGTCATTGATTCAAACTGTCGTATAGTAGCACATGTCACTCAGCAGGCCGGTTCGATTGGACTCTCATAAGACGAGAATAACCCCCCCCCCCAATGCTTTAAGTTTTCAAGTGGACATCCCCCCCCCCAAAAAAAACGTTATAAATTGTGTTACATTTGTTTAAAAAATACTTGAAAAATAAACATTGGGGGACAAATGTCCCACACTCGAATTTTGTTTGTATTTAGTCTACTTATTATGTTATCTGTATGGTTGTAAAGTAATTAAGTGTAATCCTTGCCCATTAATCAGATAAAAAATTAGGCCTTAGTATGATTATTACTTGCTTATCAAACTGTGATTGAAGGGCACTTGTTTAATAAAATAAGGGCCAAAGGAAAGCTTCAGCTCCCTTGATATCCCTGTTTAACATGTTTATTTACCAATTTTGCTTTGAATTACTCTTCCTTTTATTTCAGTGGGTTTAATGCTGTTTTTTCAATGATATTTTTAAATGTAGCCTGTTCACCTAACTAGTTTGCATGGACTGTGTTCTAACCAGTGTTTACTCTGACCCTTCCATTAGGAGCTGGCAACTTCTCATGTGGAGGAAAATTAACCTTTATGTCAAATTTTCATAGAAGATATACCATGCAACCAGGATTCAAACCTGGATCACTGTGTTACAAGTGCTTGAAATTTCCCTTCTAGCGAAAATTTTTTTGGATTCTTTTTCAAATGTATAGCAAGTAGTATTATGTAATATTATAAAATTATGGACTAAAAACAAATTTTTTTAACAAGAAGTACAATTCCACTTGAAGGATATGACTGTGAATTTTTCCATGAGAAGGACACACTGGGTCTGATCTGATGGTATCAATAGCAACTGATTCAAGAAATCATCAGCACCCTCTTTGTTGAAGAAAGAATTAAAACTTTGTATAAATTAATTTTACCTCAACCATATGGTTGCAAAATGGAAGATCTAGATGTCTTTAAACTATGGATAAATGAAATTAATGAACTCTACCCGGATAACTTTGTTGAAGAATAGAAAAACTGTTCAAGACCATAGATAAAAATTACATAAATTAAGTTAACCCCACCTATTTTGTTGAAGAACGTATGAACTAGCTAATTTTAAACCATTAACTGCACACTATCATCCATTTATATAGTAATCGCCTTAAATACCCGTTTATCATCGATTGTCGGGTGTCCTGAATACTTACTATAAGCAGTTAACACTTAGGTAGATACGCAAGCGATTTGGTTAATAGTATAGTTGTAGATATCAGATTGTGGTTATATACCTATAAGGGTATGTTTACTTTCTAAAGAAGTTGTACTTTGGGTACTTGAAAGACTGTCTGTGTTAAATGTTGAATGTTTTTAAATTGGATTATTAATGTGTGATGCCTCCTGTTAATGTTAACAATTCTAACATGGAACGGAATAGACTCAGAATTTCTTTTAAAAGAGTTTTTTCTGGTAAGTTGTTTCTATATTAAGTTATGTTATAAGACATCAGCCATTGTCATATTTATGCTATCAAATTGTCAAATACTATCTAAACTGTCTTATTTGATAATTTTAAAGTGGGCTACATCTAAGACTTTATTATATTTGTCTGACTAATCTGATATAATTTTCTTAAATTCTGTATTATAATATTGGGTGTAAAAATGAGGTGAAAGTACTCATATTGGTAAATTTAGTAAATTTGGTAATTCTTAGATATATTAAAGAAAATGAAGTATGCATGTATAAATGAAGAAAGATGTGGTTCTAGCTGTGTTCAATTAGTTGATATTTAAAGGTCACCTAAGGACCTGATTTTTATTTTGTAGACTCTATGGACTATATCAAGTTTTTTAGTATCTATGATATTTACAATCATGTAAATATATGTAAATTCAGTTTTTATGGTAAAAGGAAATGAGTTTCTTAATTCAGACATCTTAATTATGCTTGCAATTAAAATCCTATTAATTTGTACAGGTGTTAATGATGAATGTAAGTTATTATTTTAGTTATACCATTAATCATTAGTTCATCTTTGACATTCAAATTGTATCATTAAAAGATGAAATAACTTATTACATAGGTAATTTATTTCTAAGGCAACCATGGTTAAAGTTATGAATTAATTGTTTCTTATGGAAATTAGGCCTGACAAAAAATAGTTGTGTTTATGGGAACCTAATCAAATGATGCTGGTTGTTGGTGCCATGTAAAACAAGTAGTCGATGCATATTTGTATGTATGTCCAGAGTGGCTCGTCCATCTTTCTGAGTAAATTCAGTGTTTTAGCTTACCTGGGTCTAAGGTTATTAAACTAGTTGCTATAAATAAAACAGTTTTTTCTAACCATACAAATTTCTAATTAAACATTAAACAGCTATAGTAACCTTTTCATGTTAAACACCTTGAGAATGAAAGGTTGGTATGAATTCAGAGACGGGTCTAAAGTTTATTTACTTCTGAGTCTCACACTAGATTTTACTGAGGTGGAATTATGCATGGCACCGTCTTACCATTAAAGCTGCTGCTATTATGTCTTTATTTTATTATATTTACATTGGTTGAGACTTGAGAGAATCAATTGGCTGAGCAATTTATATAGCACTCAAAGTGTTAGATCTGAAAAAAGATTGAGGTCTTGAACAGAGAGTCAAGTCCATGGCAGGGCTCTCTCTATATTTTGGTGGATTTGCATGGGCCTAGATCCTTTGAAGGGCGAATTTTAACAGCAAATTTGTAGAAAAGGGATTTTTTTCTATAATAGGAGGGGAGTTTGTTTTTTCAGTTGGGAAAAATACATTTGGAGGGGGAATGTGGCTGACTTTTAAGAATAAGCAAACAACTTATAAGATCTAAGCCCCACATGGGCCATGGCTACATTAAAAAAATTGATGGTAAAGTTTCTATTTAGCTGACTGTAATTTTGACACAATTTATATGATGATAATTATAATATGATTTTAGGACATACAGTTTTATACATTATCTATGTTCTTATCTAATGTTTGAATAAGATGGATTCTTAAACACCATCTGGGAGATAACAGACTTACTTTATATTTATATACAGATAGACACTTGAGTAGTTTTTATCCATAACTGTAAAACTTTGATGTATCAAGACCACCTATAGAACATTAATGTCTTTGTGAATTGAATGTTTATTTGGTTAAAACTAGTTAAATCACATTCATAGGGTTATTTTGTTAAAACTTGTAAAATTCTACTCAGGTTATTTGGTCAAAACTAGTAAAATTCTACTCAGGTTATTTGGTCAAAACTAGTAAAATTCTACTCAGGTTATTTGGTCAAAACTAGTAAATTATACTCAGGTTATTTGGTCAAAACTAGTAAATTACACTCAGGTTATTTGGTCAAAACTAGTAAAATTCTACTCAGGTTATTTGGTAAAAAACTAGTAAAATTATACTCAGGTTATTTGGTAAAAAACTAGTAAAATTATACTCAGGTTATTTGGTAAAAAACTAGTAAAATTCTACTCAGGTTATTTGGTAAAAACTAGTAAAATTCTACTCAGGTTAATAATTTTGTAGTTTACAATATCAGAAAATATCAATTTCGAAAAATAATTTTTAAAAAATATGTCTGTCAGTGGCCCAGATGTTCTTGAGGAGTATGGTTAGCATATATTAAGACATATTTTGCAAGTAACCATTAAATATATAAGCTAGGAGGTACTTCATACCAAATATGATACCTACCCCCAAAAATGTAGTGGTTAGGGATAATTGTCACAAGAATTAAATGTAATAATTTAAGGATGGCCTGATTCTGGTATTTATTTATAACTATTGTATGGTATGATTGACTGGTTTTACTGTAAAAGAAGAAATTTTGACTAGACGGGTTACAAAGTTTTCTCCACCTGAGTGAATCTAATCTATTTCATATTATTATTGTAAACTGATGCCTCTATTTCATGGAAATTGCTGCAAGCAAGATTTTATTTGTTATTTGAAGCCTCTGTATTTTTATGTTTATGAAGTGTGCAGTATAATTATTCTCCTGATGTGTTATTTATAATGTAAAAAATGAAGGCTTTGTTGATAAAATGTAAAGTTAATGCAAAATGATAGGGGAATGCCCTTAGAAAATGTAAGAGAATATTTTTTGAAATCAGTTGTCATGGAAAATGATGTAAACATTCCTCTGAAAATTTAAAAATATTTGAAACTTTCGTTAATTAAAATTGAAATGTGAGGACTTAGGGGCTGTTATAACTTTTTCCTTTTCAGAAAGTGCTAAATTGTTTAGTTCAAACATTTAAGACCATTAGTGCTACATACCCCTTTTTACCTAATCAGTGTTTTATTTTTAAATGAGATTTGGGTGGTTTCTTTGAACCATATTACTACATTTGTACTGACCTGGTTTTTGAAATGAAAAGAAATGATCTATTTTCAAGTTTAAAATATTATTTCAACGCAAAATATCGCCAAGGTATGTAAAAAACGATTTTGCAGCCTTGATTAAATATCATCCATGTGATTTGATACATATAATTATAATATGGGCCATGTTTTTATAGACTGTCATTCTGTATCTGTGTGTTACTGTATATCTCCTAATAAACAACACCCTTGACAAATGGAATTCATGAAAACAGGAATTTTTCTTGAATTATTCTTGCATTCTTCATGAATAGTTCATGAAATGTGATTATGTATTTGGCATGAGAAAAGTCATTAAAGTTTATTTTTAAATATACCCGGTATTTATGATGATTTTTTTTTATTTTCCCAAAAATGTGGGGCATTAATTATGGGGACACTTTTATTGGCAGATGTTTGGTATATTAATGGGTTATGGAAAGACTAGTAATATTACCAGCCCGGAATGTTTGCCAGGTAATAAAATGTCACTTAGCTGTGATGGTTAAATGATACATGGCTCATTTTTATATCCTTAATGGATAAAAATGATCTTGACTATATGCAGTCAAACTAGTGTTATAAGGCCGAAAAATGAGTCTTGTCTTTGGATACCTGACCCTAATTGTGGCACTGACCCCTAAATTTTGTTACAGCAAAATCCTTAGGAAGATAATATTTGCTGTTGGATTGTATCTTAGTTATCTCACAAAAAAGTGTGCTTAGCAAAATAGTTCTTAGGCCGTCCTTAAAAAAATATTTCCTTGTGGTAATTAACCCTAAGGCTACCTAAATAATTTTCAGTGGGTATTTAAAGTTAAGATAGGAATCTTTTTTTTGCAATTTGTTTTTTATATTGATATCCCATAATCAGGGCGCATAAAAAGTGGAAATCAAAATCGGTCCAGAGTCGCCCCCCCCCCCCCCCCCCATTTTTTGACGATGTAAACATAAACTGGTTCCCGTACTATGTTGCTGTACACCAAAGTACAGACAAGTCAAGAGAACCAGTTTACATGTGACCACGTGTTTGGACTAATTACCATCGATCGGATTAACAAAAGATCACTGCAGGCATCTTGACGTGTTTATTGGGGGTAATTAGAATGGTGCGAACAATATACGGGAATGTTTGTGACATTTTGCACGTACAATGCGATATGGACCGAATTTTATGAAATTTATGGAACATTTATAGCCCATTTATAGACCGATTTTTTAACCCATTTCTGCTGCTCAAATTGGTCCGAGGCGTTGAAATTCGGTCTGGACCGGCAAATTGTCGGTATTTTTGCGCCCTGCCCATAATACATGTCAGAAAACTTCTAATCCTATCTTCACTGGATGAGTTTTGTTGCCTTTGCAGTGTTATATAGATTGGAAAAATACCATGATCTCCCTAAGATTGTGGTTTACAGTGGCCACAACTAACAAAACTTCCAATAAATAAGACTTTGAGGGCCACCCATTTTAATGTAGTATATAAACAGCTATGATTTTATGAACTTTTACTTAGATTTATTACATATACTCACAATTTATGATAAGTTTTTTTCTGTGATGGTAATAATTGTAAAATGGTGACAATCACTGATTTTTATGAGTAAATGTAAAAATCCATTTCAATAAACTTGAAACATTGAACTGGAAAATTACGCTTGATTCAATTTCATACTTAATAGTAATATTATTGTTTACTTACGACAATATTTTATGAAGTCACCCTTATGAAAAGTGTGGTCTGAATTTGATCTGAATCAAGCTAAATTTTTACTGAAAATTGTCTCAATACAGTCTGCACAATTGCTGAATGTACGTGTGCTGGTGCTGTGAGAATACAAATGCTGAAACATGTTTGTGGCACAAATTCAGAAAAATTCAGCCTTGTATGCATTTCTGAATCTCATCTGACAACACTGTTCAGTTAAAATTCAGACTTAAGACTCAGACTTTTTGTCTGAATAATGGCTGAGATGCTGAGAATTGGCTTATTATGGAACAATATAGGCATAATTCAGACAGATCAGACTTGATTCAGAAATTTGATTCAGACAATTTTTTTCAGACATAATTCAGAAAAAGTATTCGGATACTGCTCAGACAATGTTCATTCAGACAGTATTCAGATGCTTGATTTGGTTGTTCAGCAATGATTCAGTCATCAATATTTCTGTAAGACTGTATTCAACATTCATTCAGAATTCATTCAGCTCAATCCAGACAAACTTCAGACATTCTGTTTCATGAGGGTTAGTGACCACTTTATAAAAGAGTCTCAATTTAATGATCACTTTTCTCCTAGAGGTCACTGAGTGACTTAGTATTGAAGATATTTCCTAGTTTGTACTGCCAGTAATAAAATGATAATAAATTATTATGCAATTGGGTCAAAATATATAAACAACTATTTTTTTGCAAATTAGATAATAGATACCTTTTATCCAAGTTTTAAGAATGCTTTAAAAAATCTGGTATCATCTTAAAGTGTCTTTCTGTCACGACCTGTATCCCCCCGTTTTTGTCACTCTTGATATCAAATACTAATAAACCGTATTTTTTATGCAAGTCATCCTTTTAAAGTTTCAAAGTTTACATCAATTATCATATTATGTTCAACCAGATATATCCAGGTTAGTGAGATAGAAAAAACACACACATAATTATTATGCATTTCAACCGGTGTCACTAAGTAATTCTGGGTCTTCAATATCATTGTGGTTCAAGTCATAGGCACTCGATTCCGTGATTTTTATACGTTTACAGACGTTATTTTTCAATTTCACACATCAAACATGGCAAATCTGTCGAAAGAAAAATCTTCATTTTTTCCCTTATTGAGTGTATAAATATTCTAATCTGCATGTGCTTTCCGGGAACCTTGCTTTCGTTGTAGTGTTCCCCAACTTTAAACGTTTTGACAGCTTTTACAAGGGAAGCCAGGACCCACGCTTATTTTCGTCACGGTAGTAACATTGTAAGCTGTTACGGAGACCCTTAGCTTAGGATTAATTTTGGGGATTCCAAGGTCAAGGTCACTGTTACTAAAACAATGTAGGAAAACATAAAATTTCTGCTCAATAAACTGTTGAAAACCAAGTTTGATGGCATTGCTGCATTTTCTTGTTTTGTAATTAATGAAATTCTAGTAGAATCAGAACATTTGGTGATAGAAGGGGTGGTGTAAAGGATTCCTATCTGGGAAATTTTTTGTTTCTCTAATTAAAGTGTCAAAATGTTCTTTTGTTGGAATTCTTTCTGTCTCTCTGGTTTCTGGTATTTATTGGTATTGACCTGAGCGATATGTGACATTTGCCAGACACTGTGAGTGTTACATTCTTTGACATGTGATGATGGTATTGGTATTGTGAAACTGGGTACTGAATTAGATTATAAGAAACTCTAGAAAACTGAATGCTTGGAACTTAAAGTCTATGTCGAAATTTTGTTTGTCCTAAGTAAGACACAGAATTATGTATATAGGTTGGAAATGTTGGAACATTAATTTTGGTGACAGTAGAATATGGTAATAGTGAATTTCTGGGGATAAGAATAATGACTTCATTATGTCCATTCATGTCTTTATCCATTACGATGTAATAAATCAAAGTACTGAAAATACTGAAGGAAGCTGAACTCATATGGATTTGCACTGCAGCATGGAACAGAAACCAGTTTAAAATTTGCTTGGCGGATGTTGAAAAACATAGTCACTTCTTTGGTCCGCATCAAAATTTGTTGTGTGCATGCAGAGCAAGTGATGGCTTAGAATGGAAAGCTGACCTATTCCTCAGCTTCTAAAAAGATATATTTCATAAAAAATAAGTGCTTCAATTTTTCCAAATCTTGATCATTAATATATATCTGAGTTTACCCTAACCTCCATATCCTTGGTGAATGATTGCAATTTTTACACATGCACTCGATTTACTACCCTTAGATGTTTGCTTGTAGAGATTTTCTTTGTCATGCTCTTTATATGCCTATTTTACCTCTATTTTCAGGAGAGTCCCAGGACAATAAATCAATGGGGACTGTTAGGGAGCTGAGGGACTTCCTGTTGGAGGCGGAGCTAGAGCATTACTACAGTGCATTTAAGAATGAACTCAAGGTAAATAATTCAATTACAAAACCTCCTAGCTTTTTCACAAAACTTAAATTTAAGAGTTATGATGCGCCTATTTTTTCCATGTTTGTCAGTTGTTTGTTAAGTAAACGTGTTGAATGAAGTCTGCAATCTTGGTTAAATACTGTTCTTACATTGTATGGTGGCGCCACAAGTTATCTTATAAGACTAAATTTGAAGCTATAGACATATATCCCATGAGCCATCAGCATCCATTAATCATAGAAAGCATGTTTAAGACAAAACAGTGGAATTAATGTCTCCAAGTGGATTAGATGTCTTGTAAAAAGGTTTGTTGTCTGTCGAATTGAAAGACTGTCAAACCACCGCCCTCCAGTAAAAATGTTACCATGTCTGGTAAAATCTAGATGTTTGCTCGATGTATTATCCAGTATAATTCCAATGCATTTTGTGAAGATTTTTCTGTGATGTAACAGGGTTCTCAATAAGTTTGTGGCCAACAAGCCCAAAAGCTAGACTAACGGGCCTGATGGGGGAGTCCAGGCATTTTTCCAGCACTATTTTTAAACTTTTGAGATTTCTAACCTGCCCTCAATCGTTTCTAAGAGGCTAATTTGGCCCGCGGCTGGACCCTGATGTAATGTCACACCTACAGCTATGGTGATTAGGCAAATCATTCCAGCATAAATAGTAGAGGAAGACCCAGGTATTCACCTGGGTAGAGCCACCAACCTTCTGTAAGCTTGATGTACAGCCTTCTCACTTATGAAATTGTCTGCTCCAGGTTGGGTTTTAAGCAAGGATTGGTGATTTCAACATTTATTTGGGAAATTTTGTTTGAAAATTGGGGAAATTTGTTTGACATTTGGGGAAATTAGTTTGAAAATTGGGACATTTGTGTGTAAATGGGGAAATTTTGATTGGGAATGGGCCATTCACAGGCAAAAAGTGCAAAATTTCTAAGAAAATTTTCCGAGGGTATTGCGCCTTTTACAGGCTACTACTACATGATAAAGAAAACCCCAGCGAACAAAATAAATTTTATTTGGTTTTTGATATTACATGGTTTTTCTGTTTGTTGTGGCATTAAATCTAAAATTGTTTTTTACATTATAACAGATAGCCAGTGTTCCTCAGATAAAATATGTTGCTGAAGAAGATTTGACATCAATTGGAATGACAAAACCAGAAATGAGACGTCTCAAGAAGTACTATAAGAAAGAATGTCCTCAGGGAAAATTGGAGAAATTTAAGCGGGTAAATATCTTATTGTATGTTGACAGTATGGTAGAGGATTTTGCAGCTAAGTAAATATTTTATAATAATAATTATGTTGTCACTTTGGTAGAGATTTTTAGCAGGATGTTTGGCCATATATTTCAGTATATTGGGAGTTTTTTAGCAAGGTTGTGTCTTATTGTTTGTTGACAATATTGGTAGAAGTTTTTCAGTTAGGACTATGGTAGAGGTTTTTCGGTTAGGACTATGGTAGAGGTTTTTCAGTTGGGTAAATGGTATGAAGTAGTATATTGGCACTATGGTAGAGGTTTTATTGAGTGTTAATTACTCTCCTCAGGAGTCCTGCTTGAATTATCCAAAATATTCTATGTTAATTAAGCTTTGCCATATAAGGCCAAGGGTCTAGGATTTCCAGCAGTGTTAAGTGTTTCACTTGAAAATTGTGCTTGTTGAAGCTTGTATGTGATCCTGCTTTATTGTTTGTGTTCCCTACATAGTTCATTGAGTGGTCAGTTTGAGAAATAGTTCTCTAAGGTGCAGGAAAATGCTGGACAAGCGAATTGCAAAACCTGACCCTGGTTTTAATGGGTTTAATTGTATCTTAATATAGCGGGATACAAAAGAATATATACTTAAGAATTTCAAAATGAAAAGAACATTTTATCTTGCCATTTTTAGAGGTAGACAGTAAATTGAATAATTATTGAAATGCTTAATGTAAACTTACATTCAATGATAAATACTTGGTCTGTTATCTCGGCTTAAGTGTCGTTAATTCATGAACAAACAAATTTGAATGTGTACAATGCACACTAGAGGTATGTTCTGTGCAGATTAAGATGAAATATCTTTACATTTTAAGGCCATTTAATTCTCCAAAATTAATTGGTTTAAAGTCTAGTTTGATCTATATATGTTCCCTGGTCTTTCATACCTTCTTCAGGGTTCTCAATAACAGCAGGCTGCAGGCCAATTTAGCCGCTTAGAAATGTGTTTCGGCCGGTTAGGAATCTCAAAAGTTTATAAAATGTTGCTTGACAATGCCCAGACCCCCCCCCCCCTAGCAGGCCTGTTAGTCTAGCTTTTGAGCCTGTTGGCCACATACTTATTGAGAACCCTGCTTCTTATTGAAGAGTCTGCCTAAAACTGCTACTGTCATGAGTAACCGTTTACTAGGTAGCTCCTGAACATTAATTAGGTTCAGCAATGGCACTTGTTCTCTGACAGATTGGTTGCACATATTTTACGTCCTTTTGTGATCGCTAGCTGCAAGAATAAGGTCAGACTTAGAATAACTGAAAATGCTAAAATGCCTAGAACCTGTTGAAAAACCCTTTTACCGTAACTTACTTTTCTAATGACTAATATAATGTGTCCACTGCCTTTGGTAAGCGACTTACTTGAATATTCTATCAAGATAAAAAACCTAATTTGTTCAGTTGACCTTGTATTTTGACGCCCCTTTACTTTGGTGCTGAACCTAAGGAATCCAACAGTAAAATCGAATGTACGAAAATATTTGGGGACAAATCACATCTCTGAAATATGAAAGGTTTATCAAGAAAAAAAATTATAATCATGCTTGATTACAAACTTCTGCTTTATTACATTCAATCTTTGCCTGTCATTGTCCCTTTATCCAAGAAAATTGATTAGTTAACTTAGCAGTCTATATTTAATCAAGCTATTTGAATTCACCACATGCAGTTTCGCTGCATTTTGCCATGAGTTACGATTGTTCAGTCGGTATTAATTAATTCCAAAGATGTCAGAAGCCTTTGATAAGCTTTTTTTAAGACGTGGGGCGTATTATTATTTATTGTACACGATTAATATTACAAACATCTTTGAATTCTTCACTGATTAATATTAATGTGCATTTCTAATATTTCAAGGGCTAATTACTGAGTATTTAGACGAAATCGGTGAAACTTTCCTTGTCCTCAAAGCAACAAGTTTGCAATTTGTTCTTTGAATGAGTTTTTGTTGAATATTTAAATTTCATGCATGTTAATCATGTTATCCCAGAAATCCAGGGCCCACAAGTTGAAATATTCATTAATAGTGAATTTATCTAAAAATTCAAGACTATTACAAGTACTGGTAAGTGTGATAGTGACACCCAGTTTTGATATAGTACAGATTACATTGTAACGACTGTGTCCTTGATATTGATTTGATTAATATCTGTCCTTGATATTGATTTGATTAATATCTGTCCTTGAAATTGTTTTGATTAATATCTGTCCTTGATATTGTTTTGATTAATATCTGTCCTTGATAATGTTTTGATTAATATCTGTCCTTGATATTTTTTTTATTGATATCTGTCCTTGATATTGTTTTGATTAATATTGTGTCTATGGTTAAACTCTGCTGTAAAACCGGTCTGGAATTTAAGAATCTGATTGACTGTTTTCGAATCCATTCTTATTATTGACCAATCATACGGCATCATTTGAGATTGGACTTAAAAAGCATTTTTTTGCCTGAAGCTCTGGAGCTTTTGCAAACATAAATTCTGAATGAAGCATTGATGTATTATTCAGAGGCAAGATTTTCTCACCTCCTATAACAATCTGTTTAGAATTTTTTATTGAACAATGTTAATGGGTTTAATTTTGTTTAATCTTCACATAGTTTAATGTATTTTAAGTTGCTAGGAAAGTTTTTGAGCATTATAAGTTAATGAGAAATCAAGGTGGGTTGGTTAAGCTTTAAAGATCCTCTGACCTTGTCATGTCTAATTATAAAAGTATAAATTATCCTATATTTTGCCCTGTATTATCTCTCTTCAAACGCTGCCTTGAATTTCTCTATCTGGCTGAGTTGGGATATATGATAAGAAAAAAGAAATTTTTGAGCAAACTTAATTTTTTCTCATTTTAAGTGATTATTAAACATCATGCAGTTTGTCCCCATCCATAACTTATAGAGCATACAAGACCTATTGCATTAGTTCTTGCTGAATCAGGGGCCATAATTCATGCATGTCAGGGATGATGGTTGTGGCCAATTTAGAGATATTATATTTTTCCAAACATTTGATATTTGATGAAGATTGATTGAGAACTGTTCAACTCAGAGAGCAAACAACAGGTCGAGGGTTCAATGCAAGAGTGTCGTAACTCATATTGAAATAAGAACAAGTTACGATAGTGTTGCGCTTAGCCCTCGAAGTGTGGATACTGCCTGGCCTCCTCAGTGGTTGTCACAATATGTGAGGCCAAGATAGCTTATACCAAGATGAGGTCATTATTTATGAACAATACAATTGATATGCACTCATTTCCATTACAAGCAGTATTAATGTGTTACTTTCATTCATCTTGAAATTTCCTCCTAATTTGTAAAGATTAGCTTGCCGTCCAATTTCCTACAGAATGTATCATTTCCACTACATAGCCCTAACAATATCGACACTGATGAATTAATGTGACCATTTTTGTCCTTAATTAATAGCAGTTCTCCTTAACATGTGCAGTACTTAATCATTTGTCAGTGTATTGTTACGTAACAATGATGCAGATGGTGCTAGAATGAAGTTACATTCAACCCTGTGAACAAAGGCCGCTCTTTGGAAAAACAAAGATAATTGACATGTGGCCTTTATTGACATGTAGCCTTTATTGACAGGTCATTTTGTTCTAAATAATCAATGATGGGTTTTCAAAGAGGTGCTCTGAGGTGATCCCGAACACAACTATTCTATCATACTCTTAATTATACCTGAGTTCAGCATAACCTAGTTATACTGTATATCCATTTCCTTTACAATATGCATTTGTTTATGTATTAAACAGGGATATTTTGCAGTATTTATTGTAAAGGAATAGTATGGATGACATTAATTAGATATAGGTGTTTAACACATGTTTGCTAATGTCGGTTAATGCTTTAAAATTGATTGAGTAGAGCATATAATTGCTCTTTTATCATGTTCCAATCTATATAAGAATGTTTATTGCAATAATGACCGACTGCAATATGTTTGTTAGTACACTGAACTACAAAAGAAAGACCCTGTTTTAGAATTGATGTTATTATGTCAGTTTTCAAGGTGTTTAATATAGCATGGTCCACTATGGTCCACCATGGTCGTGTGGCTTTGGTCTCTGACTTGTAATCACTAGCCCCTTACTGCTTTGAGTTTGAATCTCACAAGGGACCAAGAAAACTTCACATGGGAGAAAGCTGACCAGCTGGCTTATTGAAGGTCAGTGGTTGTACCAAGTGTATGACTGGGGTCTTACCCCATCAGTTAAGCTGGAATTAATTGTCAAGTGACCCTGGCTGATGGTATATAGTCAAACCGAGTGAAAAATTAGACATGAATATTTACATTATGATAATACTGTTTTTAAATGCTGCTGAGACAAATTAGGAATAATTTTTTATAAGTCATTTTATCAGACATTCGTGCGGTACACATACATTTTGATGCTGACCAAAGTACTGTGTTTTTCTACATCCACCATGCTATTGTTAACTAAATCCCATTCTATGTTGCAGTGCAAGTCTATATAGATGCAAGTTCAGTCTCCATAAGAGTACTTTCAGTACTTTGATTTTGTCTGAATTCTGTTTTATATTCACTCAAAGCACCTGGTTTCCTTACCTTTGCAAAGGTTATGCTGCTTCCTGTTCTTAAAATCACAGCTGGTACCCTGCTAAGATGCTCAAAAACCTCTTTGAAGTGTTTGGTTTATACATGTATTTACATCAGTATCAAAAAACATAAAACTCTGATGTATATTTTCCCCAGTTATCTTTCAATTTTGATGTTTTATCTAAGAATCTCTGAAAAAGCTCCCATGATTTTTGTGTTTTCTGTCTTTTATCTTGGGGTCATATCTTCTTTAGATCTAGGTAAGTATGGCCCCTTATCAGCTGGAAAATGAAGCCTCCATTTAATGTCCCTGAAGAAATATTGGAGATGTGTGGATTTATGTTTCTGTATGCAATCATTACTGACATTTTTACGCTTTATTGCCTCCCCCCCTCAACACACCAACCTCGGGCCTAAGCTTTTGTAACTCTAAGTAATTTGTATGGTGATGGCATCCTTATCTAATCAGCTTATCTAATGCCAGTGATGGCATCTTCGGGGAATCTAAGTGCAAAGAGGGATTATATTTCTTCTAGTGCCTGTCCCTTTTCATTGTTCGATACAAAACACATGGATGATAGTTTGAAGGGAAACTTCCTTTTTTTCACAGGTCTAAGACCACACTGGTTTTAATTGTGTCCAAGGCAACAAGTTTTCAGGCTTTTCAAAAAGCATGCCACTGGCTTTTTTCCTGCTAAAAACTGTTTCTTTTATATTTAATACAGGAATTCACATTTTGTTATGAAAAGTAAACTTTCTTTTTCAGGCATTGTTGGATAGGACTAGTCTGAGCCCAACAAACCGGACATTGAGTCCACCACCGGATCACAGGATATCTCGACCAATATCTTATATTCGACCAACCGGAAAACAGATTATATCAGCAGATTCAATAGAAGTGAATAAAACACTGGGTGAGGGAGAATTCGGGGTTGTACAGCAGGGAATCTGGACGTCAGAAGACGGTGAAAAGGTATAGAGTGATACGAGTAATTTATAGGGATGTGCCCTTATTGCAGAAATCATAGTCTTTACTATTTGTACACTCCATGACATGATATAACTGTTTGTCCCAAATTGATTCTTGAAAGTCCATTTCAATTTTATAAGCCCGTTTGAAAAACGGGTTGTATTATGGGAACACCCACAACTGGAGGGCAGGTGGAATTTGTGAAAAGGTATAGAGTGATACAGGTAATTAAGGGATGTGCCCCTATTGCAGAAATCATGTCTTTACACCCCATGACATGATATACCTGTTTGTCACAAATTAAATCTTGAAAGTCCTTTTCCTTTTTATACGCCCGTTTGAAAAATGGGTCGTATTATGGGAACACCCACGGCGGGTAGGCGGTTTCATTCACATTGGTGTCCGCTCTCTAATTCAAACAGTTTTATTCAGATCCTCACCAAACTTAATGGAAATGTTTATGGCCATGAGATCTCAGGAAAGTCCAATAAACAGCCCCATCGGCCCAGTTATGCCCCTTGACAGGAGTATTTTGTGACCTGGCACTCTTTCACTATTTGTACACTCTTCTGAACATCTTTCACACCCCAAAAAATAAACGAGAATTGAACCCACAACCTTTCATTTAGTGGTTTAGCACTTTACCATGAGAATGCAGATCACCCAAAGAAACAAGCCGGCCATATTTTACAAACAAACGCTTCAATTAACCAAACTTTTACCTAACAAACATTTTAATGATAGTCTTACAAAAAATGCTTCCATAAAACATACATTATACCAACAATCTTGTTCACAAATAAACACACAACGAAAAATTTGTTTACTTTAATTGTACATAACATGGTAGTGTTGAATTCCATCCAAGGAATGGTTTGGTTGTGTGCCAGAACTGGTGGATTTATGGCTTCCATGGTCAAATGTCTTTGAATTGATTTGTTTTCACAAATGTTAGGAAGTGATTTTTTTTGCTGTTGTAGCCAAATTTTAATTGAAATTGTTTATATTACTGAGAATTACGCAATGTTTGACCCTGATTCTGTGCTTAATAGTCATGAAAGTAAACAATGATAGAAATATCTTCTGTTATAACATTATAACTAAGGCATTAAAACCATTTTATTGTCCATAAAACTGCCAGGCAATGAGTCTTTATAGATTTTATTGATTTAAAGGAATTCCGACGAACTAAAACAGGAATTCAATCAGTCACTTTGAACATTGAAAGACAATTTCTACTCCTTCAATATGATGTTTTGTCATGATAAATGCTGATGTTTTTAGGATGAATGGTATAGATAAGAACAGTTTTGTACTCATTCAAAACTTGGTGAAAAATACAGTGCAACCTGTTTATTATTCCTATGATTACAATTGTCTTGAATGAATAAATTTGTCAGACTCAGAGTCACCAATTGTGATCTTTGATATTGGCACCGCACTAGAGAGCGGGGCCTTTATGGAGTATAGTCACTTGGGCAATGGGAGAATTCATGTATAAACTGGTTCCTGCTGACTGTGTGTACAAAGTCCACCGCGACATGGAGTGGGAACCAGTTTTAACATTCATATTTTCTTGTTAAGCTTTGGATTAACTTACCTATGTCTCTTGGAAAGAGCAGCCTTTATCATGTTTTCATTGTTGCTATGTTAAAGTTAAGGTGAAGGTCAGTTTGTTTTAATGACCCCCTTTTTGGTAATCTTTGAACAACCCTTTACCAATTTATCATGAATCCTGTTCTTAGATGTCCATTCTTTAACTATCTGGCAGCTTACTTTCTGACTACATGCTATTGTCCCCCCACCCCCTACCTGTGAAGCTCTTCAGTGCATAAAGGTCACATTGAAGGTCAAGGTCACATGCAAAGGTCAAACATGAAAAAAAATCATTTTCTTGTGTTATCATTGTTTTTTTTTAGAAGATACTATTTCATCGGGATATTACTGTATCTTTTAATTGTCATAATTCTCTTACTGCAATAAATACTAATCTTATTAAGCGGAACATTAACTGCTTATTGAACTGCCTATTTACAAGATTAGGTTTCTGTAATATGCAGTTAACTAGATTCTAATTTTTAGTACTTTGCCTTGATTCAATAATGTTTTATTTTGGTGTTTTACGACAGTGAAAGATGCTTTTGTTTGGCACAGCATCATTGTTGAAAGTTGTTTTCATTGCATTTGGAGAATTTCAATATTTTGGATGTAGTTGGAATTTTGGAGCCAATGTTCAAAGTTTCTTTGATAAAGAATCGTAATTTGGAGTCTGATTATATTACTGTAAGAAAGAGTTAAATAGTATTCTTATTGTGTTATATTTATTTTGAAAATTTGTTGTTGTTGTAATTATGTACAAATTAGATATTTTTGTGGACAAAGAAATTTTACATTTTCGAATACAGGTTCATACTGAAAAACGTAATACAGTATATATGAATAAAAATAGAGAAAATACACGGCATATAAAAAATCAAATATATGAATAAAATGGTAATGATACCTTAAATAATATAATTGTTGCATTAGAACAAAATATAGTATATATGAAACCCTTGATATGGGGAGGGTTGTCCATGATTTATGGGCTAATTTAGGCCCCAGTATAAGGGTTTCATAGTTCCTGTTTACAGTGGCATCACAAGTGTAATATTTAGGCATATGATATTTCTGGGGGTTTTCAAGTACATTTAAACCAATGAACATAGTAGATGGATATTAATTCTGGTATCACTGTATTATAAATAATCATGGATTTTATAACAAATTTCAGGTTCAAGTGGCCTTGAAATGTTTGAGTCGAGATCGTCTAGAGAATGGTACTCAGGAATTCCTCAAGGAGGCAGGGCTTATGCAGACTGTCGATCACGACAATATCGTCCGTATGTTCGGGGTTGTACTGGATAAGGAGAACTCACTAATGCTGGTATGTGTATCTTGATGCATAAATTTTTATTCGAATTTGTGAAATTAAAACTGCATGTTTGTCATGTTTCATAACTCCTTACATATACAGTTTGGTTAAATCATTAATGAAATAATTTATGATTATATTGTAAATAAAAGCATTCAGATCCTTGGGTCTTCCTCATCTATTAAACAAAATGACCCTGGCTGTTGGTGAAAAGTTAAGGTAAACTGCAGAGAAAGAGCTGCGACAATATATTGAATATATCAATAAATGTTCATTAAATACTAGACAGTCATGATGTACACTGTCTTGTACCAATCTCATTTATATGATAATTACTATAGACAAGGTTTGGATGATAGTTCATAAAACAATTTGATGAAATGAATAGGGACTGAATTGCCTCCCTTTTATCTAAAGAATTAAGAAATTTGTATTGCAGAAATTATATGAATTCTCTTGTATTTCATGCTGCTTTCTTGTAGTGTTGAAAAATATTTGTCTCCTATATTATGATATAAACCTGCTTGCCTGTTTTCCAAGATGACAGAGTTGCCTCCCTTCTGTATGTATGAATAGTAGACATTTGTGCTTAGTTTCTTTCAGGTGTGAGAGTTACTTCTGTTGTTTATGTATGTGAAGTGAACTTGTATGCTTGTTTTTCGAGGTGACAGTGTTGCCTGCCTTATGTATATATAGTAAACTTATTGACATATTTTCCAGGTGACAGAGTTAGCTCCCATGCGCTCACTACTTGAATGTCTTAAAGATCCAATGATGCGTCAAGACTTCCCCTTGCCGAGGCTATGTGACTTTGCTCAGCAAATTTGTGATGGCATGAGCTACTTGGAAAGTAAACGACTCATTCATCGAGATTTAGCTGCCAGAAACATACTGGTGTTTAATAAGGGCAGGGTAGGTAACTCTAGCATTGTTCCCAAATTAAGATTTTATTACTGCAATAATTTTGGTACAGTCAAATATGTAAACAAATGCTATCAAAAGGAGAAAAGAAGTATGCCCTGTATGCATAGTTGAACTTAATTTAGTGATTTGTTTGGTATTTTACATAATAAATTGTGTTACTGAGTGGCATCTATTTACAATGTGTAGAAGTTCCAGGAGATATAAACAATTATTTTGTTCCAAAATTTCAGGTAAAGATCAGTGATTTTGGTTTATCTAGAGCACTTGGTAGAGGGAAAGATTACTATCAGAGTAATTTCAGTGTCAGCTTAAAACTGCCTATAGCATGGTATGTGTGGTTTGTAATCTAATTGAATCTTTATTAGTGATTATAATTGTTGAGATTAGCTTTGAATCTCAAAACTCATATTTTTGGTATTTTCATGTTTCTGTAGCTGATTTGATTGATTGATAATTCTTCAATAATAGATCAAATATGTGACTGTGTATTCTATGAAAATAATTGAATTTTTGTTAGGTCGCTTGAAGTTTAGATTTTGAAGTTTTGAATCTAAAATTGCATTTTGAGTTTTAGTACTTTCAGTTTACTATGATAATAATTATGAAATTGAATACCGGTACCATGTAAGAAATCTTATTCCTTAAGGTATTTGAATGATATGTTCTTAATAAATCTTATTTAGATGCCCTTTCCTGAGCCCTCTTTAGCTTGGGTATGCCAGCTTAGCTCAGTTAGTTGAGTATTAATGTTGTCTTCGACAATTCTGAGGACATAATGTCCTAAGCCATTTGTCCACTTCTCCTTTGCTGTTCATTCATGTAGTGAAGCTGGCAGTCACATGTGGAGAACAAGGTTAATATTGGTGTAGAATGCAGGAAAACTGGCTAGATAAACTGTGTCCTGGTATAGAACAGAAGCACTGTGGAAAACAACATAAAACAGTAAAAACTGCAACTTTTAACTCCCTATTATGTTAATAGTTTAGAGAAAGGGACAGGTAGGGTTGGCATAACTGGTTACCTGAATGCTTTGATGCAATTAAAACCTCTAAATCAACAACAAGAAGGACCATATTATTCACCAGTAGATATTTCAGATTTTCCATTTATGTTAATAAGAAACCCTAGGAAAATTAGGTTTTGTCGTCTGAAGACTATTTACTAAAATTTTAAGAAATTCCTTGATTTTTACAATATTCCAGGTGTGCACCTGAATGTATAAACTACCTGAAGTTCACATCGTCCAGTGATGTTTGGGCGTTTGGTGTAACTCTGTGGGAATTGTTCACATATGGCTTCCAACCATGGTCAGGGATGAGTGGTCAACAGGTATGGCATAAAAAATAACTCTATTGAATCATGTACTTTCTGAACATTTTTCAGACCTGCTGAAATGAATTCATGTTTGGGGACATAGACATCAACATAAGGTCAAAACTGCTTGTACGAGAAATCATGGCTGCAGCATATGACATAACATGTAATATGATGACATCATAAACTATGTCACGCATGTTCGCTACTCAAGTTAGCATCATTGAATTTGAATTGTAATGTAGATACTGTCTGCAAAGTTTCAGACCAATTGCTTTCGTATTTAAAAAAAGAAGCCATGTGATAGGGCTTACTGACTGACCCTCCTACATCGCTTGGAAAAGCTAGTCAACCATGCCAGCATATACTGTCATCTAGACATGATGAAAATGAGACTGTAACTTGTAATGCCCTGATGTTTGAAACCATTTAAGAGATTTCAAAGAATCCCTTTCAAAAGTTTTGTGTTTTTGAAGGGATTTTTGGAAATTCTTGAATGGCTTCAAACGTCAGTTACGATTGTAAGGCATAAAAAAACAGGTCCATGTCTTCCACTAACCTGGCCAACTCTATTTCTGCTAACCCTAAACTTTCTCTGCCAGTCAATTTTTTGAAAGATTTATACAAATAGAAAATTCCTATTACCTCTCTGCACTTATTTTTGTTGATAACATTGAGTCTGGTGGGTTCTTTAATTAATGTAAATCATGGTATGGTGAACTCTGATACTGGGAAGAATCAGATACAGTAATGTATGTATTGAAATATGGATGTGATATATAGTAGTTGTTTGGGCCTGGAGGAATTGCTACCATATGGCCTTAGGTTTTATGTACTTTATGATGTGTAACTATCATGTTGGTTATTACTGGAGCGTAAAATGTACAAATCTTGATATCTAGTTGAATGGATTATTAAAATGACAAAGTGGGATGTGTTGAGATCATAGTTTATACCAAACTGTCATGTTTCGTCTGTGCAGCACGCTACATTATGTCATAAAACATGTTTTTATGTAGTTTTTATATCCATTTGAAAGAAAAAAGAAACGCAGCAAGATTTGCTTTGTCATTTGTCTGTTCAGGACTTAGAAGGTTTAAAGTCTAGAAATGCAGTCTAGCTATTGGTTAATTTTCAGATTGAGTTAAGAGTCTGCCAATCAAATGCTGGTACTTTAAAGGCACTGTTGAAATTTACTTGAGATACAAGCTTCTGATTGGTTGATTTTGAGCTCCACCTTAATACTGTCCAATGAACCTTTAGTGCTATTTTCACAATTTTTTGCAGTAATGTATTCATACACCCCTCTTGAAATCATGGTAAATTCTAACTGAATTAGTCACCCCTTCAATACTAAGAGTAACTTTATTCTTTACAAAATGGTTTTCAATATTTCATCTTTATATCAACTCCATTTATGGTATTGTTAATATTGTAAGGAATGTACCAAGTATTTCACAGAAAGTGAAGACTTGATTACAGAATACATTAATTTTAGTACACTTTAGACATAACATTATTTTTAGATAAATCACTGTTCTTTCAACCAATAATTACACGCACAAATTTCTCTCCATAAATCACAGTTCATGGTGACATCTGTACAATTTGTATCCGTATTCATTTCAAAGCACACTACAAAAAAATGCTTTTAAGTTCTAGGGCAGTAAGTAAAAAAAAACTACATAAAAACAAACTGGAAATATATAGGGCAATAAAATTACTTTTCACGATGACAATGATGAAGAGTCATTTTTCACAAACCACCAAAACACGTTATAAATCTTATCTCTACCTGGGTTTTGATTACATCAGAATAAGGTACATCAATATGTACAAACAGCAATAAAAGTTACAACCTGTTTGTAATTTCTACAGATTCATTTTTCTTCACATTATGTAAAATTATACTATAATTGCTTGATAGACCTACATAATTATCTCCCCTTTTTAGAAAGGCTTTAATTTACCTGACTATCGCAATTAAAATATCATTATAGACGCTGGGGAAATTCACCTTATATGTGCTTTATATGAAGGGATTTTATAGGGGTATTTTTTTATAAACAAAGGCTTTATAGTTTTATATTAATCAATCTCCATGCCTGGTTACCAGTATAGTAGATTAATGTTTAAATGGTCAGTGGTTCTTGACTGTCAAAGTCTGTAAGCAAGTCCCTCCTGGCAACAATTTGCATGGTAATTTGTCCACATCTCAAGTATATATAGGTGGTAGTTCAGTGTTTAGTGCATAAGATTCGTAACCCAGCGTTCCGGGTTCAATTCCCGGACAAGGCAGGTCATATCCTTCCATGTAAAGTTGACAACAATGTTGATTTTACTCCACATGTGGAGTAGTTGCCAGTTCCTTGTGGAAGGGAAAGTTTAAGTACTTTTAGAATACTGTCTAGGAAAACTTAGTGATATAACTGAATGATTGTTAAAAACACCATTAAAGTTAAACCCAAATAAATAAATATTAAGAAAAGCTGGCAGTTGCACTAGAAACTTTTTTTCAAACAAGAATACTTTTACAACTTATTCAAACAAACAAGTAACAAGTAAACACTTACATTCTCGCATTGCCAGTCCAGGGTCCGTATTCACAAAGCATCTTAAGATTTTCTTTAACTTAAGTCGAAATTTTTACTCAAGTGTAATTTTTTTTCATGGTAAAAGTTTGTAAACCAGTCATCAAAAGTGTGAAAATGAATTATAATTGGAATCTTTAGAACAAAGATAAAATAATATTATTGTGATTTCCTCCTTTATATTAGTACAAGAGAGTTAAGGAAAAAGTCGAATTTAAGGAAAATTATAACTTAAGTTAAAAAATTACTTAAGATGCTTCATGAATATGGACCCAGACTGCAGGAAAGACTGTCAGACGTTTACTTAGTCACTGGCAAAATATTTAATGATTAAAATAAAATTTAAAGAAATACTGATGGGGTGGATCAAAGTTCTAGTGGTAACACGCTGGACTACGGATTGAAAGGTAAAGGGTTTGAATCTCGGCTCAGCCTTCTGATATTTCAGGGATGTTGTTTCAGTGACTGCATCCCAACTACCAAGCCCAGTACTCAGTTTGGAAAATCGCAGGAAACTGTTTAAAATAAGAGGAGGGATACAAAAGCCTGCATCTCCTGTATCTTCTCCTTCCTGAGGGGTGGTCCTGAAATGACCATACCTTGTTAAATGGATCGCTAAACAACTTGATAAACAAAGCATTACTTGCCCTCTCGTCCAGTAAATTTTTCTTTGAGTTTTAACATTTAAGTCAATATCATATTGTAGGCTAGTGATATTTTTTTCCATTCTAGTAATGTTTTCTAGTTTGTCAGCCCTCTGGTCCATGTCAATGTATTACTAATACTCAAACAGCTGATATCTTGTAAGTGCCCCTACCTATTTTAAATCATTTACTTTCAATTTCCCTCTACATTGCAAAGAGGAAGGAGATAACAGATGATGACATAAGCCAGATTTAAAATAATGTATTTTTTTCATGTAAGACTGATACTCTGTGTTTTGTTTATTTCATGAAGTCATACTGGAGCACAGCTGGTTAATAAATGTTTTGCATGTACATAACTTTATGTAAACAGTGTAGCCAAAAAATCGACACAGATTCTGAACTGAACCATAGGTATCTTTGCCAGGAATTTTGATAAATATTTAGTTTGGCTGAAACAGTAAATCATCTTCAGAATTCTACATGTATTTATAGTAGATGGTTGCAGAATAGCTTGGAATGTCCAGAGATAAACATTGAATGCCTTGAAAATATGATTGACAGCATGCCAATGTCTTATCATAATTGAGCCTGCTGTTAGACTTTAGACTGGCTCTCTGATCTCTATGGTAGATCTTATTAAGTCTACTACTAGACAGGTCCCAGTTCCACAAACAAAACTGAGTAGAAACTCAATAATGGACGTTTTTTTCATCTAGAAATCTTGTGTCCTTGACCAGAAATGTTTCCATTTGTTTCCTTATTTACTAAGAACATGTTTAACCATGCCAGCATAAAATATTGTTGGTCTGGCAGACAAATACACCATTTTCATTTGAGTCAAAAATCAAATTTCTAATTACAGACTAATCGATTTATTGCACTATACCATATCAAGATTATAGTTAGGTTAAAATTGTGGGAAACTGTACTTAGACCATCTTGAAACCTTCTTTTTATACCACATTCTGAATTGCATACAATAAAACAAAGAAATGGATGATTTTGTAAATAAGCCGAGTTTGAGTAAATACTTAAGTTTTTTTGTGATTCTCAGAAGATTTCACACCTTTGTTTCTAGGAAGATTTCACACTTAATTTATCTTACGATTTCCCACCTATGTTTTCTCTTTAAGATTTCACACCTCTTAATAAAACAAATCAGACCTTGATACTACAATGTACTGTCCAAACACTATTACATTTTAATGTGTACTTTTTAAATACAAACCAAATATTCTGGAGCCATCTTGGTGAGAATCAATAATTTACTCATGCTGTTAGACTTCGTATCAATAGCAGTATAAGTATCTGTATCAGAATCATTGACAATATCTATGAAATATTTTTGATGGAACTAACAGTTACATGTTAAAGACTGGTGCCAAATCATGTGGAGCCAATTCTTTAAAATAAACTTGAGCATAAATTGGTTAAATGATAAATTCTGTCTTCATTATCTCAAAGTTTCAGAAGAAAAATTTGAAAAATTCCGACTGAAGATTGAATGGGCTTTCTGTGTTTTGATAGATCCAAACTATAAATCACAATAAATCATGCAAGGATATGGGTGGGGTAATTGATAAACAGCTGAACCTAAAATATGGACTTGTATTTGTTGATTGAATAAGCAAAAAAAGTGATAAACTTGAATTTGAAAATAATGAATTTTAATGTTGACTATAAAAAATTATGCTGTTTAAAGCATATTTATTCCTTAATGTGTATTTCATTTATGCATGTTTCATTCGTACGTGAGAACTAAGACAAGTATCTGAAACAAACTCCAATTAATCGTTACGGTTACCTGACGCCTTCTAAATTTTGCCTTTTATCTGTTTGTTAATGCACTTGTTTGCTTTCAAAGTTTATGTGAAAAGATTTCAATTAAGTTAGATTCTGTTTAGTGAAGGGGGAAAGCAGAACAGATCTATCATCTTCTTAATTCATATACAAATAGACTTGTTTTTTCCCAGCCTTATTGTTTGCAGTGCAGGTTGTGTTTCATCCATAATCTTATGTACAGAAGTTATTTACATGTTTATACATACACCTCTGCCTTTGAGTGTTTATTGTCTCGAACCAGTAATCACTTTTCCCAGGTCCTCACTGCTGTGAATTTGATTCCTACCTGGGACCAAATTACCCATATAAGGAAGCTACCAAGCTAGCTTACAGTATATTGATTGTTCTACCTCAGAGTATGTTTGGTTACTGTCTCCACTGTTAAATCTGGAAAAGTTGCTAAATGACTCTGACGGTAGGTGTGATGTTAAACGCCAGCATTAAAAGAAAGGCCATCTATGTACAAAGGAATATAACCACTTGTCAGTCCCTATACAGTACAACCAACCTCTCTAGAGCAGCCCTCTTGAGCAACAACCACCTTTCAATAACAGCATGATTTTTCCTACTGTACAATTTAACTATCAATTTAACCTCTCTAGAGCAACAACCTCTCAATAACAACATAATTTTGCTTCTCACAAAGGGTGTTGTTATGAAGAGGTTGCACTGTATATAGATACTGTTAACTTTATAAATGTTAAAATTAAGGCCAACTGTGCATAAAAGCCATTTTCCTCATCTCCTTAAGGTGGTCTTTGTTTACGGGTTTAACCGTATTAGATTACCACGACTGGAGCCATTTCATGTTTAGCCAATTCTCTTAATTGGAATAGTTTTTCCTGGTTCTTTATCATGCCGATACCGATACATGCCTCACCTGTTTCCTGTGATTTTTTTAGCACAGCTGGGCTCTTAAAACTTCTGCTGCCTGACTTTAAAGACAGGTGGTTGCTATGAGTACTGGTAGGTAGCTTTAAGAATGGGGTTTGATTGTAATTTTATTGTATATTTCAGATACTAGATGCCATTGACTCTCCGAACTATCAGAGATTAGAAAGACCAGATCTGTGTCCAATGAAATATTATGATCTCATGTTAAAGTGCTGGGACCATGAGCCAGAAAATCGACCAACATTCAGTGAAATGTTTATAATGCTTCCACAGGTGAGTGAGTCTTCATTGTATAACTTTCAGATTTAGGTGTGGCTTCATAGAGCAATAAAATTTGGATTAGGGTCAGTGGTTTTTCACCTTCTATAACAGAGGCCTATGTAAGGCCTCAAGATTCCTAATTGAAAATTTCTTTAAAATCATGCAGTTTTCCCCAAAAAATCCCAAATAAGCAATTTTAGTGATAATTCTTCCCAAAATCATCAGGCTAAGGCCTCCTCTTCCCAATGAAGAGAGATAAGACACTGAGTGTCAACTGGAAGTCTTTGTAAGACTACTTGTCTAAGCAAGGGAATAGTGAATAATTGTGTGGACTCCTTGAATATAATAAATTTCTTGTGTGAATTAAAATTTCGGTTTGCGCGCAATTTTGATATGAGAATATGAGTACGTGAATGCAGATATAAATTTGCTCATTGATAATTATATATGAGAAATATGTACAAATTTGTTACGTACGAAAAATGATATTACTACCATATCATATGAAGAAACACTACAGTTATTATATATTAATTATTATACTGTCAATAGTTCATCAAGTAAGTTTTGTATGGACTGGTGTAGTGCTGTTCATTGAACTGGCAAAGCTGAAAAATTGCATGTTTGCTGAATGCATTTATCTATAGTCAATAGCGATGGTCAATTACAGGTTAAAAAAGCATACACATTCAATAACTAGCGTAATGAAGATTATCGCATGACTTACGAAAGTTACCGAATTTCACTGAAGTAAAAAATAAACGCATGCATCAGCCATGAAATTATGCATCGCGACAATTGATAAAATCACACTATAATATTGTCTGATAGTGAAGTGTTCTAAATTAGCCTTCTTGTTTTAATGTTATTATCTACTCAAGTTTCACAGGTCTCAGTTTGCTGTAGGCGAACTCATAAGGAGTCATTTTATGTATTTGCTTAACGCTCTTATCTAACATTGTCTAATTTTTCACTCTGTGGTAGATTACTGGTATGTAAACAAAAATGAATAATTAACTCCTTAAAATTGTTTGATTAATAAGAACGATAACATGCTTCTAAGCGGCATAAAATGTGTTTAATGCAAGTGAATCATCCATGTAAGGGAAATAACTCTGCCAAGATTGCTTTGATTTTTCCTACAATATAATAATATATATTTTTTTTTGAGTAACAATATGGGAGGTAACTCTGTTAAAATTGTTTTAATTTTTCTAACAATTAGAGTTACTTCCCTTTGAATGAATTTTAAGAGATAATTATGTTTACATTAAGTGTGTTTGCTGTACAAAAAAGATGTATAACTCATTTATTGGTGCAATTCATGGAAAGATAAACACTTGATGTTGAATCATGTTGACTCCCTGTTATGTTTACTGGATTATGAATAGAGGGTATTGTTGGTTTCTAAGGCAGGAAAAAAATGTCATGTTTACTGTTACTTGACAAAAAATAGGGTAGGTAGGTTTAACTTGCCTCGTCCCCAAATATTTTCATACTTTGGATTTTGCCGTTGGAAACTTTTGGGTTGGTGCCAAAAAATTGTGGAAACCTTAAAACAAGCAATTTTTGTCTGGCCCAAGACAGAGGAGAAAATGGTTTTTGATGTAGTACTCTTTGGAAGCAGTGTGTGATGAGTACCAGTACTATGCTATAAAGTCTGTTGAATAATTGTGTGCATAATTATAGTAACCATTTTTAAACCCAATTTAAGCTTTTGTTTCCCATTTTGTTGAGTCTTTTTATGCCCCTATACTGATAGATCTTGGCAATACTGTTTTTGGCCTGTCTGTCTTTCTGTTTGTACCAAACTTCAACCTTATCTATAAAATCGAACACTTCAACCTACAATCATCAAACTTCATATGTTGGTTCCTCATGACAACCTTTACATGCCTGTGCTTTTCAGTATCAGTCATCAGAGGGGGCATTGTGTTTCAAAAAACGCATCTTCTTTAATAAAATCATCAAGAAACAATTTTTTTGTTCATTTTTGGCCTTGTGTGTTTCTCATGGTAAAAAATCTTAACACATCTATAAGCAGATTATTAAGATAGTGCTCGACTTGTTACACATGTTATTTTGAAAACTAAATGAACTTGGCAGTATGTTTGCATTTTGTCATGTTATCTGAAATTTTGTAAAAACACCCACATTTTTTTCCTGGGAAAGAACACTTAAAACATAGATAAGGTTTTATTCAGGCATTAAGACCCCAGGTCTATATTTTATGACTTTCATTTTTTATCTGTCTAAATGCAAGAAGAATTAGATAGTAAACTTTCTTGTGAGTGCATCTTTTGTGTGAAATTTTTTGAGCTTTTTTTATTGTGCATTTGTTTTTATATGTGGGAAATAGAACATTAATTTTTTTTTCTCATTTTTCATTGTTTGGGAATGTTAGGAGAATCTGAGTTGTACTCTGTGCTTGTCAATTCATCTGATGGAAACATGTAAAATTGTTAAGAATTGATGATGATGCTCTGGCACTTCATTGTCCCCCACCGTAAATTTACTCAGCATTTTCAACCAGGTTTTCAGTAAAGTTGAAAAGCCTGTTTATTAGATTGGGAAACTTTGGAAGGGTTGGTAGTTAGGCAGGTGCATGGTGACATCAAACACTTGGTTCCCACTAGAGTGTTATATAAGCTATGTCCAGACATAGTGCTATATTGGCTATGTCCAGGCAGAGTGTTGTCTTAGCTATGTCCAGACAGAATGCTATATTAGCTATGTCCAGGCAGAGTGCTGTCTTAGCTATGTCCAGACAGAGTGCTATATTAGCTTTGTCCAGACAGAGTGTTGTCCTAGCTATGTCCAGACAGAGTGTTGTCTTAGCTATGTCCAGGTAGAGTGCTATATTAGCTATGTCCAGGCAGAGTGCTATATTAGCTATGTCCAGAGAGAATGCTATATTAGCTATGTCCAGACAGAGTGCTGTATTAGCTATGTCCAGGCAGAGTGCTATATTAGCTATGTCCAGGCAGAGTGCTATATTAGCTATGTCCAGACAGAGTGCTGTATTAGCTATGTCCAGACAGAGTGCTATATTAGCTATGTCCAGGCAGAGTGCTGTCTTAGCTATGTCCAGGTAGAGTGCTATATTAGCTATGTCCAGACAGAGTGCTATATTAGCTATGTCCAGACAGAGTGCTATATAAGCTATGTTCAAGCAGAGTGCTATATTAGCTATGTCCAGGTAGAGTGCTATATTAACTATGTTCAAGCAGAGTGCTATATTAGCTATGTCCAGGCAGAGTGCTATATTAGCTATGTCCAGACAAGAGTGCTATATTAGCTATGTCCAGACAGAGTGCTATATTAGCTATGTCCAGACAGAGTGCTATATAAGCTATGTCCAGACAGAGTGCTATATTAGCTATGTCCAGACAAGAGTGCTATATTAGCTATGTCCAGACAGAGTGCTATATTAGCTATGTCCAGACAGAGTGCTATATAAGCTATGTCCAGACAGAGTGCTATATTAACTATGTTCAAGCAGAGTGCTATATTAGCTATGTCCAGACAGAGTGCTATATTAGCTTTGTCCAGACAGAGTGCTATATAAGCTATGTCCAGACAAGAGTGCTATATTAGCTATGTCCAGACAGAGTGCTATATTAGCTATGTCCAGACAGAGTGCTATATAAGCTATGTCCAGGTAGAGTGTTGTCTTAGCTATGTCCAGACAGAGTGCTATATTAGCTATGTCCAGGCAGAGTGCTATATTAGCTATGTCCAGACAAGAGTGCTATATTAGCTATGTCCAGACAGAGTGCTATATTAGCTACTGTAGAACGCTTTAATTTCGCGAGGTCAAAATTTCGCGTTTTTTGTTAAAAAGCAGGTGTTTTCTTTATTCGTGTATTTATGAATTCGCGACGTCGTCAGGCAGGATTAAAGTGTGATCAAAGACAGGCTTACGTTGCTTTGATATTGTGTGTCACACGTGATCTGTTTGACATTAAAGTTGTGATGCAGTGTTTTATATCTAATTAAGTATAATAACAATAGATTGATAAAACCTTGGGATTGTTGTGGAAGATATGTTTTACAAACGGTAGATAAGTGTGAAAAACTGTTACTATTATGTTCAAACGAAGTCCAAAATTGTTCAACAAACGATAGTATAGTAAAAGCAATATTATAAAAAAAAATTAGATTGCAAACATTAAAGGTATTTGTTTATTGTTTAAATATATTGCTTTCATCAGATTAACTAAAATGATTAGTCTACGATAAAATACTAGTACTGACTTAAGTTGTGTATTTTCAACATGCACATTTTCAAATACAAACTGTATATAAAACTTAGCAATTATTCGCGACATTTATGAATTCGCGAGGTATTCGATTCGCGAATATTAGTGAAAATAAAACTAACGCGAATAAAACCAGTTCTACAGTATGTCCAGACAGAGTGCTATATTAGCTTTGTACAGACAGAGTGTTGTCTTAGCTATGTCCAGGTAGAGTGCTATATTAGCTATGTCCAGGCAGAGTGCTGTCTTAGCTATGTCCAGAAGAGTGCTATATAAGCTATGTCCAGGTAGAGTGAAATATTAGCCATATTAGCTTAGTAATGTCCAAGTAGAGTGCTGTATTAGCTATGTCCAGGCAGAGTGCAATATTTTCTATGTCCAGACAGAGTGATATATTAGCTATGTCCAGACAGAGTGCTATATAAGCTATGTCCAGACAAGAGTGCTATATTAGCTTAGTATGTCCAGGTAGAGTGCTGTCTTAGCTATGTCCTGGCAGAGTGCTATATTAGCTATGTCTGGGCAGAGTTCTGTCTTAGCTATGTCCGGGCAGAGTGCTATATTAGCTATGTCTGGGCAGAGTTCTGTCTTAGCTATGTCCGGGCAGAGTGCTATATTAGCTATGTCTGGGCAGAGTTCTGTCTTAGCTATGTCCGGGCAGAGTGCTATATTAGCTATGTCTGGGCAGAGTTCTGTCTTAGCTATGTCCGGGCAGAGTGCTATATTAGCTATGTCTGGGCAGAGTTCTGTCTTAGCTATGTCCGGACAGAGTGCTGTCTTAGCTAAAATGTGTCTATGAAGTTACTCTGGTTGTATTTTGTCTAGTATAATAATAAATAATGTCCTGACTTAATCATCACATTCTCACATTTTGAATGTTACAAAACAAGGTATGGTATTTACATACAAGTCATCCTCTGTCTTGTCAAATTCATCGATCTATTAAAAATGAATGTATTAAAGGTACTACTCTTTCTGAGTTACGATTGTTTTTTTCAAGATCAGGAAAACTAGAAATGTGCTATACTAATAGTTTAATTTGAATTTAAACGTTCTATGTTTTGAAAATTACAAAACATTCAGCTAAATCAAACGAAATTTGAGAGTGCGTATATTGGAGTCACTATGTTGGTAGTTCGGTCGGTTGGTTGGTTGTTCGGTTGGTCTGTCCGCATAAAATATCACAAGTTTGTTGAGCAAACTACTTCCCCATTCTTTAAGCAATTGCCATGAAGCTTGAAATATGGTATCACCATGAAGTGTATTGTGAAAGACACAATTTTCCTTCCCAGAGTCCCCTTGAACTTAGCCGTATAGTGTACTATCACATTCTTAGTGTCAAAACGGCAGCGGGGGTATTTAAGTCACCTCTGTGATGAACCTTTAGTTTTAATTTAAATGTGCCTTATTGTCATATTTATGGCATAAGATTTCAACAAACAAAATAAGCATTTCTGAATGAGACTATTTTACCCTTACAATGACTTATTTTAGTGTACTTTTCATGATTATGATTTTCTTACATTGATCTGTAGCTTGGTCCCTTTAAAACACAATTTTTTTTAAGTGTATTGTAAGATATCTAGCTATCCATATTAAGTGTTTCATGTAAAACAATTGTAACTCTTTCCTTTAATAACAAGACTAAGTTACTATGGAAATGATTTGATAAAGAATCTTATTTCAGCAAATATTGCCTACTGGCTATTTTGACACATTGTCATCTGACTACAGTACGTGTCATATGTCTTCTTTTTTTCTGTCTATGTAAACAAACTTTCAATCTTTTTCTGGCCAGCCTTGTCAATCATTTAAAAATGTTTCATTTCTCTTTAAATTCACCTATTGTTATATTTGCTGTCATGTCATTATTTGTCTGACTGATAAATGATGGGTAAAATTAAACGGTACTATCTATCAACGAGAGGTTTTAGTTACAAAATGACTTTAATTACTGTATTGTATATAATAAAGTTAGAAGTTTTAAAGGCCGTGGTAAGTGTGCTGGATTTGTAACCTGGCAGTCCGGGTTAGATTCCTGGTCACAGTATCTATGAAAATTGTGATATACCTCCACACATGGAGAAGTTGCCAGTTCCTTGTGGAAGGATAAGTTAGTACTAATTAGAATACAGTCTAGGAAAACTGGTTGGGTGAATCGGCCGCCGTATATAACAGAAACTTGTTGGGAAATTGGCGTTTAACTCAAATAAATTAATAAATAAATATAAGTTTTAGCTCTTTGAATGGAATTAAAGAAATATTATTTTTTTCTTGAACTTTTCTTGCATACTTCATGACCTATTGCATACTTCATGAACAGTTCATGAAGTGTAAATGACCACTTGACAGGGTCTGAAGCTGCTAATGTATCATGTGCACCCAGCCAGCTTTTGTTTTCTGTTTTGCTTGCTTCACTTTTAATCCTTTAGACTCTAAGAATAGCTTTCTTTATCTTCAGCACTTGATAGACACTTTTTGTCCACTTTTGAGAAAAATACTGGTGCCAAGTGAATTTAGAAAAATTGCATTGTTTTGCACAAAAATTTGGATTTTTTTACTCCAATCCTTGATTACATTTATTCACAAGTCGAAGTTTCATATTCTTTTTTGGAAATTTTCCTTTCAATTTCGATAGCTGATACCCTGATGGTCAGTTTTTTCAGAATACCAAGTGCCAAATCCAACAAAAACAACAAAGAAGAACTAACTTAAATGATACAATAAGAAAGTATTGTCATTTAAGAAGTAAACAATATAATACCTTACCCTTTATAAAGAAAATAAATACATTCATTGAAGATCATTGTGGGAAAAAATTCAATTCTCTTAGAAGCAATGTCCGGGTTGAAATTCACTCTCCGAAATTTATAATAACCTCTTTTGATTTTTAGGGGATTAACTTGTCGCAGGGATGAACACTTTTTGTATTGTATCAAATAATTGTTTATTGTAGTATTGGTTTCAGCGTCAATGACTTTGTCCTTATGTTTTCAAGTGTCATTTTGGTGTAGATTTAACCCCTTGATATACTTAGTGGTTTCAGGTCGGTAAATCAATACTTATACATATTTTTTTATCACATCATTAAATATCCGGAATTTATTATACTAAGATATAATGTGACTTAACCTAAAATGCTATTAAATCCACCATAAATCTTAATTTATATTACCCGTAGATGCATTTGAACATTAATTAAATGAACTTTTAGCAATAATTTAAAATACTTTACTGTAAGCCCAGAGTGTGACTTTAGGTTCAGAAAATGTTTGTCCAAAAATAATCTGTTATTTTACTGCACACTTAATGTGAAAATATGAAAAATTGTGCTTGTCCAATATTTTACTTGTCTTAAACATGGGGCAAATGGCTTAACCAGATACTGACTTTTTCTGTTAGATTTCATTCCAAATCTGTTGTTCAATATGTTCATGAATTCTTGTCATTTAATCCTTGTTCAATTTTGTCCGCCATGTCCCTTTTTGTACCTCTATGTTTGTATGGCCTCTTTACATTAATATTGTATTGCCTTCTGTATTTGTATGTCTTCTATATATTTGTATGGCCTCTCTACATTAATTTTGTATTGCCTTCTGTATTTGTTTGTCTTCTATTATTTGTATGGCCTCTCTACATTTGTATGGCCTTCTGTATTTGTATGTCTTCTATATATTTGTATGGCCTCTCTACATTAATTTTGTACTGTCTTCTGTATTTGTTTGTCTTCTCTATATTATTTGTATGTTTCTCTCTACATTTGTATGGCCCCTCTATATTTGTATGCCACCCTCTGTATTTGGCTCTTTCTATTTGTATGCCCCTTCAATTCTTCATTTATAATTTTATTGTTTGGTGCCACTTTGTTTGGCTTTTCACACTCTGATTGACCTTACTAAGCAAAACCCGGGGATTTGTTTTAGAAACTCTGTTTCTGAATATGGCTTTTCTTTTTGTGGTAGCTTGTCTTGAGTATACTTTCCCTGTTATCATAAAGTTTAACCAGTTATCACACTGAAATAATATCCACCCAACTTCCTAATTTATATCTCCAAAACAATGTTAAGGTATTTGAAGAAGCCATGTGATTTCTTTAAAATATCTGTAACACAGTTTCTTAGGTAAAGAGATTGGCATTGTGAATGTGCCAGCCAACAGTTATAGATTTGTTATCATTGGCATAAGTTTTAGTATATTAATGTTGCAGCCTGTGATTTTTGTGCCAACATGGACTTCATGTTGATGAAACATTGATACAAACAATGCCTACACTTAGATAAACATTTCTGAGAAATAATTGCTTAGTTTAAAGATATTCTCCTGACTTTGGTCGTGTTCGTAACAGCTGTCCAGTGAGTCTGTTGTATTTTTGGTTTTGTCATAATTTTGATTTTTGGAAGTTGATTTTTGAACCACTTTCCTAATTGGCAACAATTGGAATAATTGTCTGTCAACCTAAGTACAGCCATACTTTGTCACACAGGAAAGCCGCACAGAAAATAGGTCAAACTAAATTATGGTATACATGTTATTTCCTCAATCAGTTTTAACAGTGTTTTGATTCTGGTTTCTAATATTTATAATTGTCAATTGAATTAGGTTACTTAATGATTGTTGTCTAGTATTGAATTTGAATGCTTTTTCAAGTTTTTAGTGTTGTTCTAGCAAAATAAGTTTCATATTTATTGTTGTGTATTGAATTAGGGAACTTATTCATTGTTGTGTATTGAATTAGGGAACTTAATTATTGTTGTGTATTGAATTTGGGACTTATTTATTGTTGTGTATTGAATTAGGAAACTTATTTGTATTGATATAGGGAACTTATTTATTGTTGTGTATTGAATTAGGGAACCTTTTCATCATTGTGTATTGAATTAGGGAACCTATTCAATTGTTGTGCATTGAATTAGGGAACTTATTTATTGTTGTGTATTGAATTTGGGAACTTATTTATTGTTGTGTATTGAATTAGGGAACCTTTTCATTGTTGTGTATTGAATTAGGGAACTTATTTATTGTTGTGTATTGAATTTGGGAACTTATTTATTGTTGTGTATTGAATTAGGGAACCTTTTCATTGTTGTGTATTGAATTAGGGAACTTATTCATTGTTGTATTGAATTAGGGAACCTATTCATTGTTGTGTATTGAATTTGGGAACTTATTTATTGTTGTGTGTTGAATTTGGGAATTTATTTGTATTGTATTAGGGAACTTATTTATTGTTGTGTATTGAATTAGGGAACCTTTTCATTGTTGTGTATTGAATTAGGGAACCTATTCATTGTTGTGTATTGAATTAGGGAACCTATTCATTGTTGTGCATTGAAATAGGGAACTTATTTATTGTTGTGTATTGAATTTGGGAATTTATTTATTGTTGTGTATTGAATTTGGGAATTTATTTATTGTTGTGTATTGAATTAGGGAACTTATTTATTGTTGTGTATTGAATTAGGGAACTTTATTCCAGCAATAGCAGAGGAGGAAGATTCTAGGTGTAGAACCATCAACCTTGATTATATGCCAGCAGGACGCCAGCAGGACAGCTTTCAGACATGTTAAGATTTTCTGGTACCAGGTTAAGATTTAAATTCACAGCAGTGACTTAGAGGCTAATGATTTTGTCAAAGACCAATTAATTGCTTGACCAAGAAAGCCTCCCTCTTCCCTGATAAATATATGTTGATGCTTAGCACAATCTGGTAATGTTCCTTTATAAAACAATACCTCAGTATCTGTTAGCACCATTCATCTGCTGATAAGTTTCACATACATTCAAGATTATATTCCTGGTTTCTGTGCACAGTTTAGGCCACAGTTATTATAATGTTAGATCTATGCAGTGACCCTTCACAAAATTGATGAGGTCTTCTGGTAAAATGTAGAGAATTACTGGGTCTCTCCGTCTGGGAGTCAAACCTTCGTTAGCAGCCACCTCTGATAGAGCCCACCTCAGGAATGAAAGCCATTCTTTTTAAAAAACTGAAATTGATTATTAAAAACAAAATGACCTCCAAAGAATGGCCACCTGTCAAATAAAGGGTACATTTTGTTTTCCCAAGTATGGCCTTTGTTCACTAAGATTTGACTGTAGTTCAATTTCTTTCATACAATCTTGTAACATTGCAAATGCTATTTGAATCTCATCCCTGTATTACTCTGGAGAACCGGTGTGAAACATGATAAAAAAATAATGAAGTCCATCTAGAAAATGTGATTTTCAACTCTTAAAGTGATCTGATCAGCTGAAAAGATATATGTTGGCAATTTGTTCAGGAATAAAAAATAATATATGTACAATTCTTTTAATATTGAAGAAGTTTTTCCTATAGGGGATGAGAAAACAGTTACCGGTATATTCATGTAGTTTGGCCTTTGTATATATTTTTTTCTTCTAGATTGTGATAGATCTGACATTGTTCAGATCTATTTTGTTCTTTTGTTACCATAAATATGAAAGTAATGTGATGTAATGCTTACATTTAGACTGCTTATATATTTATACAGCAGTACACAGTATTGTAAGCTGCTGTCTGAAGTGGACAATTTAACTAATTACTTTCAATAACTTCCTTTAGGGCTGAATTCTTGACATGTCACTTGTTTTTTGATGTGGCTGAAATGTTTGGACAAGTTTAGACTTTGTCATTATATTTTTTTTTATTTTTAGATAATTATTGATAGTGTGTCACTTAGATTTTTATCAGTACAAAAGTGTTACATGTACTCTGTAATTAGTGTGATAATGATGATTTTAGTTTGAACAGTGTCTGATTAAATTAAGTCATTAAATTATTAATTTTATCTAGTAGCTTTGATTAACAAGTTTGCTGGTATTTTGTGATGATAAATAATTTTATTTTCTAGCTAAATTTAGAATACTTGTCACACATTGGTTGGATTTCTGTGTGATTTGTGAAATATCTTGGGAGTGAAATATATAAGTACAAATAGTTCAAGAACAGTTTTATGTTGTTTCAAGTTGTTGCTGCTGTTGTTGATGATAGAAAAACATCATCATCATCGTCGAAATTTTGAAGATTTTGGACAGCAATCATCTGAAAGTGAAAGTAGAGATTAAAATCTGGATTTTGTTGTTGTTGTTATTGTTGATTTCCTGTGTTTAGAAATTACGGAAATATGGTGTTTAAATAACTAAGTTGAAAGAAGAAGGATATTAGAATTACTGTTGTATTGTGGTTGATGTTTTCCTTGTCATTATAAATCTTTGGATTGAAATTTGCTATAATTTGGAGTAAATGACAAAGTGACAGTAGGTCTTTTTCCAACCAGAAACAATTGTTGCTGCTGCCGTTGTTGTTGTTGTTGTTTTTGAAATAATTGGTTGTGATTGAACTTTAGTGATATAATGATGAATGTACAGTTGGCCTGGGAATCCTTTCAGTATACTCTGGTAAGTTATATAATTATACATATAAATATACATACATAATTATACATATAAATATACTTACATAATTATACATATAAATATACTTACATAATTATACATATAAATATACTTACATAATTATACATATAAATATACTTACATAATTATACATGATTGTGTATGGTTCACTCTCATTACATTCACTGCGTGAACATAAGATAGGTGTCTCATAAGCCAACTTGGCTGGCCCTTTCAATAGGGGTGACACTATAATAAACAAAACCTTTACCTTACCTTTACCTGTTCAGGACCTGGGAGATCAGTGTGTCATTTCATAGACATATCTGAGTTGTAAGGCAGCACTACAAAAGATAAAATTGTTTTTGGAAAAAATCATGTAAGAAATGACTTCTGTATGAAGTTTTTGCTTAATTAAATGTTGAAAATGTAAAAAAATATGTTTATAAACATTTATATTTTAATCGAATCTGTTACTTTAACAGAAAAATAGATTCCGTATCTAGGCAACCATATTGCCATGGATTTTTTTTCTGAATCTGGGCTTAAAATATAATGAAATGAAAACCTGCTGTGGCATTTATTTGTATGCATAGATTTTATCTGACACATATTTATAAACTCATTTTCATTTCACATTTTATGGGTAAATTTTCATTTTATGGTCTTCTGTAAACTGAGAAGCTGTTTTATAAACATTTAGTATTATACAAAATGTGGTTGCCATGACCACCAGACACATTTTATTTTATCATTATGATTAGTCAATGTTGTCAGTGATCGCTGATTGTCATGATCACAGGTTTAAGTGTACATTTTGTGATGATTTTAAACAAAATAAGGAACAAAATTGTACCAGTAAATAAGACAAAGTATGACTAACATGCTTATTGTAGGGAAGGCTACTTCCTTGATTGTGACCATGATGGTTTTATTCTAAAGGATGATCATTTTTATTGCTAATTAATGTTGTTCTATATACATTGATGTTGATTAGATACCTTATTGGTGGTTATTGTCTTATTTACCTTGATAAATGATGATCATGATTACTTATGCATGACAAATGTACAAAACTTCACTCTATTTTACTGTTTCCGTATGGTAATGCGACCATTGACTACCATTGATTAATGTGCCGTTTATAACATAATTTTTATTTTGTGTACATATTTAAATGAAGTAAGAGATAATGTGCTGTATAGTTATTAGATGCAAATTTCATTGCTGTAGCATTGGTTTTTCTGTATTGACCTAAAGCTTATCAAATCTTGATAAACAATTCATGATGTACAGCATTGCAAGAATTGCTTTGCCTCTTGCATAAATTTCAGCTGTTAAGAAACTGCAAAGATTTAGTTTGTTCATGCCAGCAATTTAATTAGTTGAAATCTTATAAAATGTTATCTGAAATAATTATTTTAAATCTGAATAACTGGCATATTTGCACAAAATTATATCTTGGCTTATGAAACAGTGTTTGATTTCCATTCTGAAAATACAAATTCTAATTCAGTATTAAGATATGTGTAAACAGTCTGCTTTACATATCTGATAATATCTGATCATACAGTTGATAAATTTATATAGTTAAACCAACTGAAAATAAATCATACACATATTTAAACTTATTTGGTTGGTGGTCACTAGTCACACTATCTATTGATGTCAGTAACCAAGCATACAGTGTCTAGTGGCTAATTGTAATAATTTTACAATAAATAATCATAGTGATACACATAACATGCTCATCTATCCTTATATGACTTTGTTAGAAATTTGAGGTGGGAAGCATGTCAATTTAGTCTCGGGACTATTTGGGAATGTTAAGTTTTTCAGAGTGGATAACATAGTTTTCTTGAGTATCGAAACTCTCCTGGATTATATGAAGTGAAGTGACGTGGTTTCATGTTCTTACTAGCTGGCTGATAATATTGAGTCATAGTTTTATACATTCTGTTGTGTTTGTATCACAGAACCACGCTGTGGATATATGGGATATATGCGGTATCGTGTGGATATTTTTGTGTAAATTTCGGATAATTACTGGGATATTATTTTGTCTGTTTACATGTGGGAGATAAATATTTAACATTATTTTTCACGATGTTGAAGAAAAAGAATAAGGTTTGTTGATATACTTTTTATTGTGTGATCTGGGAACGGTTTATACCTAAAAATATTGGATCAATTTTTTTTCGTCTCATTGGCAGTTTAGTGAGATATAATATACCTATAATATTAGATTTTTAATGATTATGGCTGTATATTTTCTTGCCAAGAGAACACATGTTTCACATTATTAATGTATTATACATATTTGTGGTGTCTTTTGTATGTAAATTTAATTTAAGTACCATACTGGGTCTGGTTTTAAACCGTTTAAATATGCTCCAATTAATTCAGTGGATAAATCTTTTAGACCACTATTAAAACCTTGATCTTAAATTATAGTCTTCATTTAAGAAACAGATAATCTGTGGGTGTGGCTAAAAGAGGTGGGGTGAAGATGGTTGTGAGGGTTTATAAACCCCTTGGACTGGTCTAATTTACTTAGGTCCTTCACAATACAACCAGGGGTGTGATTTTTGCTCTTTTCAGAGAACAACCTCTTCTAGGTACTATTGTTTAAAACAAAAGTGTTCAGGGCTAGTCATGTCTGCTAAAGAATTGATGTGATATGGGTGAGGTATAAACCCCTGTCCCACCCCACCCTCAATTGGTTATCATTTCTGTTCATGGACCACTAAAAGCACTAAAATGATCAAATCATTGAAAATATCATTAGGGTGTTGTTTTATAAACATATCACAGATGAGGTGGCACTTATAACACACTAACAGTACATTGCATGCATTCAGTGTTAACAATAGCAGGCAAAATATATGTAAAATTTGCTCTTCATGAAAAAGGATGGCAAGATCTTTAAATTTAAAAGGAGCTAATCCCAGCTAGGATATGTCAATGAATGCCACCCTTTGACAAGGTGAATTGATATGACTAGGTCGAAACTGTACCCTCAAAATTTAGTGGACCCACTTCTTACTCTGTACATAACCAGTGACCATGTCAAAAATAAGGGACCCACTTCTTTAAGTCATCATAACTACTTAATCATGTCAGTGTTTAGTGACCCGCTTCTTTTACTCATTTACAACCACTCAACTATGTCAAAGTTGAGTGACCTACTTTTTACACTCAGTGCAACCACACAACCATGTCAAAGATAAGGGACCCACCTCTTACTCTCAACTCAGCCATGTCAAAGATAAGGGACCCACCTCTTACACTCAACTCAGCCATGTCAAAGATAAGGGACCCACCTCTTACTCTCAACTCAGCCATGTCAAAGATAAGGGACCCACCTCTTACACTCAACTCAGCCATGTCAAAGATAAGGGACCCACCTCTTACACTCAACTCAGCCATGTCAAAGATAAGGGACCCACCTCTTACACTCAACTCAGCCATGTCAAAGATAAGGGACCCACCTCTTACTCTCAACTCAGCCATGTCAAAGATAAGGGACCCACCTCTTACACTCAACTCAGCCATGTCAAAGATAAGGGACCCACCTCTTACACTCAACATAACCAATCAGCCTGTCAAAGATAATTAGGACCCACTTCTTACTCTCTACATGACAAGTGACCATGTCAAAAATAAGGGACCCACATCCACTCAACCATGTTGAAGTTGAGTGACCCACTTCTTTTACTAAATGCAATCAACAACCGTGCCAATGAGGGACCCACTTCTTTTACTCAACACAACTACTTACACTCAATGCAACCACCCAACTGTAATACATATTTTGTCTGTTTTAAGTTTTTGTGCAATCAAGTCATATCTCTACCATCTTAGTACATACTTCACATTTATGTAACCTGAACATATTAAAGAATGTAGAAATTATGAGCACATGGTATGTACTCGCCTGGTTATGTTTGCTCATAAATTAAGTTCCTTGATGCATGAGGAAACATTTTAAAACTTGTGGGTTTGATGAAAACCATAAAGATGTACTTGTACACTAATAAAGATTCACTTACATCTTTCTATTGGGTTATTATTAATATGGTACATGTGCAGTACCTTCTGTTCATTGAGGTGGTATTTTATTCACTTTAGCCCATAAGCAGAGGCAATTGTTATAAATGGAAAGAACTATGCCATGTACGCACTGTTGGTTTTATTTATAAGGTCTTTATGGTCTAATGTATCAATAAATGTGTATGAAATAATGGGAATTCAAGGTCCATTTTGGCCTTTATTCAAAGTTGACCTTTAAAACGGGTTACTGGTTAACCAGGCACTGTTAATAAGTGAAATATCATTGAAAAACTTTGTTAACCCCAATGATTCATGTGATTGAACTTAAATCCAGTCTTATTCAGCAATAGATTTGAACTGCCAGCTGACTTTCATCTTTGTTTTGATCATATATAATGTGATCTCCAGGCATTTCTTCTCTTTTAAGTCCTTCCAAGCCACTCCTTGGCTGGCTAAGAACTTTCTGTTAGGATGTATTGATTAAAATGGATTAAATTTTCATATCACTGAAGTATACCATACTAAGAAACACAGTCAAACCTGTGTTAGTGGCCACCTCCGAATACAGGCCATCCTATGAATAAAAGTACTTCTTCTAAAAACTGTCATTCATTATTTAGAGCAAAATGGCCTCCGAATAAAAGACACCTGTCAATAACGGCCACATTATGTATTTTCCAAGAGTCATTTTTGTTCACAGGTTTGACTGTGCATTATTTCACTTGAAATTAGGACATCAAATTGGGTGCCAAGATTCATTTATTATTGACGCATGACTGTACATGTATTTGGTTCAGATTATTTCAGCCTCTTGCCAACATTGTCATGTGAGGGTGTCATATTGTGGCAATGATGAAAGATGACCACTGACTCAGTACTTGTAAATACTCCTATTGATTTACATGTTGGCTAAATAGTGGTCAATCACTGCTATATTAGCAAATATCAATGTTTTTTAAATGGGCTCTTGGTGTGCAAGATTGGTACTTTAAAGACTCTGCTATATTTATGTTGTTGTCTGTATTTTCAGATGCGACCAACTCAAGTGAAGGCAGTGAAGGACTTTCCGGAGATCACTGTTCCCAAAGATTACATTTACTACAGGGCTTTTGATGTAATTGTTGTGTTAGATAAAACGTAAGTTTGAGTTGACTATATTCTTAACCTAATTAGTAATGCCTAACAGATAAATTCATACTTCATAGACTATTCCGAGGGCTCAGCGCAACACTGTCGTGAGTTGTTCGTATTTCAATATGAGTTAAGACATTGTTGCGTTGAACCCTCAATTATTTCATTAAATGTTCATGAAATATGCAAGAATGGTTCAAGAAAAATTCATGAATTCCTCGCAAAGGGGAATACCATAATATAATACATGGCAGCATTGGTTGTTGTGTATTGCTTTTCCCTGCTCCTGATTTGGAACATCACCTAAGTGCTTGCAGTTTGTTGGTGCATAATTAATGCTTAACATTTGTAACTCAGAGTTAAACTCTGTATGTAAGTATGATTTCTGTATACAGAGGGCCATTATCATTGGGAGGGTGTTAAGGGTGCAGGGAATCTACAGTGAGTGATTGGAAACACTTCTTTGCATATTAAATGGCACACTTGAATCATGTACAAATTTTCTTGTGATATGTGCACCTGGTATTTGTTATATTTTGTAACTTTCCCATGATCAATTCACTGCTCAAACCTGAATAATAATCATTTCTTGCAAGAGATAGATTGGTTTACAATGAATACTTTCATGCTGTAGTAAACATTAAAAGTTGATTTTATGGCTGCATGCACATTCTAATTATGTGAACAAATACCGTACCGGTAGCACTTTTAGTTCAGAGTAAGACTTCTGCACTGCAGCTAATGACAAATATTGAGCAAAAGTACAGGTAAACTTAGATATCAACATTATTTTACAAAAAAGTGACTGGTGTGCAGGGAGCATTGTTGATTTGCATAGTTGGTAGATCCTTGGACTCTTGCTCTTGAGGTCCCTGTCTTGGCACCAGCTTCTCCTTGACAATTTGAGCTGAATATATTGCATGTAAGGTCAATTGTCATCCATACAACATCAGGTTGGAAAATTAGCTATAACTTATGGATTGAGAGGGCTTACAACAGGTAACTCAGGACTCTCGTTTGAGTCAACTGTTTGCAGCTGTTTATGACTGAAATGCTTAAATGATTAATGTGGTTGTACTGGATTCTACAAAACATAATATTATGTGCCAAGGTACTGTTGGCATTTAAGGTTGCGACCTTTATATCATAGTTTTGCCATGGCATAAAATTAATGGTAACCCTTTGGTAATAGTTTTTGGTCTGGCGCCGCCTCTTTGCATCATCAAAGTATGACTCATATATGATTATATGCCCGGTATTGATACACGATAATAATTTGTGTGTTAATTTGTTATGATTATGGATAATTAGATGAGATAATTGTAGGATCTCCTGTATTACTATAAATTATCTGCTTCAGTAAGCAGACTATAGACCTTGTGCAAACTTTGCAAGTCTTAAATGTGAAGATTTACTAACTCTGTTAAATACATTTAAAGTTTGTAGACTAAATCGTTTAATAACATGCCACTCAAGGACAATTAAGAATCAATACACGGCTTCTATGTAGGTATTTTATTCATTGGTTTACTGTAAAACACAGTTTTGATGTGTACTCAGTCAGTTAATGTAAACTATCAGATACAAGGAAGTTCTTATTTTCTACCTACAGATTGTTTTTCATTTCATTTATATTTCATTTATCGGCCCAATCAACTGCTATGGTCATTTCCAAGCTCCCCAGAGAGAGAAGAGAAAAGATACATGACAAGTGGGCATTTCTATCTCTACTCTTATTTCAAACAGCTTTTCCTGGTTCTATATTGTGCCCGCTGTAAAGTACGCCTCGCCCCTTTTCCTGTGATTTTTTAGACACTCCCACAGTACTTGGCTCGGTAGTTTGGATGGGGAGACGGAAAAATCATCTCTGAGAAATTGGGATTAGGCAGAGCCCAGATTTGAATCCATGACCTTAAGTGTAATAGTCCAGCTGGCATTAGTTAGGTAGTCTCTGTTGTGGCCTTGAAATGACCATTGCAGTAAATGAAAGGTCTTTTAACCAGATGCTAGGAGGCATATTTGTTCTGTTCTGTATTTTTTAAAAAATGTTCCTGCATGATGAGTGTGGCCTTAATTCTGTTAAGGCAATTAAGATTTTACTGCGCTTTGTTTGAATTGGCTTATGATTGACTGTAGTGAAAAATGCCTGCAAACAGGCTTATAACAGGTTTCTTGAAATGGTTGAATTTAATGTTCAGATCATGTTTAAAACATGTATACAACCTTGTATACAAATTCTTGTTATAATAAATTCTGCATTTTCCAGATCTCCTATCTGGCTTGTACACATTTTATCCTCTGTATCTTATGAATGAAAGCACAGAAATTTCTTAGTGGTTCAGAATCAACTCATTATCTCTTACATGTTATCAGTTTGCTGCAGGAAATATGTGGGGAATGTTTGTTGAGGTGGGGTAGTGCTGAAATGAGAGACCGGGACGAGGGGGGGGGGATGGAAGGGGGGGGGGGGAATCATGACTGAAACGTTACCACCATTTAGCTTTTATGCTTAAACTTGCAGGATTGCATCATTGTTCCATGCTGTATTGATTATTATACTCATAATACTCATGATTTAAGGCAGGAGAATTAGGATTTGAGACTTTTTGCTTTCACTTATAGGTGTAGTACAGGCAGTAGACAATTAATATATAGATTCTCAACTCAAAGTTTGGGAAGTATTGGAAAATGCAATGTTTTGTTCTTTTCAATACAGGCACTATGAAAACTGAATGAGAAGATTTTCATTCTTATTTAATATTATGGGGAAATTAGAGATATTTTATTTCTTATCTTGAATTCTAAGTTTTACACACTTCAGTCTTTCCTTGTTTCCAAAACGGGCAATGCAAAAACATGATGAGTAGATTTTCATTCAATTTGGTGCGGTAGAATTTTACTTATCTTACCTTGTACAGAATACTTGCTGTTGATTGGTTGAGCTGGGTCACATGCTGACCCTATATTTTTCCATATTAGGTCATTAGCAATTCATATCCAGTCAGTTATCTAGTTAAAAAAAACTGTATAAAACACATTTTGCAATAAAAGTTGGGTAAATTGGTTTATGGATGGTGCCCTAATAAAATTTAATGTATGTGTTTACTTGTTTTCAGTGAATGCTTGTAAATTTAATGCAAGGCATTGATGGCAGTCTCACTCAATAAACATCAAAAATACTAAATATGTGTGACTCACATATTAATAACAATTATTGTGCTTATCCTCAAAAATTGAAATTCGTAAAAAAACTGATTTTTGAAGGGGGGGGGGGAATGTGACTCTAGGAATTATTTCCTACTGCCCTGAATGTATAAATTATAAGTCATGTTCTCATCTCTTTACCCCCCCCCCCCCCCCCAAGTCTTATAATATCTCTCCCTCTCTCAGAGCTTTGTATATGATGATTTGATTCAGTATGATATATACCCTGAGAGCATTGACAGTATTCTGTTGGTATGTTCATCAAGTTGTTCTCACATTAGCTGATTGTACTATAGACTGAGGGAACTTCAATATTGATACAATGTGTTATCTTGAGGAAAAATTGGAAGACTTTTTTAGTCATATTAATTCAAAGTAGGGCCCGAAGTAGCGTCATGTTTCTAGTCACATGACCAGAATAAAGGGTAGGTAGCCTAGGTCACAAAACTTAAAGGAATCTGGGTTGCAACAGGTCATACCCAAAGTTTGATGAAAATTTGACCCCAAAAAAGATTTTCCTCGATCTATATGTGAAGAAGTTGCCAGCTCCTTATGAAAGTATAAATTAGTACTGGCTAAAAGACAGGCCAGGAAAACTGGTTTGGTTAACCAGCTACCATATGTAACTAAAATATCATTGAAAAACAGTGTTAAACTCACGGAAATGAAATGGGAATTTAAGTCAGCACATGATCGAAGAAGTACATATAAGTTCATGTAGTTTATATAATTACATAAACCAATTATGTAAAACCTTGTATTTGTATTGGAGATGTTGATAATCTGTCATTGAGACATGTAATGTTTGTAAAACTAATTACTGGCAATCATTTTAAAATTTTTGTTATTTTTTGTAATTATGTTTTAACTAATACTGATAAGTCCCACTTTAACACGCTTGTCTGAATAACAGTACAATTAAAGTATAAATGAAGTTGAGTTTCTGTCTTTGTATGATATTTAGTCTGTTGACTGAGATACCATTATCTTTATTGTAAACAAATACTTTGAGAAGCACTTCAAATGCTACCTTTATATATAATCTCTTATTTATCTACCTTTATCATGAAATATGTTATTTAATGTGATATGTCTTTGCTTGTTGATGGTAAGTGCATTCATTGTATGTACAATACAGATATACCAAATGTCTCCAATTAAACGACCCTCCATTTGTCAATACTTTCATCCAGTTTGTTCCCTATTGAACAACCCTTTCCTTAAATTAACAGCCATATCCAACTTGTTCCCTTTTGAACATCCCTCCATAAAAACCCTCCCCTAATGATCACAACCTCATCGAACTTGTTCCCTTTTGAACAACCCTCAAAACCCTACTAATGAATACCCTCATCCAATCTGATCTCTATTGGACAACCCTCCCTAAGATCTCTCTCCTAATGAACACCCTTATCCAACTTGTTCTCTATTGAACAACCCTCCCTAAAATCTCTTCTTATGAACACCTTTATCCAACTTGTTCTCTATTGAACAACCCTCCCTAAAATCTCTCCTAATGAACACCTTTATCCAACTTGTTCTCAATTGAACAACCCTCCCTAAAATCTCTCCTAATGAACACCTTTATCCAACTTGTTCTCAATTGAACAACCCTCCCTCTAATTAACAAATTAAAATGCTCATTCATTTTGCACCCCTCCCTCTCAAAGATCATAACATACCACACAATTTTCTTCTAATAGTTTTTTCCTAGTTCTTTATTGTGCCTCCCTCCTGGGACCAAATTTCACATATTATTAGGAAGCTGTCGGTTACAGAATGTCCCATCCAGGTGTATACCTCGGATCTACTTCCACCATTAATGCTGAAATTATCACCAAATGACCCTGGCTGTTTGTACGACATCAAACCCCAGAAAAGAATAATAAATGACATTGTTTTTAGTGTGGGTAATGAAACTGTTAATCTGAATAAATGTGTTATTAATATGTTAGTCCTTGTATGCACTGATCTGGAAACATATTTATTGCATTATAATGAATGCAAGCATGTTTTTAGTTTGATAGCAAATATTGAATAGATTCAGGAGTGAGCGACCTCATATAAAATGTAATATTTGCACACTCCTTGATGTCAGATGTATTAGTCATATCCTTTTTATGGATTTTTGTGTTTGTGTATGTTGATATGTTTGTATGTGCATTGTTTCTACATCGTACTATATACTGAGGAGAAATTTTGGTTCAGTTTATCTTGTAAAAGCAAAAAATGAATAAATGCCATGTTACTATCCCAGGATTAAATGCCATGTTACTATCCCAGGATTAAATGCCATGTTACTATCCCAGGATGAGTAGTATTTTCATACTTTGGATTTCCATGAATTTCTGTGGATTGAATGATTGCATTATCCTATTTTCCTATTTTTATCTATTACTATAATACTATGGAGCACATCAAGAGCCATCATTCCTTCATCACATACATACAAACCTGTGTTAGCGGCCACCTCTGAATGAAGGTCAGCACGTGAATAAAGGCCATTCTTTTAAAACACAGTCGTTGACTATACGTATGTGTAGAACAACATGACCTCCAAATAAAGGTCACCTGTCAATAAAGGACACATGTATCTTTCCCAAGTGTGGCCTTTGTTCACAGGTTTGACTGTACATTCAAAGATTTTGACTGAAGCTAAAAATGTTTTAAAAGAGAAACTGCTGTCCTTCCATTGAACTTTTTCTAACAGTTCTTACATGTTTGATGTAAATTGAATTAAATAGGACAAAAGAAATTAATTTTGAATACAGGTTAGGCTATTAGCTCTCAAAAACAGTATGTACTGGCAATTTAGTGTTTTTGGCAGGAGTTTTGCCCTAGTTCTTGTTTTAGTATCATGAAAGTGTATTGCTGGTAACCTAGTTCCTTTGAAGGTACTGTAATTATCCTGTATAATTAAATACTGGGTTCAGGCCATTGTTTGTGATTTTGGGTAAAAAAATATGCTAAAAATGTATAATTATGGGAATGATAAATGATATATTGCTGGTTCCAGTATTTCTGAGATCTTCTTTCTGTAATTCATGAATTTTGAAGTAAAATGCCAGGCTCAAACTAAGGTCTGCCAATTCTTATGGTGTACTGAAACTTTTATTACTTAGACCGGTTACCTGATTAATTGTTTAAAATGATACTACAACTTAATTTATTAAAGAACACCAGTCTGTGACACAAGTTGACATGAACTAGTAAACTAGTTCCAAAATATTAACCAGCCTTTTTCAGACACCATTAATTACCTTAACCAATCTTTGTTAAATTTGGAGCTAAAAAGTACCAGGCTATGTAAAGTGTACTCTAAGACCATGAACCATGTCAAATAGTGATTTATAGTTCATGATCTATAATTCATGAAGTATGCAAGGAAAGTTCAAGAATAATTCAAGACCTCTCAAATTCCTTTTGAAGTGAGATATAATATACCAGTGTATGCATAAATGAAGAAATTCTATTAATCAATGAATGGTCTCTATCACTACATATAATTATGAACTATTTTATTACATTCTTAAATGATAACTCCATATATTTGTCTACTATTCCACTGTGGCAGTTTGTTGAATAATGAATGATAATTAAAGTCAACTGATACAAAAAATATAAAATATGCAAACACACATGATATTGATTTCTGCTGCAAACAACTGTGGCATTTGTTCTATGGGATAAAGATACCATGATAAGAATGTCCTTGTACAAACAAGAAATTAGATTATTTTCAACTTCATAACTCGCAGGATAGAATAATATGTCCTATTGTCTGCTTTGTATTGAGTGAGTTATTTTATCATGAGTTTTAAGTGGTTGCAAAAAATCGTTGAAATTTCCCATAGGGCTCTTCTATAACGTCACTATCCAAAGGGGCTAGTTGACGTAATCAAATAAAGGGTTTATGGCTTAGCTGCTTTATCCCAGTATTGATTTAGTTGCTGTTGTATTAAAGTGTGTTGCGTTGGCACTTTGATGTCGTAGCCCTTTTTTAGGTGATCAATATCATGTGTTTCTTCTTGTAACAAAAATGCTTGCTTTGTGTATGAAATATGAAATATTTATCTGATGGTTTATAGTCTAGACTACAGTCCTCCTGACCATTATATAACTATTATCTGACTACAAGTATGATGAATTTTTAGTGCCAGGAAACTCTGTACAGTAATCTATCTCCTGTTGTATCGATGTTGTCTCCTCCAATTAATCATAGAAGAAGATCAATCAAGTATGCAAAATAACAAAAAGTCTTCTGATTGGCTATTATAAAACAGTTCACCAATCAAATGTGTCAGATTTGAGTCTGGTATTTTATTATTAAGGCTGCACCATGGTGATTTTAAGCTATGAGGACAGTCTCAAATAGCAAGCATCTGATTGGTTCTGAGTGAGTACTGATTTAAAATTGACCAATCATATTGCTGCATTCATGGACTAGTCTCCAAAACTCGATTTAGAACACATAAGCGTGGAATTATGGAAGTTAAAACTGATATATATCTAAAGTGAGATTTATCAACTCAGAGTCAGGTGTAAAGGACTGTATTTTACCTGTAATCAATACTGTAAATAGGTAATGCAAAACTTTCAGCTGACTCAACAGTATATGACTTGCTTGTTTGTATACTATTTTTCTCTGTTTATGTAAATGTATGTCAGTATAATTACCATGGTCTCTTATCATATTTCAGGCCATCCCATCCTCCTGCACCAGGTTTATGGAAGGGGTCATTGATGAGTGGTAAAACTGGATACTTTGACCCTTGCAATACGGTGCCATTTATTGAACCCAAAAGTAGCCCAGATGCACATACCCCAAAGAAAACCATTCTACGCAAAGGTGAGTTATTATGTTTGGAATGATCACCTGATTCTAGCATGTCTTGATAAAGCCACATATGTTCTGAACTTTGATTCATTAATATAATAGTCTGCTTCTATTGAATACTTCTGAAATTTAACATTCTAAAAGATCGATTGCTTTCTGTAGAAAAATGTATAAATTTAATGCTTTCTGTAGAAAAATGTATGAATTGAATGCTTTCTGTACAAAAAAGGTATAAAGTGACTACTATCTTTAGAAAAATGTATTTGAATTGACTTCTTTCTTTGGAAAAAATGTATACAGTGACTGCAGTCTTGTAAATTATCTAAAATTGACTTCAAATTGAGATAAATGGCTATTAATTGTCTTCACCCACAAAACAAACTATCATCTTGTTATTGGTAGCTTATAAGATCATAATTGTAACAATGATTTCTAAGTTTGATCAAGATTGCTATCACTGAATGATTTATGACCTCATACCACTGTCCTTGAATGGCCGCAGGGAGACAATGTTCTTGTCTATTTAAGGGCCTGAGGGAGTCCTGCTTTGATAAAACCTCTGATGTCATTAAATTAGGGGTCATGGTCAGGTTGATAAAATCTTAAGCAAAATGTACTTATATTTGTTTATATAAAAAGGGTTTTGTAGTCTCCATACTTAACTTGATCGGAAATAAACTATTGTCGGATGTTTCAACTGACTTATATTTACAATGAGTTTTGACGGATATATGCTTTGTATTTAAGATTCAAATTCTTACTCAAGTGTGTCACATGTCACATTATGTTCATTTGGTCAATGTGTTTGCCTTAAGGAATTTATATATTTAACATTTTAATTTGTCTCCAATGTGTGATATAAGTATAATTGAAGTATAAAAAATGGATGCATTAAGAATGAGTAAGTATTCATGATACTGTTCAACTTTTATGATTTCTTTTATTGATTTTATGAAACTACTAATGCAGGAAATGAACGTAGGACTCACTAATTCTGTTCCCTGTGGTTTGAAAACAATTTTAAGCAGAGAAATGATTAAATGTGGGAGGAGTCGTCTGCTTTTGTCTGGCACTTGATTTGTGGCTCAGTGATGTTTTTCCATGCAATTTAAATTTTAAAAAATTGCTAGCTAAGTTGAGATTTATGAAAGTCCTGAAGTTGTTGGTTTTATTTCTGACTTTCAAGGAGATCTTCTTCATCACTGAGCATACCGTCTAATTTCTGAAGACCTCTGCTCTTTGTCTATCATATACTTAATTAGCTTAAATCTTCAGTGTAAATATTTTTCTCTTGCAGACTTGATGATCATGAATTCTTTAAATTTTACTTGACCTAATCAATGTTAGGGACTAAAACAGAGGATGACTGTCTTTCGAATCAGCTGATCTTTTGATTATTTTGAATTATTACAGAATAGAAGAGAATTCTGAGTTTTATTTTCTTTTAGATTCTAAACGAAGTACTGGCAAGAAGATTCGGCCAGATATGATCAGTAGGCCACAAAATGACCTTCGACATACGGGTCATATAGGTTATGATGGGGCAGTGTTTGGAGATGTTGGATTTATAGGGGATAATTACGACAAATTGCCAGTCAAAACTGCCTCAATAGGTAAGGCAATGTTATAAACTCAATCTGATAATCAAAAATATCCAAGTAGTAAAAATCAGGTTCTTTGATCCTTATCAAACTCATATCCACGTCAACTTTCAGATGTTTTATATTTGATAAGATTCCACCAAATAAGGGGCCCTGTTTTACTATTGTGTAGGGACACGTTTTTTTATTGCAAAATCAAGGTTTCACACATTTGAAGGTAACTGTTATTTCTGCATGATGATTAACACTAATTGATAGTACAGTACAACCTCTGTAGAACAACACCCTGTGGGAGCAGCAAATATTGGCTGTTGTTTAGAGGTTGTTGCTCTACAGAGGTTAAATTTGCAGTGAACATCAGCTTAGTGAAATTTTGAAGGTGTTGCTGTAGAGAGGTGGTTGCTCTACAGAGGGCCACTCTGGAGAGGTTGTACTGTACATTTGAAGAACTTACAAAATCTCTGGTCTATAAAAATAGTTTCACTAATTATATTCAAACCCTAAGGCTTGTTAGTTTAACTACATTCTCCCATTATAGGTGTAACTATGTTGTTAAATATTATGCATGCAGAGTCTTAACCTTGTCTTATTGAAATAGAAAAGAATCTTGCCCTGAAAAATTTCATTATTTTGAATTACTTCTCTTTCAAACAGACATCATTATAATTGAGGTTTTTGAATATTTGTTTGCAAATCTATTGAAAATATTCTTTCTATTATGAGGTACGACTAATTTGTGTACATTCTCAGTGTGAGGATAATAACACCTCACTGTCTGTCTCTTAATTGGCTCTCAGTTTGAATTAAGACATTAACGGCCCGCAAAAAAAAATTGTGATTCCGGTTATCCGACTGAACGCATTTTTTTTAACCGACCCTGAAGTCTGTAACAGCAAAATTCATGGAAAAATTATTTAGGGACAAAATGTGCCTTTGCAGTACATAAGTTGTGTATAATTATAAAATGTGTCACCTTCCTACCATGTTATTTCATTGAAGTAACCCGTACATTTTTTGGCGGCCTGAGTTGTTTGTTATTAAATAGCCAGGGTCTGGTGACATGGACTATACTCTATTCAGACTTTTAAAGTTACTATTATGTTTGTTAACAAAAATATAAAGAATTCATTGTTGCCAGATAAGAGAGCTTTCTTGTTTGTCAGTGTCCTACTTCAATTTTCCCATAAACTAAACTATGAAATATTTGTACAAAAGGCCTTGTGAGGTTAAAGGACTAATTGTTCAAAGTCAACATTGGCCCTTTTGTGTCCCTAAAATGACCCCAGTTTTAAAAGGATTATATATTAACTTTACATTTCAATGAATCACGTACGTTATCATAGAAACTTCAAATTTGATACAAAAGAAGATATTTTTCAAATCTAAGTATGTACAGGTATCTAAATAGAGAAAGCAAACTGTATGACTCCCAAGCCATGGCTGTGGTTCTGTGATTAGAGCACTGGATTTGTAACCTGGCAATCTGGGTTCGATTCCTGGTCATGGCATATAGTACCGGTACCCTAATTTGAAAATTTGACAACAATGTCGATTTCCCTCCACATTTAATGAAGTAGCTGGTTCCTGGTGGAAGGGAAAGTTAATACTGGTTAGAATACAGTCCAGGAAAACGTGTTAGGTGAATCAGTGGTTGTATAGAACAGAAAAATTGTTGAAAAATGGCATTAGACCCTAATAAAATAGAAATAAGTAAGACTCACTCTTCAATATTATTCGGGATTGGTTGGCCTAAAAAACATTTGTGTGAAAATTTCTATCATGCAGTGTGTGTTTGGTTATCTAAATCCCATACATGTAGACTTGATTTAATCTGTGGTAGGATGGCTGGTCGTTTCCTCTTTTTTTATCATTTAAATACATACTTACTGTGTATCTTCCCTGTGGTTGTCTGTACTTGTTTATTTTGTGGTTTTATAAATCTTAACTAAATTGATTAAACCATTCAAGTTGTATTATATAGCCAAATTTTACATTTTTCTTGAATGCATTTTGTTCAGTCTGAGTTTGGACTTTTCTTCCGGCTTAGAGTTCAATATTCAAATGCAACTAATTGAATTAACTGCTGAATGTAACATGGTTAAAACGATGCTGTGAAAATGTTTCAAATAATTTTTTGAAGAATTTTTTAATTTGTTTTTCCCATAATTCCCAATAAATACCCTTTAAATTTACGGACATATCTTGGGCCTGTAGGAGGCAGTTTCAGATTAGGGAGCTAATTCCAAGTTTTGTCTTATGTCAGCTGTTAATGGAAATAGTCCATGCAGAGATGTATACTATCAGTGGGATTTTAGTTTAAACATCCTATCTTTGCTAAGATGTGAAACTGAAATTGGCCCATGAGGTGTTCATTTTTTGGCAGATTTTTGTATGCATTTATACAGTTTATAATTTTATAAGTTTGATTTCATTTATGAAGTACTAAATCATTTACTAATTTAAGCATTTTGATGTTTCGCATTTCGATGATATTTATGTGTTTTTTTTTCATACTTTCTAGGAAAATTAGATGACAGCCGAAACTCAATCAACTTGTCACGAATGTCCGACAGTCCCGACAAAGACCCTCATCTCAGTTTATCAGATTCCTCACTTAACGCTGGATCTGCGCACAAAACCAATGGATTCGGTCGATCATGGTATGAAAATAAAATAACGTAAAACTTTACTTAGTGATGTCCACTTATTTATGGACCAAGTCTCACTATATCCTGTTAGATTTGGTCTAAATTGAGATCTATGTATATTGAGGGTGTTAGGATGTTAATAGTGGAGTAATTATGAACTACCCTCAAAGCTAGTGAGGACATCATGCCTACCAGTCTGTTGTGAACAGGATTTTTAATTCATGAAAGTCTTACAATGTGGTGAAAATGATAAATTGGCCTAAATAATGATCACCATAGATCTGTATGCTATCAAGTGTTTGGGTTGAAAGAAAATGAGATATTTTAACAGCATCGATCAGGAAGTAGCTTCCATAAAAATACTCAAAGAAGCCAATCTACTCAAATATACGCAACATGTGCGACTGAAAGATGTGTACGGGAAAATGAATCTTGTCAAAGCAAGTCCACACAATCGGCTCTGTGGTGTTGGGATGAGTTTAGATGGCCTTTTAAGTGGAAAGGAAATACAGATCTTATATTAATTTTTTTTTAAGAATTCAAAGAAAGCCCTTTGTCAAAAGTCTTTAAATAGACTTACTACTCTTGGTTTGAAAACTCATCTAAATATATGCATGCCAGGTGTCAAATTCGAAAATGAAATCATTTTGATGGCATTGGTTTATAAAAAGATTCCAGGATATAAAAAATAGATTAAGTTTGCATCAGTCTGGATTTGGTTCGGTTCAGTCAGGTTTTGGTTAAGTCTGGATCTGGTTCAGTCTGGATTTAACTAAAGTTGGATTCGGTTCAATCAAATTTGATTCATTCTTGATTCAGTTCAATCCAGATTTGATTCATTCTTGATTCAGTTCAATCTATATTTGATTCATTCTTGATTTGGTTCAATCCAGATTTGATTCATTCTTGGTTCGGTTCAATCCATATTTGATTCATTCTTGATTCGGTTCAGTCCATATTTGATTCATTCTTGATGCGGTTCAATCCAGATTTGATACATTCTTGATTCGGTTCAATCCAGATTTGATACATTCTTGATGTGGTTCATCTTGATTTAGCTCAATTTGGATTCGGTTCAATCTTGACACGGTCAAGTCTGGTTTTGTTTGGATCTGGAATCATTTCATACTAGTATTAATAAATAACATCTACAGTACGACACGGTTATAAAGAACACAGGTTTTGTGTATAGCTACATACAGTAAAGTGATAACTTTATCCCTCCAAATTCTTCTTTATCTCCATGTAATGTAATTATTAAAATGCATGCTACATGGCTATAAGTTTTCAAAGCACAATAAAACAACATAGAATAGGACAAATTTATGGATATAGTGTAATAATAAACTTGGTCTCTGGAAATCCACCATAGCTCTATTCTTCACTAATTCTTTGAGAAGTTCTTGAATAGGAGCATTTCGAGGATTCAGCGCAACAGTGTCGTAACTCATATTGAAATCAGAACAAGTTACGACAGTGTTGCGCTGAACCCTCGATTTATGAGATTAAGGATTTCTTGATATGGTCCCTTTCTTTGTTCATAGTTCTCTCAAGCATAGAGACATAGAGAGTTCATAGAAACTTAGCAGTACAAATTGTTTGTTTATCTTCCATCTATGAGTAAAGCTCCTGTGTTTTAGATATTATGTTGTAATATTTGGCTGAGGTTATCAGTGTGACAGAAATTAATGTTTCAGTTTAGAGATAAAAGTCTCAGCCATATGGTGTTTATTTTTAGAACAAAGATGAATTATTATGACTTTTTCGGTATAGGTATTTATATGAAAGGGAAACTTGAAAATAAATTATTGTGTACTGGTAAAAAGAATTTTGTTTCTGAATTGTGTAAAAAGAATTTTGTTTCTGAATTGTGTAAAATGAATTTTGTTTCTGAATTGTGTAAAATGAATTTTGTTTCTGAAATTTAACTTTTTTAGATTAAATTCTTACATAATGAATAATTGATTAACTGGTAGTATAAATTCAAAATTGAAAAAAAATGTGTCTTTTGTAATCTGTTTGCCTGGGGCCCATTTCATAGACTTGCTTTAGCTAAGATAGCGTTTTTAGAATAATTAATTTTGCCATCTTTTGGTTGAAGGGAAGGAATGTTAATTGTTTAGGGGATTTTTTGCCAACTGGAAAAGATAAATGATTGATATGAATAATTGGCAAGATGTTAAGTTTATAATTTGATAATAATTGTCAATATTTGGAGCCTGTTTCAGATAGTCATGTCTTAGCTAAGATATAGCAGTTCTTAAACTCAAAATACTTGCTTGTGGTATACATTTCAGAAATTTACTTTTAACACCTGATAACAGATCCAATAAGCTATAAATAAGATAAAACGCTTTCTTTGACAAACATAGGGGTGAACTAGGATTTTAAGTTTCAGATTTAATATCTTAGCTAAGGTTTGTCTATGAGACAGGACAATATATTGTGCTTAAAATTCAAATGATGTAAGGGAGGTAACTCCAGATATATGTTGAACTACATGTCTGATTACAGGATCAGTGTTGAATCGTTGGAATCACAGACTACAGGACGGACAGACGAACGAGACGATCATGGTGATGGTTACCTAGATATTGATGATGATTCTATACTGGCTGATTTCAAGATGCCAGACTTAGGGGTAAGATCATGTGACTCTGTACCATGAAGCATCTGAAGTGATCATGTGACTACGCTAATGAATTCTCGATAAATGATTTCTTTGACAGGGGCTGATTTTATGATATTCTATACATCAAAGTACTGAAACTGAATTAAGATAGACTTGCACTGCAACATGAATTGGAACTAGTTTTACAATTGCATGGTGGATGTGTAAAAAGTGTAGTACTTTGGTCTGCATGAGGTCTGAGCGAGTGACAATGGAACTAGAGTACTAGATGCCCAATATTAAATATGTATTGCTTATTACTATTTAAATATAAGATGTATATAAATATATTTTGGAACATTCTTGTAATAAATCTAATATTGTACACTTTTGTATGTGCTCTGCTCTGCTCCCTTTTCCTGCTCCTTTGAACCTGACCTTTTACCAATTAAGGGATCATTTTATGTCCTGTGGACTTTCAGCTTACTGTGACTTCAATGTTCTTGTCACCGTAAGGCATAAAATTTTCTTCTTATTTCAGACATCATTTGATTTTGGCGGGTCATTTATGGACGAGGTGTTGAAAGCATTAAATGAAAAAGAGTCAATGCTTGAATCTAATAATTCACCTGAAAAGAAATCTGACAATAATAAAGAAGAATTTAATGGATCCTCTTCATTCAATGATGTGTTTTCAACTCCTGATAGCTTTACTGCCTCCTCTGCAGCTCCTGTTGCTAGGGAACGATCTTTATCTCCGCCCAAAGAGGTTCAATCTCCGCCCCCACTTCCAACCCAGCCTCCCAGAATCGTAAGTATATCCAAACTTTTGTTAGCCATAAAGCATGCATGGTAGGAAATATAATCTTTAAAAAGAAGATAATAATAATAATTATTATTACATAGGAATGCTATTTTGGATGTGAATTAGTGGCTAGTGGGGACCATATTATTTATTATGTACACATATTTATTGGACAGAACAGGGTCTCTTTTATCTAAATAACATGTCAATCAAGGTTTGATATGCAATCTTTCTTCTATTTTCTACCTTGCTAGATCTATCATCTATCTTCTAACTAAATAATTCTTCTCTTGTTTTATTTTTAAAAAAACTAGTTTAGTTCAAACAATAATTTAGAGTTGTCTCCCTTTAATAATGATTTTTCAGTGCAGTTCATAAGTTAGTAAGAATTATCTCCCTTTGTATTACAGTAAGATTTTTTTAGGAAATACTGTTATCTCCCATTAATTAGCATCAAGTTGCTAGAATTTGACTCTTCATGATTTTATGTTTGATTAATCTGGTAATATAAAATTCAAATGGCCGCTGAAAAACATTAATGTTTAACTATGTTATATTGTTGTTGTAGTCAGATTTTTACACTGTATTTGTCTCCATCAGAATAAGTTTATTTGTGTACATTGAGAAGAAGAAAATACTATTTTTTTATTTCCTGAAAAAAATATTTCTCTGAATAATAGAAATTCTTCAGTTTAAGGAGTTGGAAATAGTAAGGGCTGTTTCAAAAGTTATTGGTTGCCAGGTATGGTGATAAAGCAACTGTTTTTGTTGTTTTTTCCTTTCCTAAAAAATATTTCTTTTGTAGAGAAATGAGCAATTTATCAGTAAGGGCTGTACAAAAATTTGTTCAATAGGTACATAAAATAAGCAAGTGTTTTTATTGCAGTCTAATATGAAATTTTATTTACTTTTTGCTTACTCTGAAGATTCCTCGGAGGTTGCCTAGCAACAAGGTTTGTAGTGTGTTGTGATTGATTTATTTATGATTGGTTTAAAAAAAATATATATCAATGTTTTCAGCAGAAATAATTGTTCCCTCTGCCTTAAATGTATTTATTTTGATGTTTTTTATTCATATTAATTTGTACATTATAATTCATAGCTGGCAGTGTAAAAATAATTCCAAAAAAATTGTACCAGTAATTTGCTGCATTTCCCATATTTTTATAATTTTGCATTAATTGATCGGCTAATAGATTATGAACGTTTGTAAGGCTTAAATTCATGTTTTGAATCTATTCAGGAAGTGTAAAAAATAATTATTATTTTATTGTATACTAAACCGTGGTGTATGGAAGACACAGGTTGAATATTGAAATGATTAATAATCAGAATGAATGGTGATGGCAGAAATTTCTTTTATTGAACATTAAAACCTCACTTATTGACCACGTTAAATATCATGACCAACTGGTTATAAGAAGCCTTTTTGAGTCTGTTATGTGACAATAATTCATCTATATTTTCAACACATTTATAACACCTCAAGACTCAGTTTTATCATGTCCAAAAAGGGGTCTTAAAAGAGAGAATTCACTGTTGTCTATTTGATTTAAGTGCCTTCATTAGAACTTACCAAGAACCAAGTTCAAGGTTATGTTACAAGAACTAAGGTCAGGGTTATATAACAAGAACTAAGGTCAATGTTACTCAAACAAAAATTAATGTCAAGGTTACTCAAACAAGAATTAAGGTCAAGGTTACTAAAACAAGAATTAATGTCAAGGTTATTTAACAGAAACTAAGGTCAAGGTTACTCAAACAAGAACTGGGGTCGAGGTTACTCAAACAAGAACTGGGGTCAAGGTTACTCAAACAAGAACTGGGGTCATGGTTACTATTTTGTTAGGCCTTATTCACCTATTGTTTTTTTACTACAGTTGACTAAGTCTATTATGATGGGGTTCTGGAGAAGGAAAAGTTATTTGTTAGAATAATTATTTTAGAAAAAACTAACTTAATTAAAATAAAATATAGTCTGACGAATGTTTGTATGCCTCGAGGAACTAACTTATTTTGATTTGGGCCTTATTATGTTGGTGGTACAATAGGGAATATGTTAACTACAGTCAAATCATAGCTTAATTAATTAACAATAAACTTTCCCTAGCTATCCTTAGTTGCTTCTTTATATAGTTTGGATTTAAGAGTGATTTGAGACGTATTTTATTCTCCCTTAACACAATTTTAACATGTTGCACAGCTATTCACTGGATATAATCAAAATCACGACTGATTTTAAATTGATTGGGTTACTCAAAATGCTTGTCCTTCCTAGGTTAGAATTTGCTTAGATAATGGATACTTTTACATACATTGCTTTTGGCTATAAATGGGAAAATGAATGCAATAAAATAAGTCAACCAATTGAATTACAAGGAAAAAACTTTGTGAATCAATGATAGTAAATTAAAACAGATAGCTGTATTGTTCTTTGACGTCAAATGTCGAACTTAATTATCAAGGTGTGTCTTATAGATTGTCTTTCAATGTAATTTCTCCTAGATACTTTATTTGTTTATCTATCCATACAAACTAATACTGAGAGGGAAAAATATCTGACCGTTGCTTACCACTGTCCAGAGGACACTGTCATTACTATGAAAGTAAAGGGTAATTTTTATGTTAGATTTGTTATACTATTATTATTAGGATCTTTTACAGAGAAGTAGTTTGATGTTTTTAGATGCATGCATAATCGGGTTAAACATTGGTTTGAATATTTATAGAATCTTCAGTACGTCTTTCTATTTCATGATATGAAACTCTGTCTTTTCTATGTACATGCCTCCCGTCTATTTACAGGAACCAAAACCTTCGAAGATTGACCAAAGGTTACAGGCCAAGGTCAAGCCTATGTCCACCTCGGATGAGAAAATGATGGAGGACGCAATTAATATGGCTAACGAGTTTGCGTCTCAGAGCAGTCGAGCTCAGATGGTACGACAAGAATCTCTCTCAGACAAAGCTTCCGACCAAGAAAGTGGCTCTGAATCTCCGAGGTTGATTCAGAAATTAAAAGCATCAATCAAACGAAGTCCTAAAAGAGAGCGCAAGAGGACGTTCTCGGATAGCTTGAATCATGACATGGACGATGTGCCGCCAGAGGCTCAAGAGGCATATAACATGTTAGTTGTTCATGGCTCGGTGAAAGATAGTTCAAGGGGAAATCAGTTTGGTAGTGAACAAATTAAGAGAGAATCCCTTGTAAGTAACGGAAGTGCTGGACATAATTTTGCATATGCTGATTCAACATCGTCCAGTGTATCTAGAACTCCCGATCGTGAATCACCACTCAAGTCAGTGTCCAGACAGTCGTCTGAAAGAAGTTCAATGTCACCACCCAATCTCACACGTTTGAATAGTTCTGGTGCACCTGAAAGACCAACCCCAAGACCTCGACCAGATGTGCCACCAATCATCCCGAAACGGGGAGAAATCCCAGTGCCAAAACCGAGGCCGGAAATTCTGCGAGTTGAACCAACTCCCCGTCCTCCGCCGCCTCCGATACCAGTTAAAGACTTTGATACTGCTAGTGCTCTAAGTAATGACAGTGCTTCAAATAATGCATTTGACAATCCTTTGTTAATTAAAGAGGAAGATTGGAGAAATTCTGAGGAAAGTTTAAGGAGTGACAGAAACTCCCAACACTTGCCTGAAGATAGAGTGGACAGTTTAAATACTAGTATAGACTCCGGTCGCAAATCGACGAGTCCCTCTGATGTGTCACAATCGTCTGCTTCCAAATTTTCATTTTTCGAGGAAGAATTCGATCAGCCGTCACCGAGGGAGATAATGAGTAAACTGGCCAGGGAAAGTCGCTTACGTAGGTCTTTGGACCATCAACGTGGGCCGGGTGAAGGTGAAACAGCGCCAAACAGAAATCTTCGTGAACCACAAGGAATACCTGGAAAAACTTCTTCAGCGTCTGCTCACACGGATGAAGAAGAAGTTGACACTAATCCTCTTCGTATGTTACGTGGAGGTGTGATTCCTGTGCGTGGAGGGCGAGGTGGTTCAGGTATGAGTTCTAACAAACCCACCCTCCGACATCCCAAACTACACTTTACTACGGGATCTTCACTTCAACATTCAGTTAGCGTGGATGCTGGAAGAGACAGAAATGTATCGCAGTCTGATTCCCACATGCTTCCAGAGGTGGAAAATGAATCCTTAGATTCAGGGCATTCATCCCCGCCGGCTTTACCTCCCAGGTCTTTTAGCATTTGTGATAGTAATATAATCAGTAATCCCTTACCGTTACCTCCGCGTAACCCGCGGAGGACGGTAAGCTTAAGTATCAAACCCAGGGAAAGGAAGTACCCGCTTCTGCTTGATAATAATACTAATAATAATTCCTCATGTACATCTCCGGTTGTGGTACCGCATCGAACACTAGTGTCGCAAAGTGTCACTGAATGTTTTTCTACTTCAAATAATATCGACACCAATATAACCGAAAGTGATACTAGAGTATCTGATTTAGCATTTAACGAAATAATTTCATTAAGTGAAAAATATTCAAAACCTTTTCCACTGCCTGATATTTTAAGTAACGCATGTAATTCTTTTAATGACATCGATTCATCTTCTTTGGCGGAGTTGCCACAAGCACCTCCGCCCCCTCCTCCTCCGCCACCATATCAAATAGCTGTTTCCATGGAAATGGATCACGATTCTGATGACAATGTTTTTGAAAGTCCCCAAAGTAGCGGCAATTTTTCGTGTGCAAAAAATGTGAATTTATCTAGTGAAGGCGGGGCATCAGGGGCGTCCACATTTCCCAGAGGGTTTAAACTGTTTGGTATTAAGAAGGTGAAGTGTAGCTTAGAACAACTTGGATTTTATAACCATAAAGACCCTTTTTGGGAGCAAAATGTGATTATTGGGGATCAACGGAGCCTTTCTGAACAAAGTGAAAACTCAGAGATGGATGCGTCTCCTCTAATGCTCGCAAAATACAAATGTTCAGAGGGCGTTAGTTATGAGGACTTGCTTGATTTTGCGTTAGATAGGTAAATGTTGTTTTTTCTGTGTAACATTTTTTTTTCACCACTTTCACTGTCACTGTGTGTGTGATTGTAGTAATTTGATACATACATTCAAGTATATCAATCTATTGTAACCCTAATCTGCTTTAAATTGAAATCAAACTACTTTCATGTTGGCATAAGATTTGGCTCATATTTTCTTGAATTATGTCAGTATATGGTCCCTTTGATGCATGACGGTTGCAACTTGGTTTTATTATTAATCAAATTGATTTACAAACAAGTTACAACGTCATTTGCATTAAAGAGATTAATTATATACTAGGTTCATTTTTTTTTTACAGAACCATACATTTATATAGATCTAATTGGGAACACATTAATTACATGGGCATACTACTCATCACATCCCTTTATCTATATGTAATTTCATAAAGGGGCTTAAGACTCCAGGCTTATATTTAAAGCGAACATGTACATTGTAACTATGACTTCAAAACTTGAATGTGTGTTATTTTTCTGCCCTGCCCTCATTCCAATGTCATTTCTCTCAATGTTTGATTTCAGTCCAGTGTGTGGTGTCTTCACATTGTGTTTTTATGGTGTTTTTTTAATAGTTTGTACCTGTCTCTTATTTTGGATATATCCTTAACAAAAGTTGCAAGATGGGGATTTTTTATGACAATCAATTTGATGGTCATTAAGTAATTCACGATTGTTGCCCTCTTTGTCCGAATCAAGATATTCTAAAATACTATTCTGAAGTTACAGTCCTTCGTATTAAGCCTATTTTAAAATTAAAGCTTCTGATTGGCTGTTTCTGAGCTACATCTGATAATCGACCAATAGCTAAGCTTTATTCTCAGTTGTCAGACAACTTTTTGACATTTTACAACAGGTACCCAAGACAATTTGGCATAATAATTTTTTCACATATTTGGAATTGCAGTCAAATCTGTAAACGAAGGTCACCTTTGGGAAAAACAAAATATGGCCTTTATTGACAGGTGGTCTTTTTTTAGAGGTCATTTTGTTCTAAATTATCAGTGACAATTTTTAAAAGACTGGCTTTTATTCACAGGGTGGCCTTTATTCAGAAGTGGTTACTGACACAGGTTTAACTGTGATTACAAATTTATTCAATATATATTTTAAAAGATGCTTAGCCAGTATTGAAAGAAAAAAATGTAAAAATGTACAGAAAATGAAAGGAAATGAAAACTTATCTTGCATCTTTGTTTAAACAACACAGTACACTATATTTTTTTCTACTCCTCACAAAGGGTGTGGTCATTGAAGTCTGTTCCCTCACATTACACTAACCCCTTTTTGTGTCAATTAAAACTAAACCCTTTATCATCATTGTATTTTATTTATCTTAGGTTTACCATCCTTTTGTATTGACCCTTAAATATTTTACAATCAATGTACTCTTTCAACAGCCCTCATGCGGAACTATTAATGACTCCCTTAAGAAATCCCTTATAAAGAAATAGTATGTCCTTGTGTGCTAAATTTAGTGTAAATGTGTTGATATCCCTAAATATTTAGTATATAATGAATATTCATAATTATTTTGTGGTAAGCAAACAAAAAAATCATCATCACTGAACAGATGTCATCATTATCATCATTATAATTAATTTTTTTGTGTGTGTTTGGTTCAAGTTATTTTTTTCTTTAAATAATCAATGCAGTGCATATCTAATATTTTGTATGTCAGCGAACCTCTGGCTTCTATGAGCAGACAATCATGTGCTGAATTCAAAAGTTACGTTTTGATATTGGCTTCGGTGTGTATGGATGACGTGTTTTTTGGTGGCCCCTGAATTCCCAAGATTGAGTCCAGACCTTAAAAAATGTTGATGGAAATGTATTTACTAATGGTTAATAATAAATATAAAATCACAAATATCTATGATCGAATGTAACTTACATAATCAAGAATAATTTTAGAAATGTAACCAGAATCTATAGCTAGTATCTAATTCTGTATTTTTTTAAAACTTCGGGGTTTGACGCATAACTGTTTTTAAAAAAGCACAGTTTTTTTAATAAAGTTCTGTTGGGATCTGATTCAATAAGAAATGTATTTTTCTGGTAATCTGACCTATATTGATCTTCCCCGCTACCTTGCATTATTTATTTGGTCCGAGGAACGCTACATAAACTGTCTCAATTTTTTACCTTTCCAAACACCTTCAGGAATATTACAAAAATCTTTACAAATTCACAATTTTTATGAACCTGTGACTAGAAACAATGTTTTTTTACCTCTAATAGGGGAAAATGAATATTTATTTGTCTCAGATTTTTTTGAGTTCACTTTATTGCTGTGATTTTTTCATGGTTTTGCGTCAAATTCTGTGAAATTCTGAAGCCTTTCTTTGTATATTAACTTATATATCTATGTACCTCTTTAGTATTGTATCATCATACAAAGTTATAATTATATTTATTAACTGTGTATCGTATCAATTGTGGTAAATGGGCCAAATTTTATGTTAACATGAGTAGGTGGCTTTGTACTTTTGCTTGTTGAAATATTGCATGCTTTTTTTTGTTTTTAATATTTACCGTTTTTATGCATGTTAAATGTGTTTTATTTTACCCCTCGCCAAGCTCCCGGCTCCGTGTTAACTACAAAGTCTAGCAAGTCTTCATTACGTCGCCTTACTTTGAATCGAACTATGTTGTTGGTCAATGTCTGATCACATGGTCTGTGTTGTCATTTATGTTGCATTATGGGTTTTCTTCTACAGGTGTCTCTGCAATGTTGTCCACGAGTGGTTTGAATATTGTAAAAAAGCTGTCTCAATAAAATTCAGATTAGCAAAGTTCGCCACATAAACCAAGTAGTTTTTGTCTGAGAATACTTGACAGGAAGTCATGTTTCAATGACCTTTAGTTTTAAGCCAATCAAATCATTTGTTACAAAATCATGAAGTCAGATAAGGACTGGTTATTGTGGGCAGGTAATGTTCTTGGCTATTTGATTGGCTGATTTGTCACTAATAAAGTATTTATGAAGAAAGATTATCTGAAGATGGTCCATCTTTGCAGTGTTATCAAATCCAAAATATGCAGTTAACCCTGCAGAAACAGTGGATCGTGTTTTATTAAAGTTGGTGAAAATATTTCTCCACTTTTAATGGTCTGATGTATTCAGATATGGCAAAAATAAATCCCAATATTTTTTTAACAATTTTGAAAAATTATATAAAAGATAATTTTGAAATGAAAAATTGCTGCTCGCATCTAAATTTTGCCCGTTCTTTTGAATTTTCTATGACTCAAAAAATACTCGGGCTTGGAAAAGTGATCTGAATTTTTCTAAAATGTTGAATACTTCCACATTTTGTGAGGTGATACAGTTAATCGTAGAAATACCAGAATTTAGTGACACTTTGACGATACTGATACCAGCTTTGCACTTGCTGTGTGACGCAGTAAATGTTTCAATATTTTCTTCATATCTTATAAAGTTTGAATGTTCAGTTTTCTATGACTGGTTCATCCTTATAAGGTTCTTCTGTGATAAAATGTCCTTGTTTTGTTATAGAAATTTGTGAAATACATTTAGTCATTATTATGTAAATGATGATTTTTCATCATTTTAGCAAAATTATCTTTCTCACAGTCACTACTTTGATAAATGTTATGTGACGTGAAGTTTTAAAACAGAACAATTCTATGGACATAATTTTAGTTAAACAAAGCATAGAATGCTATTTTGGTCTCATGATTTGTATGAGTCAGTATAATGTACAAAATTGTGAACTTGACCTAATTCATAATAACAAAGAAGGAGTCCATTTGGGGGTTAGGTGGCTTGTAAAATAAGGTCTCCTTTTATGTTAAAAGGGAAAACTTTGTAAGATGTGATATATTGAAACATTTGCTACAAAAAGATATAACAGGTGGGTAAATTGTGTTATTCACTAATTGTATTGCTTTACAGAGTCACCTCCCTTGAATTCCGAGGACCCTGAAATGTGAGGACAAGCTAAAAGTTTGTAATTTTGAGTATGAAAAGAATCGGCTATGATCTCATTATATATAATACTTAAACAAGAACTTGATTTGATCTCACATAATATTATTATAACCATTCTCTAGTTAGAGGTATTTTTTATTTGCAAGATCTATAAAAATAACCTCTAAAGTTCTTCTTCGTTTTACTGAATATATCGGACTGACTCTTAAGTATGTGGTTTCCAAACCTTAGGTTAATAATATAGAAAACTTCTGTTACTGACATTGGCATTTTTGATTGGATGATGAAAGAATTTTAGGTTTAATTTTCATATATTTCATTAATACATATAAATTTGCGATACAGATTTGCCAAATTGATATTAATTTTCTTTCATAATCCTCATTTTGCAAAATTATTTGAAAGAAAATGTTGTTATAGGAATATTTTGGGATTTTTATTATTGAGAGGAAGTAATTGTTATATTTTATAAATAGACTAGTGAAGATAAGTCATTGTTCCAGAGTTCAACTAAGGGGAGATAATTTTATTACTTTCAACACTACTATAAAATAAACTAAGGGAAGTAAATCATTGTTTCAAAGCTTCAAACAAGGGAGATAAATTCTTACTATCAACACCTTAACAAGGGACATAAATCAATGACTTGAATCAGTTACAATTAAGGGAGATAATAATTTATGGAAGGTCAGTGATCTTACCTTCAGTAGGTGTATGAGATGTTTACTTCCTTTTGAAAGGTCATAATATGCTTCTGCGTTTAAATCTGGAAAGGTCACCAAATAACCATTTAAATCTGGAAAGGTCACCAAATAACCATTTAAATCTGGAAAGGTCACCAAATAATCATTTAAATCTGGAAAGGTCACCAAATTACCCTGGATGTTTTATGAAGCATTTAAATCTGGAAAGGTTACCAAATAACCATTTAAATCTGGAAAGGTCACCAAATTACCCTGGATGTTTTATGAAGCATTTAAATCTGGAAAGGTTACCAAATTACCCTGGATGTTTTATGAAGCATTTAAATCTGGAAAGGTTACCAAATAACCATTTAAATCTGGAAAGGTCACCAAATTACCCTGGATGTTTTATGAAGCATTTAAATCTGGAAAGGTTACCAAATAACCATTTAAATCTGGAAAGGTCACCAAATTACCCTGGATGTTTTATGAAGCATTTAATTCTTGAAAGGTTACCAAATAACCATTTAAATATGGAAAGGTCACCAAATTACCCTGGATGTTTTATGAAGCATTTAAATTGGGAAAGGTCAACAAATGACCATGGCTGTTTTATGTAGCATTTAAATTGGGAAAGGTCAACAAATGATCCTGACTGTTTAATGATGCATTAAAAACTGGAGAGGTCACCAAAAGACCTACAGATGAAAGGGAAATGATGTAAAGGGAGGTTATTCTATTATTTCAATCCATGTGTTAAATTAGTGGGCCCTGAAATTCTTTGCTTCAGGGTTCTTTTAAAGGGTATGTAGAGCATAAAATCTTCTCAGAAAACCTTACTTTATCTATAAATCTTTTGCAGAATGAGGAATTGATATTTAATTTTCAATTTCTGGGTCTCTCGAAAACATGTGACACTTAATATAGTATTTAGTTGCTGCTGCTCGTTAAGATCTTGGACCTTAATCAGTTGGTGGTCACATGTCGTCTGGTGTTCAATGAAAACAGAAAATTATATTTATGTACCAGGGTGAGTGGGGGGGGAGGGGGTTCTGCTTCATGTTTCAACTTGATCACTTCACATTGATGACAAATTTCTTTTTTGGCCCAAAGGTCAAGTTTCTCTCTTGTTAAAATTGTTTTACTTACTTACCGTACATAATAAGTATGTTAAAGATATTTTTTCCAGCTGTCTATTGGTAATTTGTACAATGGCACCATGTCTACATTTTAGGAACACTATGTTATGTAGAAATATTTACTTATAATTAGTGATCATCAGGTTATTCATTTTTAATCTACTTGCTTCTTTTTTACATTAAAATGCCTTTGGGTTAATTATATTACTGCTCTAGACTGGTTTAAGATTCATAGTGTTCTAGACTGGTATAATTTCTGCATTACAATAAGTTTGTAAAAGATTTGAATATAGAACAAGGGTAAAATAGTTTCTTCATGGTTTCTGAAAAATTTACCAAAGTAGTTTAGAGCTTAGATACAAAGAATGGTTACCTAAATTTCATGTTTCAGTAACCAGTCCATAGAGTCATTTGCCTGACACAGTCCAAATTGTATCCCCTAGCAACCTATCTATATACATATTTATATTGTCCAGGAATGCCTAAAAACGAAAATAAAATATTTTCCAGGAATATATCATAGCTTGCTGAATGTTCATATGAATGTTATTATACATCAATATTTCTGCGTTCAGCCATTTTATCCATATTAAATGTTTTGTATTTTTTTAGTTTGCTTACCATAAAATAATCCTGTATAATCCTGTGCTTCCGTTCCCTCCACTTTGTTACATTAAAAAAAAATTAAAATAAAAAAAACGATGTCCTTTCATCATAGATTTAGCATTGGAATGTAATTCTTCTAAATTTCAAAAAAAAAATTCTCTATTTTAGTAAAATTTGTGCATGAATTCTCATTTCATAAAAATCTTTCCATAATTGTTGCCATGACTACTGCATCACATTCTGAAATATCTCCATCATCCACTGTAACAGATTGTCACCACTCTTTCTGTAAAATGCACTCTTTTAACACCATAAAGTAACCATGGGAACAAGCATATAGAGAATCATGCCCATTGTTCTAATTTTCATTTTATGGAGAGGGCCCCAGAATTCTGACATAAACTTGTCAAAAATGAAAAAAGGATTTGGTGTTTGATTTTAATTTACAATCCATAAAATGTAGCCTATACATATATTTATAGCTTCTACAAAGATCTATCTTTAGTGAAATCATTGATTCAATTGGTCTTAGCATTGTCTGTATGAGATTCAGCATCACTATCTGCTTTTTGCATCATTTTTGTATGATGCAAAACTAACTTAACATACAACATAGCCATAGCAAGCTATACTGTACAATGTTAATGGGGAAAAAACTGTCATAAAAATTAAATATGTAAATCTTCTCACTGTGACAATATTCTAAAACTAATAATGGTTGTGGCTTTGTAGGAAAGATGTTGTATTAACGCAGTGGGCATCATTCTCTTATGCTTTTTAAGACATAAGCAACTTTTGGTGTAACAATTTATTAAAGATATATCTTAAACTTAAAGAATTTAATTGGTTTTTGTGGTAGGTATGATAATTTGATATTGTATACAAAATATTTTATGCAATTTTATAATAAGTGTATTTTATACTCTTGAAAGCTTGAATATTTATGCTGTGGACAAAATTCTACTCAAGGGCTTGTTCGTCAGATGTAGCCAACATTTGATGATAAGCAACAAGCTATAGGTTATATAATTAACTACCTAGAAAGTCAAGGTCATCAATGAAAAACTCACTGTTTAAATACCAATTTCAAAGCTCAAGCTCCTGATTGGTCAGTACTGTGCAGCAATATTAAAAATAACCAATCAGATTGCTGCATTCTCTGACTGGTTTCCAAAGTTTACCAAATCTGTAGCCTTTACAGAGACTTGAACATTTTTAATTGCTGATTGATGGATTTCTTGCTTTAAATGAAAATGGCATAAAGCTAATGTGACATCTTTGTTGAAATGTGAGACCTTAGCATAAGTATTGCAAGCTTTCTCTACAGTACAAAGGTGAAAAATCACTAATTGGTACGTACAAGTATCATATTCATAAATCAACATCATATTTCTCAATAATACTGATCATAAGAGTCCATCAATTATTTATCTCATACTTTTTGAAATTTATTAAATCTTGAATTTTTCTTGAACTTTTCTTGAATTTTTCTTGCATACTTCATGTAGTATGATTAACTATTTGATAGGGGATTGTTTCAAATAATAACATGATTCAGAAATAAAAATATTGTTTAATTGTTGCAGCGTCATCATATTGGTTGTATTACGGTAATTATACAGTTTGGTAAATTCCGGCTTAATTAGAATTATAAGTTTATGGAAATTTAGAAAAAAAATGGCCTCCAAGCTCTGTATGATCAGTATAGAATGTGCTATAGACTTTATATCAATATTTAGAGAGAAAAAAACTGTTCTTATAAGATATGTGTACAATTTACAGGGAGAAGAATGGCGAGGAGGTGATCTTGATGCAAAAATTGTTTGGTAGTGATGTAAGTACATACGTACCTACCTGAACACTTTGTTAGTCACAAGGAATGAACACCAATGTGTCAGCTTATTGTCTTGCATAAGTCTTCACTAGATAAACAATTCTTAATTTCTTAGTACAGTGAAGCACTGTTCCAATTAAAACAAGAGATTATGCTGTTAAGATGTAACCGGAGACAGGTTTTACCATGAAATTTCAAAACCTTCACAATTATCTGATTTTAAGATTTTATATATTGGTCCTCAATATTTGATCTTAGCACATTTCAAAACTCAAATCTATTGGACTGGTCCTTAGTATTTAAATTTTGGACATTTCAAGGCTACAAGAAAATTTTAGACTGGTCCTCAATTTTAAGCTTATTTATGGGTATCAGAAACTTGAAGACTGTAAGCATGTATTGGTTTTCATTCCTTGTGCCACATGTGTATATGTCTGTTCTCACATGTCGGTATATCCGTTTCAGTCTCGGAATCGTCCTGTTCATTGTCGCAGTTGGTTTGTGTCTCCACTTTTTATTGATCTTCAATATTCTGCAGTCATATCTTTCAATGCTAATGTGACCATTTTTTACCAGCGTCACATACAACCGTGTGGTGAGACCAATTTTGAAAGTAATTTTCACAGCACTGCACTTATTTGGAAATAGGGGAGTCACCTTAATGAACACTTTAGATGTGCAACTTAATGGAACCATGGATACACAGAACATGCATGTGGTGTTTGGCCCCTTTTTACGTGTTGTTCACTAATTACCTCATTGAAGCCTTGGTCCAGTGGTTAGTGCATTGGACTTGTAATCTGGGGATCCAGGTTTGATCCTTCTTTGAAAATTTGACCTGGTCAACTTTCCTCCATGTGTGGATATATATAGTTGCCAGCTCCTTGAAAAAAGCAAGTTAGTACTGGTTAGAATACAGTCCAGGAAAACTGATAAGGGGAACCAGCCGCTGAAATTATCTGAAATATTGTTGAAAAACTGCAGTAAATCCATTGAAAATTTTTTAGAGTTTGGGGCTGAAAGAAATGGTGATTGGGTTCTCCTGAATTGAGATGATGATGATAGTGCCAATACCCTGAAGTGTTGGAGAGAGATTTAATGTGCATCCCAGGGTGTTTGTTGCCTATATGCTCTGGCCAATGAGTTGTCAATGAAGTTATTTGTTTTGGGTTATTGAGTAGTGAAATATTTCTCATATAGCATGCCAAGATGTATATTTCTCATGAAATTTTGTACAAAAGTTTTGGTCAATGGTAAATTATAATTTTTAGGTGTTAATTGCTTAACAGTATGTCTTTTGTTGGTTTTGAATAATGTGCATCCCTGTCATGAAACGTGGCTTGTCCAATGTTGATTTTGATCACAATTTATATGTAACATGTATTAATGTGCTGCCTGTTAAGGTACAAATCATGATAGTATGTCCTAATTGGTTAGTAATGGAAAATTTATATGTAAAAATGCATGTTAAAAGGATTTGACTGCTTAAGCAATAAATTTTCAATTGTCTGTTTGATACGACTTGCTGTTTTTTTAGTTATCTATTTTTGCTATAGTTTGTTAATCCTGATAATAGATAGACAGCTTCTTGTTTGCTGAATCAAATTTACACGGAATGGTGAAAGTCGATATGATGAACATTTTCTTTTCTATGGACTTAGTGCCTATAAATGACTTTTACTTTCTTGTAGTAATATGTATGTATTGCCTAGTATGATAACATAATTATATAATATGTTGGTATTTGATTGCATTGTAGTTTGATTTTAATGCTATTTCAGGTGACGAGAGAAGATTGTCTGCAAGCACTACAAGATACAAAATGGGACCGCAACAAAGCTATCAAATATATTAAACTTAAACAATTACTTAGTATTGAACTCGGCGATGTTAGTCGGTGCAAGGAAGCGCTACTCGCTTGTGATTGGAATATTCAAAATGCGGCGGACTATTTGCTAAAATTGGAAGGCCAGAGACCGGGTAGACGTACCCCACCCAGTCCTGAATGTGTGGATGTCTAGTCATATGACCTTTTGAACTTTAATATTTATGACCCAAATTACGATAAAGGTCAAGTGCTATACATTTTTTTTACTACAAACAATGCATTAATTAGTTCATAAAGGAATTGTTTGAAGGGAAGCATTTAAATTGAGATGTCTGGATTTCTTAGGGAGGTTATGTGATTTGTCAAGAATTAAGTCCTAGTTACTTGATGTAGATCACATGACTAAGTGTACAATGGTCATGTGACTAAGGCATTGAAGTTCCAGATTCCTTACAAGAGGGTCATGTGACTACAGATCATACAGTGGTGTGACTCATTGAGTCTTTGTTATGCTGTGCCTGACTCATTTTTTTTGGAAAGTGCAATTTTAGAAGACTATTGTAGTAATTATAGAATTTAATCTGTGTCTAAGGCCATGTAAAGTTAATATTGTGGTTCCTTCAAGTCACATTGGTATAAGTGAGAGCGTTATTTTTTTCAAAATCTATATTTTTGCATCATAAAGCTTTAACCACACACATAGGGCAATATCACTTTGGCTTTGATTTGTAATTTAATTAATTTCATGATCAAATTTAGATTTTCACATGAGTCGATCGGCATGAAACACAATATTAATTTTGTTTGCCTTTTTTTTGTATGTATAAAAATTAATTATAAAAAAGGTGACTCCTACACAGACTATGTTACGGTTGTAATCAGCTTGAAACTGCAAATTACAGGCCTTGGATTTTTTCCAGACTGTTTCAGAATTACGAAGTTTTCTTTGTGGACCAGTCTCCAAAGGAAAATGTAGGGACCAAAGTGGTGGCACCCTGCAAAACCCTTCATGCTAAAATCCATTGGCCTGAATTTAATCAGATAAGGCCAGAAAAAAATAATTGTGTGAACTGTTAACTGACCCACCCTTTTTTGTGTGTGTAACCTTAATGTTTTTAAGAGCAAATTTCAAAATGAAAACTTGGGGGACAAATCATACCTCCAAAAATAACATGAACATGTCTGTGTCAAAGCAGCATGTGGGGGTATTAATAAATTTTGTCACATCTGTCACAAGCTCTAGTTTGATCTAGCATCAGAAAGCACAACTATTTTTTTTCTAGCCTTATCAGTATCATATTACATGTACATGTATATTTAATATTGGTTATACACATTTCACAGTCATCATGTCTACATTTTCATCAAACAATTTAAATTGCTCACCCATTGCTGCCTGGTTGTTCACTATTGTGTTCATTTGAAATAAATAAAAAAAAAGTCAAAATTGTAAACAAAATATATGAATCCCAGTATGGGGTTGTAATACATCATACACATCATCATTTTAACTTCCTTTTTCAAAAATACATTATATTGTCTGTTCATTTATATAGAAGTACATTGTTTACACAGTCTAATCTGAGTTAACAGTTACCTGTGAATATAGTTCACCATTTGAACAATTGCCATACCTCACTCATATCAAAGACAAAAATAAACTTCCTTTGATTTAAGGCTGTTCATGAAGACCATATTTTTTCTCGCCTGAACACAGGTTTGACTTTTATCTTATGTTAATTAAAACAGGGTATTTCAGTTGAAAGAATTTTTTGTTATTAATTATTTGGTTCATGGTTTAGTTAATTTATATTTTGAAGGTTTAATGCTAAACAGCCATAACTTCATTCTTATTTCATGTATCAATACATTGCTATAGCACTAGGCCAGTTTGCTTGATTATAAAACTTGAGATTGGTCTCACAGCATGAATCTCATTTTTTTTGTTTTCAATAATCTCAAACAAGTAATGATATAATGACATATTTCTTTTCAAACTTTGTTATGGATAAACCAATAACCAAATCGATGAAAATATTACTCACACTTAATGGCAAATTTGTCTGAAACAAGTTGAGAAAGAAAATCTGATTGAGATCAGAGACTGATCTCAGGTTCTATAACCTCAGAGCCAGGTTTTAGAGCAATAAGGCTGTAAATGGCAGGTATGTTTGTGTAAAGTACATGTATGTTTGCAATAGAAGCTGTAGACCTTTTTTCCCATTGGCTGGCTTCTTGCTTTATGGTCCAAAAATCCTCAAAATTATTTCTTTCTCTTAGAATGACATTTTGAATCTTTTGATGATATTTTTTCAACTAATTGCAACATATTTATTTTGAATGATCAATAGCTTTGAATTATTCAAAGAAAAAATTAGTTCAAGATTTTTATCATCCTATAATTTTGCTGAATAAAAAGTCAGCTATGTAAATAAGAATAATTTGAAGGAGAATTACATTTTAAGAGCATAAACACTGCATGGTGATTGTCACCCTATCCCCAACAATGACCAAATTATTTTTGTTTGTTTTATGTTTCGTATATGTTTTCATTTTGTTGTTGTTTATTATAATGTAAGTTCATAAGATTATAGTTTATGACACAGATCTGAAGGGTTTAGATTTCATATGTGCAATTCATATAATTTGTTCATTATTATTGTCTTCCTGTGTTAGGTCAGAATAAGTAGATAAGTTTTTGGGTACTAGGCTGACACTATTTTTTGGGAGCAAACCTGAAAGTTTCTATCAGTGAAATCTAAGATATTGCAACTAAAAATGTAATAATGAAATTATTCGGACTGAATATGCATCAAAAGTATGAAGAGATTAAATATATGCTTTGAAAAAAAAGGTTTGCGACCTGCTTAACTTATTGGTCAAGTAACTGGAAACTTACCTATTTTTGTCTGGCCTAACCATTCCTTGTTCAGTCTTGGATTATTTTTCACTTGTATGAAACTGCTCTCAAGCCTCTGGTTGGTTGATTTGGATGTAAATGGTAAAATTGACCTATAACAGGACTGCGATTTATTACAAATCCCTAGTTGAGGTTATAGCTTTATGTCCTGGGTTCATTTTAATGAAGAAAGAAAGCATTAAATGCCTTCACTTGTCTTTGTATGTTTTCAACCACTATAATAGTATCTGATGCTGAAATTTTTAAGACCTTAACTTTTTCGTCAAAACAACAAACATGACTTCTGAAACAGAACAAAGTCCTCCTATAGTTTCCGAAGCAATATTGTAGGATATGACCAAAAGTAAGAGCTAAAAAGACCTAATTCACAAAAAAACAAGAATACAAAATTGGCGACTCTATCTGAATCATTGTCTTTGCAAAACAAGTTTACCTGCTTCATAAGTTTCAAAAGTTTGTGTTTTCTTTTTTGTGCTGATTTTATATTTTTGTCTGTCTATCTGTCGGTATGTATGCATTTATCAAGGCATCAAATGTCTCCATTGATTTATCTCTCATTCTTTTGTTTTCGTTGTTATTATTGTTGTTTGTTTGTTTTATTTAAGCTCTGGTCTTCCATTTTATTCAGTATATGTTTAATGAGTTTTTTTCTAAATAGCTTCCTCAAAATTTGGTAATGTTACAGATGTTATGGTTATAGAATGATTCTTAAATATTCTTGGTTATAAATTTTGACTTTGGGAACCAGGCGCTAATCTCAGGCGTCTGATTGGTTGTTTCTGATCATGGTAGAAAATTGACCAATGAAAAGGCTGCATGCTTTCTTTGACTTATACCAGAATTCAATTTGAAAAATATGGGACTGGTTTTCAAGCTGAAATCTTGTTTTGTGTATCAAAAAATTTAAGTTGATTATAAAAAAATGAAACTAATTGAAAGTAAATCTATATGACACTGTATTTTAATATATGTGATTTATTGAAAAACATAATTATTCTGCACTTAGAAATTGATTAAAAAATACTGGAAATTAATTATTTGACAATAGTACTGAGATATGTGCTTAGAAAATAATCTCAAGTTTTATTGAAGGTGTCGGGGCAAGAAGTGGCTATCTCCTGTGTAATTGGAGATAGGCCCTTGTTGTACTCAATTCCCACCAGCTTTATAATGGTATTCTTGACTTTTGGTGAAGTCAGTGTTACAGTTTATTTACTTGCCAAAATGTTTTTGCATTATACTTACTGTATTTACTTTATCTGATAGATGTGTAATGATTATATATATATATAATAGAATTTCTTTTGAATTATAGAAAGTGTTAATTATAAAGATAGAATTTTTTCTAAAATCTATGTTTTATGGTAATAGTTGATTCCTTATACACATATACTTTGTTTTTGCTCCAATCCTATTACTATGCAGCTTAAATGGCCATTTAACTTCAGTTTGCCATCAAAGTCTGGAAAAATGACATTTCTCTTTTGGAAAAGGGACATAACTCAGCATTTGTATCAAATTTAGGAATGAATTCTCTAAAAATGTTCCCTGTTTGCCCTCCAAATTCAAGTTATAGTGTCTTTTTCAATGTATCTTTTATGCAGGACGTGAGAAATTTGAAATCGCAATAAGTCGGGACAAATTTTTATTAATGAGATATCAATAAAAGCTTAAAATTGTCTTGACTTTCAGTGTCTGGGAATTATTGGAATCTGTTCTAATTGATAGAAAGAGTTTATCATAAAAAGTACAATTTTAATCAAAGTACTGAAAGTGCTCATGGAAATTGAGCTTGCATAAACTTACACTGCAGCATGGAATGGGAGCTAGTTGAGTGAGGGATGGCTATGGAAATCTGAACTATAGTTCTGTTTTCAAAAACTGCTTATTTGTGTTCTAACATATCTCAACAGCTTTGTTTGAACTCTGATTTTTGAACCCTGTGACTTGTACTTATCATTGTATGCATTTTATTAAGGCCACATTATCAAAATCATTCAATGGTGTCCCCAAGTTGACTTTGTGAGGTTAGATAGATTGGTTGACTGGTTTATCTTCTTTCAAATAAAATAAGGTTTTTGTCCGGTTGGATCACTCCATTTCTGGGTAAGGTTGGTCCAGTCTAATTGCAACATTCTTATGGTTCGACAGTTTGGATTAATGCATTATTTGGAAGGTTGATCAGGTTAGGTTGCTTAATTTTTTGAAAGTCGATCTTGGGGATACCTAAGGATGTGGTTTAATATTGGACATATTTACTATAACGCTCACCGTCATATTGTGCCATAATTTGATCATCATTACGACTGCTGTATTCAATTTATGCTAACTTAACTATGCTATAAACCTGTATATACAACATAACGTCTTAACTTTTATCTATTTAATATGTATATGCAGTCAAATTATGTTATATTACAGTTGTATTGAATGTTTAATTAATCAATTAAAATGTTGTTCATAAAAATTGTTTGTTGTGTTTTTTTTGCTCAACATGTACTCAATATATCAGATATACCCACATTTGAACATGCTGCTAATGCTGAGATTTGACCTAGTGAGCTCATTTTTCACCCAAGATGACCAATATTCAAACTTGTCCAAATTATTATTTCGATAAACATTCTGACAAAATTTGATGAAGATCCAATTAAATTGTGACCTCAGAGTGTCAGTCTGAGTTGACAAGGTTTTCATTTGATTTGATCTCATTTTGGAACCAAAATGACTCGTTGTACGAATTTATCCAATATATCATTGAGACAAATATTCTGAGAAAGTCTGATGAAGATCGAATCAAAACTGTGATCTGTAGTGTTAACAATACCCAGGCGTGGAGGCCGGAGTCGCCGGATATTGATCATTGACTCAATTTGACTGTTACCAACAGTTCTCTTTTGAGCACTATATTGTGCTTGACTGAGCTAAAAATGTTATGTATCAGCAGAAAGCACGTTAATACTATTTTTCTTTTTAACTTTACTTTATTTTAATTATAATCATACAATGGTATACAAATAAACAGCATACAAACAAAAAAAAAATATTTTCAGTAGGTTATAGATTTAGATTTATTCAGCATATAAAACACATGGTATGGTACAATACAAGATATAAATGTTTTAAAAATCACATTGTTACAAAAACCAGAATAATACATATAATGAAAGGCAATATGACATATAATACTAATAAATTTTAGATGTATCAGTACATGTATATATATACTCAGGATGACACAAAAAAGGAAATGTGAATAAAGGTACGGTTTGGGGAAGTATATCAGTTGTTACGGTAGGAGTACAAAAAAAAGGAAACTTATTATTCTGAAGTATTTCCAGTGTAGAATTTGAATTATACCTATTTAATATACAGTTATTGAGCAGACAGAATATGTATAGACATAAAGTTTAAATAATATTATTGTAAGCTCAATACCATTTTAGAAATTTAACTTTTACATTTATGTAAACAAAAATAGCTATTTTCGAGCGTTCAACGCAACAGTGTTATATAACTCATATTGAAATAAGAACAAGTTACGACAGTGTTGCATTGAGCCTTTGAAATATTGACTAATTTAAGCATAGCAATGTAAAAGAAACAACGCTGATTCAAGCACTAATAGCCTGGAATTAGAAAAAAGAAAAAGGACAAGAAGGAAATAATTGATTATGTGGTAATACATAATGCAAATGAAATATAATATACAATGTACATATTAACATGATATCAAAATATATCCATGAAGAATATGAAAGTCTGAAATTTTTTATGATAAAACTATCTATCAAACGGACATATACAATTTTTAGTCACATAACATAACATTTTCAAAGGTACATACATGCAATGTGAAAATACGTATTCGTTGATATTGCATAAGTTAAATAGTTCAACATAGCAATGTAAAAGAAACAGCGCTAATTCAAGCATTAATAGCTTTGAATTAGAAAAAAGGATATCAAAATATATCCATGAAGAATATGAAAATGTGAAATAGTTTGTGACAAAACAATCGGTCAGACGGACATATACAATTTTAAGTTACATAACGTATCATTTTCAAAAGTACATACATGCAATGTGAAAATACATATTTGTTGATACTGCATTACTTAGAATGTATTACATAGCGATGTAAAAAAGAAAGAAGAAAAAAACACAAAAAATGCTAATTCAAGCATTAATAGCTTGGAAAAAGAAAAATGACAAAAAGGAAAGAATTGATTATGTTGTAATCCATGTTAAGAACTTAACAAAGAAATAATGTACATAATTATTAACATGTTATCAAAACATATCCATGAAGAATATGAAAATCTGAAATATTTTATGATAAAACTATCGGTCAAACAGACATGTACAATTTTAAGTCACGTATCATTATCAAAGGAAAATGCATATTCATTGATATTGTTATGTCATTGGTGTATTGGCACCCCAATTGTTCTTATAAATTCCCAGATCAGTTAGGATACAATTTACTTATTTACATGATATGCAGTGCAACCTCACCATAGTAACATGCTTCGGGAGTAGCTGATTTATATTGTTGTTTAGAGGTTGTTGCTCGAGAGAGGTTAATTTATAGTAAAATCATGTAGTGGGGAAAAGTCATGTTGTTGTTGCTCAAGAGAGGGTGGCTCTGTAGAGGTTGTACTATATATATACATGTATGTATGTACTTGATTTGACAGCATGTACAATTACGGACAAAAAGTGACCACATAAGAAGACGTAGAAAATGTCCTAAACTTTCATTTCATATAAATTTGTGTGTGAGTACATGTATCTATTTGAATGTGACAGATCTGTAGCTCAGTGCACCTCAAGTTTTAGCCATCCAACTGTAAGAAAGCTGTAATATTTGTATTAAACGCATTTTCATAATCAATGAATGCTCAAAATAATCTAGATTTATTGGAAAGAACTTTTTTGTATAAGACAATATAGAATAAAGCACAATCTACCGTACTATGGTTATCACAAAAGCCAGACTGACTTGCCTAAATACGTTCTAGTTCTTATGCAGTGTCAGGGAGTAATTTTGCAAGAATATTATTCAGTGTTATACCGTGGTAATTAAAGGGGTTTGACTTATCTCCCAAGATCTACATTCAAAGCTTGTACCTATTACCTTAATATCTAAGGGAAACAACTCAAACTGACTTTTGAATCCAAAATTAATTTTCCCACGGTCCTCAGACACATTTTTGCATAATATCATTTTTGTGATTATAATCAGCTAAATAAATGTTTGAGATTTAGATAAGGATGTTAGTAAGGATGTTAAATTAATGATTTGAGACAGAAAAACATGAAAATAAAGTCAGAATCACATTTTGTGGTTTTTAATAAGGGAGATAATTTGAACATAGTGGTATGGTAATTTGGTGCAAAATTCTCCGTAATTTGAAAAAACTTTCTTCAATATTTCTTTGATTCTTTGTCTTAGGATATTATTAAATGCATATCTACATAGATTTATCATTAAATAGGCTATACAAACAGAAAAAATATCGAATTTCAGAATTTGAATTTGAACAGTAATAGGGACGAGAACATGGAAAGTTTGTCCACAAACCTTATACACTATATTGGGTATTTTATCTCTAATTATTGGTGTTATTTAATTTCTAAGAACATTATTTAAGTAGAAGTATATATACGGCTGTAAAGTGAGAAACTGCGTCCAATGTACTTGAATATTCCGAACACATAAATGTCTATAAAGTATCAAATTTACATATTTCTTCCTATGTATTTTTAAGCATGACTACTATATACTATTGTTTGTGTCTGTTAAGGTCTTCCCAGCCTAATGGTCAACAATTTAGATTGACAAAAGCTTATTATATTCTTCATCTACATCAGTTGGGTGAACTGTTTCTCAAGTATAAATTAATTCTACCGTATATTTTGGAAGTAACATGTATTTTGCATCTGAGCTAGCGTTGCGGCAAATGCCACATTAAATGACAAACATCTCTTATACAAAAATCTCTGTAATTCCCTTCAAAATCACAATAAAATGTTGCCTAACCTTATACATATAACAAAACAACATTCTTATTTTGCCTTGTAGCAATGCACCTACGGGAGGCTGTTTATTTATGACAATCATAATGTATGCGTATGAAACCAATATGTCACAGGCCAGATAAAAAACCAGAGACAAAACTTCATGTAGTTATGTAAAAATACTCTGGAAAACTGTGCCTGGATCATTACTGTTTAAATACAATTACTTTATAAACTAAAAATAAAGTATGTTTATGACTCAATCGTTCAATGACATTGACAATACTAAATTATATGAGAGATCCGCAGTATGTATAATATATTTCAGTTGAAAATAACACATACTGATTTAAGACAGTAAAATATATTTTAAATGCTTCAGCTGGAAAGATAACAATCTATCATGGGGTGCATGCTAAAACTGACTTACTATAACTCTGTATTTTCTACCTTCATACAAAACATATTTCCATTGGATGCTATGCAAATTAAACAATTATCAATTGGTCAATCCTACTGTACATAACAAACTAAAGCGGTTTGTTCACCCGTAACGTTTAGACAAAACTTTTACCCAATACTATGTAAGTAATAAATATTTTGTATTAATCAGTTTCTTATTCATTCTATGATGGTAAAAAAATTGGAAAGATTTACCGTCCATTTTTCTTTGAAATGAGATTCTTATCTTGTAAGAGTTATATGTATAAAATAAAAATTTAAATGGCTGAAATGGTCTGTTTGTCTTATATTTACTTTATGACACTTTTTGACTGCAGAAACAAGGCAATAATAAGAAACATTGACATCAATCAATATCTATACATGTAAATAACAAGAAAAACACTTTAAATGTAGGAATTATTATACTATATGGAGAAAAACGAGAACTACAACTCTGTCAAAATAATCAAAAAGTCAAAATTATCATATCATACTGCAATTATATAAGTACAAGTTTAAATTATCTTCCCTTTGAAAAGTTGGACCTGAATTATTAAGCTGCATGCACATCTTTAGGGGGTAAGTAACAGCTTTATAAAGTTTCATTGAAATTGAGTCAATAATTAAGCAGGAGTTGCGCTTACGCAAACGGACAGACAATGTTATACATTTTTGTATATACATAAACTTTGTTGTGGGAGATAAATGAATGTATGTATATATTGTCTTATGATAATCCACACATTATTAATCAGTTCTTGCCAAAGAATTCCACAAGTTTAGGAATGACAGTATCTTAAACTCTCTTTGCAAATGTGACACAAGGTTGTCCTTCACTGTTTTTGGTTAAGAAAATGTTGATTAGTCATCTTCTTCATCTCGATTGAAGATTAGTCCTGATCCAGCAATATTTCCAGATGTGTTATATTTATGAATTCCATATCAATGTGGGTTCTCCGTACATAGTGACAGGTTTGAAATTTCCACGTGGAATGGCCTTTGGCCATGTTCAACATCGACCTCAGCAGAATGTCCTATTTCTGAAATACAATATACTAATATAGAACAGTAAGTACTATAACATAAATGAAACTTACATTTTTATAAACCGATTTCAGGTAAACAATAAAAACTTGTTAATTTGTAATAATGCCTTGTTCAAATGTCTACATGCTGTTATTGATGTATGGACTACACAGACTGATGAATAGCTTCATGTATTGAAAGTTCACAAGTACTGTCTTATATAATGAATGACAGACATATCAGATATTTTTTTACCTGCTATGATGATCCTTCCTATGCCTCATTGGCTCCTTGCAAACTACCACGCTCCTGGTCAACACTAAGTTGATGATAACTGTGATCTTTCTTCAACACAGTTTCTCATACATTCGTCAGCATACTTGACACATGGAGATAGGCCAGCTTCTGAATGTACCTGGTGTAAAGTCACATTTGTTAATATGATACAAAAAGAAGAAAAAACTCTGCATGTAATACATAATGTGAATTCAGTAGTAATAGTTAACTTAGGTCAGCTTTATCTAACATAATTATTCTATATAAACCATTAATGAATTCTGCAATTAAAATATAATAATTACATACTGTAAAATGTAAATTATGTAACTTACTGTTTAACCTTTGTAGATCTATGTAAGAATCAGGAACAGCTGAACTAAGCTATCAGTAACACATCCACCAATGTTGTCTATCATTGCTGGAAGAAAAATTCATGACATTCATAACTTGGTCACTACATGTTTTCAACACAAGTACAAATATAAGTTTGACATAGTATGGCTGTCATGCTAATACTTCTGTTTACAAGTAATTTTCCGAAAACAGTATGTTTACCTTTGAAAGAGAAAATGTGTGATTTTCCAGGAATTGTTGACTGTATTTACACTGCTGTGTAGTCTGTCAGTAAAATTTAAAAGAAAGAAAGGATCATTTCAACTATTTCAACTACACTATCAATCAGACTATTGTAATAGGGAGGAAGAGGAAAATAATGTACCTGATGCGGGGCTCGAACCAGTGACCTCCTACTTGCAAGTATATGTATGTTATAAGTAATATAGACTGTGGTTATGTTTACAGTGTTCCATATGGGAAAACACATTGATCACATGAAAATAAACAAAATATTCTTCACCTTTTCCTAAATCCTCTTCATCCTCTTCACCATCCTCTTCACCATCTCTGTTGAGCTTAAAAAGAGAAAAAAAGAAAAAACAATTAGAATGTGATCATATCAAAAACATGAAAATAAACAAAATATTCTTCACCTTTTCCTAAATCCTCTTCATCCTCTTCACCATCCTCTTCACCATCTCTGTTGAGCTTAAAAAGAGGAGAAAAAAACAAAAACAATTAGAATGTGATCATATCAAAAACATGAAAATGAACAAAATATTCTTCACCTTTTCCTAAATCCTCTTCATCCTCTTCACCATATCCTCTTCACCATCTCTGTTGAGCTTAAAAAGAGGAAAAAAAAGAAAAAAACAATTAGAATGTGATCATATCAAAACATGAAAATAAACAAAATATTCTTCACCTTTTCCTAAATCCTCTTCATCCTCTTCATCCTCTTCACCATCCTCTTCACCATCTCTGTTGAGCTTAAAAAGAGAAAAAAAGAAAAAAAACAATTAGAATGTGATCATATCAAAACCAAGAAAATAAACAAAATATTCTTCACCTTTTCCTAAATCCTCTTCATCCTCTTCATCCTCTTCACCATCCTCTTCACCATCCTCTTCACCATCTCTGTTGAGCTTAAAAAGAGAAAAAAGAGAAAAAAACAATTAGAATGTGATCATATCAAAAACATGAAAATAAACAAAATATTCTTCACCTTTTCCTAAATCCTCTTCATCCTCTTCACCATCCTCTTCACCATCTCTGTTGAGCTTAAAAAGAGAAAAAAAGAAAAAAAACAATTAGAATGTGATCATATCAAAAACATGAAAATAAACAAAATATTCTTCACCTTTTCCTAAATCCTCTTCACCATCCTCTTCACCATCTCTGTTGAGCTTAAAAAGAGAAAAAAACAATTAGAATGCGATCATATCAAAAACATGAAAATAAACAAAATATTCTTCACCTTTTCCTAAATCCTCTTCATCCTCTTCATCCTCTTCACCATCCTCTTCACCATCTCTGTTGAGCTTAAAAAGAGAAAAAAAAAATAAAAAATTTAGAATGTGCACATATCAAAATTATGAAAATAAACAAAATGTTCTTCACCTTTTCCTAAATCCTCTTCATCCTCTTCACCATCCTCTTCACCATCTCTGTGGAGCTTAAAAAGAGAGAAAAAAAAAGAAAAAAAAACAGTTAGAATGTGATCATATCAAAAACATGAAAATAAACAAAATATTCTTCACCTTTTCCTAAATCCTCTTCATCCTCTTCATCCTCTTCACCATCCTCTTCACCATCTCTGTTGAGCTTAAAAAGAGAAAAAAAAGAAAAAAAACAATTAGAATGTGCTCATATCAAAATTATGAAAATAAACAAAATGTTCTTCACCTTTTCCTAAATCCTCTTCATCCTCTTCACCATCCTCTTCACCATCTCTGTGGAGCTTAAAAAGAGAGAAAAAAAAGAAAAAAAAACAGTTAGAATGTGATCATATCAAAAACATGAAAATAAACAAAATATTCTTCACCTTTTCCTAAATCCTCTTCATCCTCTTCATCCTCTTCACCATCCTCTTCACCATCTCTGTTGAGCTTAAATAGAGAGAAAAAAAACAATTAGAATGTGATCATATCAAAAACATGAAAATAAACAAAATATTCTTCACCTTTTCCTAAATCCTCTTCATCCTCTTCACCATCCTCTTCACCATCTCTGTTGAGCTTAAAAAGAGAAAAAAAGAAAAAACAATTAGAATGTGATCATATCAAAAACATGAAAATAAACAAAATATTCTTCACCTTTTCCTAAATCCTCTTCATCCTCTTCACCATCTTCACCGTCCTCTTCACCATCCTCTTCACCATCTCTGTTGAGCTTAAAAAGAGAAAAAAAGAAAAAAAAAATTAGAATGTGATCATATCAAATACATGAAAATAAACAAAATATTCTTCACCTTTCCTAAATCCTCTTCATCCTCTTCACCATCCTCTTCACCATCTCTGTTGAGCTTAAAAAGAGAAAAAAAAGAAAAAACAATTAGAATGTGATCATATCAAAAACATGAAAATAAACCAAATATTCTTCACCTTTTCCTAAATCCTCTTCATCCTCTTCACCATCCTCTTCACCATCTCTGTTGAGCTTAAAAAGAGAAAAAAACAATTAGAATGTGATCATATCAAAAACATGAAAATAAACAAAATATTCTTCACCTTTTCCTAAATCCTCTTCATCCTCTTCACCATCCTCTTCACCATCCTCTTCACCATCCTCTTCACCATCTCTGTTGAGCTTAAAAAGAGAAAAAAAGAAAAAACAATTAGAATGTGATCATATCAAAAAACATGAAAATGAACAAAATATTCTTCACCTTTTCCTAAATCCTCTTCATCCTCTTCACCATCCTCTTCACCATCTCTGTTGAGCTTAAAAAGAGAAAAAAAGAAAAAAAACAATCAGAATGTGATCATATCAAAAACATGAAAATAAACAAAATATTCTTCACCTTTTCCTAAATCCTCTTCATCCTCTTCACCATCCTCTTCACCATCTCTGTTGAGCTTAAAAAGAGAGAAAAAAGAAAAAATACAATTAGAATGTGATCATATCAAAAACATGAAAATAAACAAAATATTCTTCACCTTTTCCTAAATCCTCTTCATCCTCTTCATCCTCTTCACCATCCTCTTCACCATCTCTGTTGAGCTTAAAAAGAGAAAAAAAGAAAAAACAATTAGAATGTGATCATATCAAAAACATGAAAATAAACAAAATATTCTTCACCTTTTCCTAAATCCTCTTCATCCTCTTCACCATCCTCTTCACCATCTCTGTTGAGCTTAAAAAGAGAAAAAACGAAAAAACAATTAGAATGTGATCATATCAAAAACATGAAAATAAACAAAATATTCTTCACCTTTTCCTAAATCCTCTTCACCATCTTCACCGTCCTCTTCACCATCCTCTTCACCATCTCTGTTGAGCTTAAAAAGAGAAAAAAAGAAAAAAAAACAATTAGAATGTGATCATATCAAATACATGAAAATAAACAAAATATTCTTCACCTTTCCTAAATCCTCTTCATCCTCTTCACCATCTTCTTCACCATCTCTGTTGCGCTTAAAAAGAGAAAAAAAAGAAAAAACAATTAGAATGTGATCATATCAAAAACATGAAAATAAACCAAATATTCTTCACCTTTTCCTAAATCCTCTTCATCCTCTTCACCATCCTCTTCACCATCTCTGTTGAGCTTAAAAAGAGAAAAAAACAATTAGAATGTGATCATATCAAAAACATGAAAATAAACAAAATATTCTTCACCTTTTCCTAAATCCTCTTCATCCTCTTCACTATCCTCTTCACCATCCTCTTCACCATCTCTGTTGAGCTTAAAAAGAGAAAAAAAGAAAAAACAATTAGAATGTGATCATATCAAAAAACATGAAAATGAACAAAATATTCTTCACCTTTTCCTAAATCCTCTTCATCCTCTTCACCATCCTCTTCACCATCTCTGTTGAGCTTAAAAAGAGAAAAAAAGAAAAAAAACAATCAGAATGTGATCATATCAAAAACATGAAAATAAACAAAATATTCTTCACCTTTTCCTAAATCCTCTTCATCCTCTTCACCATCCTCTTCACCATCTCTGTTGAGCTTAAAAAGAGAGAAAAAAGAAAAAATACAATTAGAATGTGATCATATCAAAAACATGAAAATAAACAAAATATTCTTCACCTTTTCCTAAATCCTCTTCATCCTCTTCACCATCCTCTTCACCATCTCTGTTGAGCTTAAAAAGAGAGAAAAAAAGAAAAAAAAAACAATTAGAATGTGATCATATCAAAATTATGAAAATAAACAAAATATTCTTCACCTTTTCCTAAATCCTCTTCATCCTCTTCACCATCCTCTTCACCATCTCTGTTGAGCTTAAAAAGAGAAAAAAAAGAAAAAAACCAATTAGAATGTGATCATAGCAAAAACATGAAAATAAACAAAATATTCTTCACCTTTTCCTAAATCCTCTTCATCCTCTTCACCATCCTCTTCACCATCTCTGTTGAGCTTAAAAAGAGAAAAAAAACAAAAAAAAACAATTAGAATGTGATCATATCAAAAACATGAAAATAAACAAAATATTCTTCACCTTTTCCTAAATCCTCTTCATCCTCTTCACCATCTCTGTTGAGCTTAAAAAGAGAAAAAAAGAAAAAACAATTAGAATGTGATCATATCAAAAAACATGAAAATGAACAAAATATTCTTCACCTTTTCCTAAATCCTCTTCATCCTCTTCACCGTCCTCTTCACCATCCTCTTCACCATCTCTGTTGAGCTTAAAAAGAGAAAAAAAGAAAAAAAACAATTAGAATGTGATCATATCAAAACCATGAAAATAAACAAAATATTCTTCACCTTTTCCTAAATCCTCTTCATCCTCTTCACCATCTTCTTCACCATCTCTGTTGAGCTTAAAAAGAGAAAAAAAAGAAAAAACAATTAGAATGTGATCATATCAAAATTATGAAAATAAACAAAATATTCTTCACCTTTTCCTAAATCCTCTTCATCCTCTTCACCATCCTCTTCACCATCTCTGTTGAGCTTAAAAAGAGAAAAAAAAGAAAAAACAATTAGAATGTGATCATATCAAAAACATGAAAATAAACCAAATATTCTTCACCTTTTCCTAAATCCTCTTCACCATCCTCTTCACCATCTCTGTTGAGCTTAAAAAGAAAAAAAAAGAAAAAAACAATTAGAATGTGATCATATCAAAAACATGAAAATAAACAAAATATTCTTCACCTTTTCCTAAATCCTCTTCATCCTCTTCACCGTCCTCTTCACCATCCTCTTCACCATCTCTGTTGAGCTTAAAAAGAGAAAAAACGAAAAAACAATTAGAATGTGATCATATCAAAAAACATGAAAATGAACAAAATATTCTTCACCTTTTCCTAAATCCTCTTCATCCTCTTCACCATCCTCTTCACCATCTCTGTTGAGCTTAAAAAGAGAAAAAAAAGAAAAAAACAATTAGAATGTGATCATATCAAAAACACGAAAATAAACAAAATATTCTTCACCTTTTCCTAAATCCTCTTCATCCTCTTCACCATCCTCTTCACCATCCTCTTCACCATCTCTGTTGAGCTTAAAAAGAGAAAAAAAAGAAAAAAACAATTAGAATATGATCATATCAAAAACATGAAAATAAACAAAATATTCTTCACCTTTTCCTAAATCCTCTTCATCCTCTTCACCATCCTCTTCACCATCTCTGTTGAGCTTAAAAAGAGAAAAAAAGAAAAAACAATTAGAATGTGATCATATCAAAAACATGAAAATAAACAAAATATTCTTCACCTTTTCCTAAATCCTCTTCATCCTCTTCACCATCCTCTTCACCATCTCTGTTGAGCTTAAAAAGAGAAAAAAAGAAAAAACAATTAGAATGTGATCATATCAAAAACATGAAAATGAACAAAATATTCTTCACCTTTTCCTAAATCCTCTTCATCCTCTTCTTCATCCTCTTCAAAAACTTCTTCTCAGTTGATCTTGAAACGAGAAAAAAACAAAAATAATTAGAGTGTGATCATATCAAAAACATGAAAATAAAAAAGTATTCTTCACCTTTTTCAAAATCTTCTTCATCTTCTTCGGAATTATTATTATCATTATTATTATTATTATCTTTGTTATTCATAACTATGGTAATCATCATCATCATTATCATTATTATTATTCATAATTATTGTAATAATTATTCTTCTACTTATCATCATCATTGTTATTCATAATTATTGCCATCATTATTATCATCATTATTATAATTCATTATTATTGTAATGATTGTTATTGTCATTATTATTGTTATCTTTATGATTATGATGATGATTGTGATATCAATATTATTGTTGTTATCATCATTTTTGTTGTCATCATTATCACCAATGTGACATTGTTAGGTAAGCATTTCGTAATAGATGGATTTTTAGAGACATTTTTATATAATGTGATTCGTGTATATTTAAGTTTGCATATTATTTAATTTTTTATAATTATTACCTAATAGGCTTTTAAATCATTCTTGATCCATATCTATACATGCTCATTTGTATCTATAAATGCAGTTATGATAATTCATTCATATTTATGAATGTTTATTGTATTAATCTATTTAATATACATGTAGTGTTATTATATGTTTTTGCTGCCAAATGACGACGCGCATGTTATATTTTGTGATGTCATTTCACATCAACTTGTTATGTTATATTTTTATTATCACTGATGAAGGCTTATCAGCCGAAATGTATGTAACTTTATAATAAAAATTAAAATGTGATAGCGTGATATCATTATATATATGTATAGATTGTGTAGAATATCAAAACAGAGATGACTACATACAGCAAAATATTCTAATACACTGGATAATTTGTAATACACCAGTCTAAATACAAATTACAAAAATTAGCAATGATGCTTAAAACAACTTCAATCTACAATCATTTTTATTTCTGAAGATATTTTCATTTTCACTGCATAATACTGTGGAATCATTATTTTTTGTTGGGGGTTTAATTTCGTGGATTTCATGGGTCGGCTCCTCCACGAAATCAAATCCCCATGAATTTAAATGTAGAGGTAAGGCATTTTTTAAATAAATCAAAATCTATGAATTTATGTCCCCACGAAATAGCCATTTTAGTAAAAACCACGAAAATTGAGCCCAATGAAAATAGATGAAAATACAGTAATTCTATCATTTTTGCATACAGTCTTTTCCGAGCATATAAGTTAATGTATCATTTCCTAAATCCTAAACATTATTTCTGGGGTTACCTTTTCATTCATGAATATGAATGTTTTCATTTAACCACAGAATTTCAGGTGCATGAATACAGGCTTTTAAAAAGAGATACAGAGCGGACACAAAATAAGTAATATTTGACCCCAAGTGTGACCTTGAAGTAAGCTTTCCGAAACATGCACTCTGCATGTCGTCTCGATGGGCTGAACATCTCAGTAATGATTCTTCAAAATGTTTCGCAGGCTTACAGAGTTACAGAGCAGACATGAAATAAGTCATATTTGACCCCTAAGTATGACCTTGACCTTGAGCCTTCTGAAACATGCACGCTGCACATTGTCTCAATGAGGTGAAAATTTGAGTCAAGTTTTTCAAAATTCTTCACAGACTTTAAGATTTACAGAGCAGACACAAAATAAGTCATATTTGACCCCAAGTGTGACCTTTTGAACCTTCCTAAACATGCACAAGTTATACTTTGGTAGTGAACTGCAGAAATAGAAAAAACAACAGAAAACGTGGAGTTGGCCGTTTTATGCATGGTTTCTCATGACAACGAGGGAATCAACATCATGCGGTGGTGACATGGACAATGTGCTCGTGTGGAACACTCAAATATAACGAAGTTCTAAAAGCAAAGATGTTCTACTGGTGGGACTTTTTATTGTAATCCGTGATAGTGATTTTATCCTTCTTTGTCGGTATAAAATCTGAACAAATCACCAAACATGGGTATCTTTAAGCTGGGTTTTAAATATAATAACTCAAATTAAACCCCTTAGGTGCAAATGGTTCATTATAGATATTAAAATTACCTTCTCAATAATACATATTTTGTTATTTTAAATTAAAATTGAGAACGTCATAATTTAGGTTCTTTTTTACTAATATTTAGGAATTTGACATTCTTGTAGTCTTCTAAATATAGGAAAAATATAGGAATATTTTTATTACAAATAATTATAGGAGTTTTTGGATAGTTATGAGGCAAAATATAGGAGTTTTCCAACCAAAAATTGTTTCATTTGCAGGCGCATAATTATACTAACAATTTGTACCTGTAAACTTACTGTTCTACATTAATCAATATCTAAAATGAGTAATGAAAAAAATAATTTGAAGAAGTAAAATGGTGCATTCTGGTGAGTGTTGGGTCCATGCGCTTCAGTATTGAATATAACTAAATAAGGAATTAATTTTACTTTGAGATTTTACTTCGACAACAACACAACTAACAATAATGCATGGAATGATATTACTAATTCTTACATTTAATATGTACACATATAATTAGTTAACAAATCAAATCAGATAAAAAATCTGAAGTTACAAAATTACAGACCTACGGTATCTCAATTTTATCTGTTACCTCTAATATATTTGAAAAAACATGTATCAAATCATTTAAGGGATTATCTGAGCACAACAAACTTGTTAGAACATCGATCTGGTTTCAGAAAATCTCATTCCTGTGAAACTGCCTTAACAAGTACAATTGACAGCTGGAGTACAACAATCTAGTAGGAGCTATATTTCTTGATCTTACTAAAGCATTCAACTAAATAAAAAACTAACTACTTACAGATAAAATACAATTTATAAATTCAGTACAATATCACTGACATGGATCTCATCCCATTTAACTGAGAGGTTATAACAAGTTGTATATTAATTTTGGTCATGTATACCCAGGGATTTTTTTTCTATAACAGAGGCCGAAATTCGGTGACTTCCCAATTGCAAAAAGGCTGTTTTTTCCCCCGATTTTAGGCTAGAAATTCCCAAAATACAATGCTATTCAAACTCAGTAGTCTAACCTTCTCAAAATTTGGCCAAATATCGCGCTTGAATTTCCCAAAATGAAAGGCTAAGGCCCTTCCCAATCTTTGGAAAAAAGGCCCTGATACCTGACTCTTGAAATAACCTCTGGTGTTCCTCAGGGATCTATATTAGGGCCTCTATTATTTATCAAAATTATGCATGTACATAAATGATCTTCCCCTCTATGTAAGTAATATAAACTTCTTTGCTTATGATTCCATATGTTCGAGTTATGGAACTTCAATAAATGAACACAAACCAATCACAAGTAGTAACAATAGAAAACTTGTGCAGTAACTAGAGCTGTCACAGAGGTGACTTAAATACCCCCGCTAGTACACTATACGGCTAAGTTCAGGGGGACGTAACTCTTCAATGAATGAATGGCTGGGCATGAAAATTGTGTCTTGCACATCTACACTTCATGGTGATAACATATTTCAAGTTTCATTGCAATATCTTAAACAAGAACAAATATAACAAAACGTTATAGTTAGACGAATTACAAGAAGCATTGGTTTAAGTTTTTTGTATGAAGTTGCTTTTATTCATTCCTCCATTATGGAGAGTATAACATATTTACAAGTTATAGATAATACACATATTTTGACAATCATGAGTATTTGACAAATGAATACATTCATGTATAGTTCATATGTACATGGTATTACCATACCATACATCAATGGAACAAAGTACACCCTAAATACTACCAAATCCACCATAGTCTGATATGATAAAATCACATTAAACTTGCATCTAATGATGTTCCCGATATTATGTCACGTTAACATCATAGAACGATGCCTACATTTTCAACAACAGAGCAGACGAACAGATTCAGTCAAACAGGACAGGTAACGCCGAAATCACCATTAGCCAATCAAATGGCCAGGATTAGCCAAACTAGTAATAGACAATACAGTAACTACTCGCAAACAGCTATAATAAACAAATACTCGTAGGTATAATTCGTCTAGAAAATGTGGAAGTAGTTTGCTCCACAAACTTTATGCAGACGACCAACCGACCAACCAATGACGACCAACCGACCGACCAACAGAGTGACTCCAATATACCCCCTCTCAAATTTCGTTTGCAGGGGTATAATAATTCTACAGTGCCAAATGCAAACAAAACAAAGCTAATGTTTTATCTGCTTCAAGAAGAAATCAAGTCATAAATGATAATACAAAATGAAATTCTAATGTCACATGAAATAACCAAACACTTGAACAGGTTACAATTGGCGACAAATTTAAACAAAAATATAGGAATATTTTTCAAAATATAGGAAAATATAGAAAATATAGGAGGCGTTTCAAAATATAAGATTTTGATCCAAAAAATAGGAATATAAGAATCAGTTTAATGCAAACTGTTGAGGACCTATAATCACATCGTTAGTTTTGTGTTGGTATTATTCAATTGATCAACATTCACATATACATGCGCTCTAATACCCCATAAACTGACATGCGCTTATTATCATAGAATGCGTGGCTACAAATTCGATTGATATAAAATCTTTTTACCGACGTTTAAAGTCCCCGTGACTTTTTTAAATGACAAATTCAGAAAAATAGATTAAGTGATAGAATCATATCAGAAATATATTCCAATTACTCTATAGCACTAAATTAAAATCAAACATTATTAATAATGACATTATACTCCATGTAACATATTTCATTATCAATTAAAATATCTTGTGAGTGGAGCATACAAAAAAACATAAACACAATTTTGTTTTAAAGACATACCAAGATAATTATTTGGTAATGATTTAAAATAAATTTACTTTGAGATATTTATATCATTAAGTTATATAAAGTGGACTCTTAAAATAATAAAGTATAATAATAGATAATAATTCGTACGAAATTTTAGCATAAATAATGTTAACTTAAGGTGGATCATGGGTTTCCTCCAGAAAAGTGGTCATTTTTTTAGAAGTCAACGTAAAATAAGGAAACCTTAAATGATGCCCATGGTAGAAATGTGCTATTATAATTATATACTGGCAATTTACAGCCTCATGTTTGTGCATTTTTATTGATGATCTGCAACTTTTAAAACATACCTTTAATTACGTAACTTTAATTATACATCAAATAGAACAGGACTAATTAAAACCAATAATTGAATTATATTAACCACGGATAGGACCCTTAACTATGACCAAATATGCCTGTCATATGATTAAATTAACTAACACGCCTGACTGCATTTAACCTGTCAACCCAAAAAATCAAAGCTTAATTGATTCAATTACACATAGTCGCATTAGCATCCCTTGATTGCTGATTTTTCGGCTGATACTAATTGAGGAGAATTCATAAGAATGCTTAAGGACAAGTTACATATTGTCTCCAATAGTATTTGTATATAGCGTGCTCATCAACTCGAAGCTATTGAATTAGGTAAAACATGACCAATCATAGCCCATTTCACAAATTTTCAATCCACTGACAACATTTTGTCGAGAGCTTTTAAACTGAAAGGTATAAACCAACCTTTGTGATTTATCGAGACTATCCAAGTGAAACACTAGAGATGTGGTGGCACATTTGGCCTAAGCATAAAAAAGAAAAATCACAATGAATTTCCACAGTGGCGCATAGTAATGAAAGGATCGAGGCATGTTGATCAAATGCCTGCAAAATCGGGAAGTGGTACATAACCAACCATCTCAGTCACATGTGCAGCGTCCATGGGAGCGTGACCATGTGTCTACAAGTAATTAACTTGTACGGTGTTCTGGCGGAAGCACAATCCAAAAATGATTCCGGAAGTCACACTGAGATCAACATATCAGCTGAATTACCAGCTGATCATGTAAACAGTTACAAACAGTCAATGTGTGAATTCAAAACCAGACAGGGTGAAAATAATCTTGTCTCAAAGGCCTAAATGCATGTCACACTGACGCGCAAGCCTGTCTACTAACAGTGTGAGTACAGCGGTGGATCTCTCCACCACCAATGTCACCTAGAGTGCTAGGGGAGATACTCCCGGGGGAGAAACTGACAAATTTAAGGTGGATATCTAAACGTTTGTGGCCTGACAAGGTGATCAAATTACTCCGGTTTTACAGATTTAGTAAAATAATATGACATTTCCATTAAACTTATGACCAAAAATGTCTAGATGGTTCTCTTTTGTAAACATTCCCAGAAAACAAAAGGCCTTGAGAAAGTCTGGTGGCCTTGGTGCATTCATTAAGAACAAAATATTTCCATTTATAGAAATACTAAATACTCAGTGTGATTATTTATTTTGGTTAAAATTTAGCACTATAAAATACACAGGTATAAATAATGATTAAATTTTTGCAAGAGTTTACTGTATATGATGATAAAAATGGTAAAGCTGTAGATGGCATTCTGAACGAATATATTAAATCATCGCCTGATAAATTATTATAAATATATGTAGCAATATTTAACTTGGTGTATACCAATTCATTGGTCTCTTGATGCTAACTACCTATATTTATAAGAATTAGGGAGTACTCACTTTCTGAGAAGTATAGGCCGATTACTTTACTTAGTTGTGTAAGCAAATTGTTAAAATCAATTTTAAACCATAGATTAAGTATTTTCTAGAAAAAATACTTAAAGAAAATCAAGCAGGAATCAGGAAATGCTACACAACTATTGACCATATCTTTGCCATAAAATCAATTATAGATATTTTAAGAAAATCTAATAAGAAGATATTCTGCCTTTTTGAAGACTTCATTCCATTCTTAAAGACATTGAACCAGGAATGCCAGGCATGTGACTAAGACCCAGCAGTCCTGCATATTTCACAGTAGGGAGTCCAATAAAACTGACAGGGTCATTGATAGACTAGCTTCTTATTATATAATCAGTCACTTAAGTTTATGGCTAATATATAGCTACTGCATATAGATACTTAAATTGATTCAATGTCTAAAAATATTTTTTTTTTTTAAAGTATGTTTATATCAAATGAAAAATATTAAGAATAAGAAAGCCAATTTAATATAATTAAATAAATTAATTACTCAAATAAATGCTCAAAGCTTCAAACACATTAGCAAATATACCGGTATGTATCTAACACCAATTAGTTAGGTCTGGATGATTTTCATAAATTAAACGTCCATTTTGTGAATTTGATACAAACGTATCCTAACACCTTTTATACCTGTTAAATATTTCTAACCAATATATTTTTTCAAGCAGTAGCTACATAATTATAAACATAGTTTCTTTGCAAGTTATTTTAAAGATTATAATAGTTATCTTGTAAAAAATAATTTCATGTAGAAATAGAATTACCGGTATTTGATTTAGCAATAGAAGAAGCATTCAGTTGCATTTTTCATGTATTAACTGTTCTTACATAATCTGGTAAAATAAAAGGATAACTTTCATTAATTACATAAAATGCTTATAAAAAGTTAACCATAAACTAAAAATCAATAAAATTTATGACCCTCTTATATGCCTAGGTATCAAGTCTACAGACATTTAGCTGACCGTGAAAAGACAGGATTAATCCCAATAGGGGCAATAAAACAATTAAGAGATTAGACCCATGTGGATTGGGGGGGGGGGGGGGTCACTTATATAGTTGCTGTTCAATGTCTTTAAGATTAGTTTAAAAAATGTACTCAAGTGTAAAGTCGTGTTGTTCATTAAATGGAAACAAATCCCAATTATTTTACTGCAATTGTGGAGTACGCCAAGGTGAAAATCTGTCACCAGTACTGTTCACATTATTTGTTAATGATCTAGAAAATTACTTAGACCTCACAGTGTGAGTCTTGCCCAGGCTGCCCAGGTTTTGAACTCACAACCTCTCGATCAGTAGACAAAAGCTCTAACCACTGAGCTAGCCACGCAGGCATGCATACCTCTGAATTGCTAATCTCTCAAAAGCTACATAAAACATACATCCACACATTATTTGAATATACCTTAGTCAATGGAAATCAATAATAACCTAGCTACTATAAATTCTGATCTAAAACCATGTAAAGATAGTAAGAATGTCCAAAAAATACATCAGTATCAATAAAAATTATACAAAATTATACAATCAGTGTTTCTAACAGCTTGGAAATTGAGGGTCACAAAAGAGCCAATTTTGGGGTTGGGACATCTTTAGGGGGACATGGTCCTCAAAATATGATGGGGAATAATACTGTAGAACTGGTTTTATTCACGTTAGTTTTATTTTCGCTAATATTCGCGAATCGAATACCTCGCGAATTCATAAATGTCGCGAATAAACGCTGAGTTTTATATATTCGAAAATGAGTATGTCCGAAAATAGGCAACATAAGTCAGTACTAGTATTTTATCGTAGAATAATCAGTTTAGTTAATCGGATGAAAGCAACATATCATCAATAATCATATACCTTTAATGTTTGCAATCTATTTTTTTATAATATTGCTTTTACTAAACTATCATTTGTGGAACAATTTTGGACATCGTTTGAACATACTAGTTACAGTTTTTCACACTTGCCTACTGTTTGTAAAGCATAACTTCCACATCAATCCCAAACTATTATCAATCTATTGTTATTATACTTTATTAGATATAAAACACTGAATCACAACTTAAATGTCTAACAGATCAGGTGTGACACACAAATATCAAAGCAACAACAGCGTGTTTTTGATTGCACTTTAATCCTGCCTGGTGACGTCGCGAATTCTTAAATACGCGAATAAAGAAAACAGCTGATTTTTAACAAAAATCGTGAAATTTTGACCTCGCGAAATTGTTCTACAGTAACAGAATTTAAACCTAAAATCTTTTGATCAAGCAGTTCATTTGTGGAAAACTTCAGTTACTGGTCAAACACAAATTCGGATTTCTAATAACTTGTTCAATGAAGCCTACTACCACCTTACTAAACATTTTTTCCAGTTTTATCATTGACTAAATATAAGCAAAAAAATATACTATTGCAAAAAACACGGAAAGCAATAGAAGGGGCATTCTCAATAAATATTGTGTACATTTCTGTATCAAACAATAAATTAAGGAACAATGACACAGTGGATTTCATCAAGCCGAGTTGTTTTCCTTGTGTATGTCAATGGGCGACTATTTGCCAACTTGGTCACATAGACCAAATGATAGACTAAAAGATGCAAGCAGATGACTAACTCATTCCACAGCACAGACAAAGTACAATGTCAAAATGCAAAAATGCTTACCTTTAGGTTCTGTGTAGCATTTGTTGTTCTTGACCTTGGCAACCATTGAGACCAAGACCTTGCCGACAACCCCTGCGCTGATCTTCCTCCTCATGGTGCTGTTTTCCCTTGGTGGTGCTGGGTTATGTCATTGGTGTCAAGGCACATTGTCAACACCACATCTTAAGAAGAGTTCATTACCAACCAAAGGATAAAAAGTAATGGTGTCTGTCTTTTTGTACACCTATTGTCATTGGTACACATTTTGTGTGATGTTTTTATCACCCAACTCATGACATACATTGACTCTTAGAGCAACTTATCCCGCAAATATCTTATATAACACTGTGCAAAATAATTCATTATGCAGAAATCACAAATTTTGTTTCTATTCATTTTCTGCATAATCAGACACATTCATTGATTTTATTGCAGGAAGAAAATGCTATGCCAGAATGCTAAAAGTGATGAATTAAATATAATCCAAAAAATGAATGTGACATATACAGGCCTGATGCAGAAACACCACCCCAGTAGGAAAACCTACCGGTGCCCGGGCAGCTTTCGACATGGTGTAGCCATAATGTCTTAATCAAGTTTTTTACTGGACATAACATAATCATCCTACATGCAACAGTGTTCAGACAAAATGTAAAATCAAACAAATGCTCCAAGAATCGTTATTTCAGTCTGTCATGATCCAAAAGCTAGCAAAATGAGAACTTAGCTATACACTTAATAAACAAATGTGAAGATAACCATCCTTGTTTGTAATTTAGCATTCATGTTAACAAGTAGAACATTCCATGATGTTATTCCTTACTAAATATTCAGTAAATAAAGACAAAACCCTAATTAAAAAAATTTATCAATGCTTAACATCAATCAAAATTAATTATTCCTAGCCCAGCACTCAAAAAATCAAAACAGAAAAAAACTGTCAAGACACTATGTTCCCTGGCACCGTGTGAGGACCCAGATCTGAAGACCAATCGTCTTAGTGCTGAAATAGAAGGTGTACACACATAACAGGCATACCTTACACACACAGATAAAAAATAACATCACAAGCAATGCATCAAAACAGGCCATTCATATCAAATGTCAAATTTATATCACAGTGCTCCAGATAGTGTGGGTACGTGCGTAATTCCCGCACAAAAAATTGTCATTTACGGCCAGCTTAAGCATTGTCATAAAAAATTATGTACATTTACGCATATTGCCATACGTACATTAACGCTTAATTTGTTGCAATTTGGTAGTTAAATTTGCTCAAAATTGAAAAATATGCGCATACATTTATATTCTTTATTTAATTTATCCACAAAGTGAAGCAAAACAGAACTCCGCTACATGTATTTTGAATTTTGACACTAAGATTGTTGATAGTACACTATACAGCTAAGTTTGAGGGGACATAACTCTGCAATGATATGACACTGGGCATGAAAATTGTGTACAACATTTCATATTGATCACATATTTCAAGTTTCAATTCAATCCCTTGAAAAACATTCATGAGCTAAGAATGCCATTGTACACTATATGGCTAAGTTCAAGGGCACATAACTCTGAAATGAGTGAATCGCTTGGCATGAAAATTGTGTCTTGCACATCTACACTTCATAGTGATAACATATTTCAAGTTTCATTGAAATCTTAATCTTATAAGTACTAATGACAGTTCATTGTATTGATAAAATTTGGCAAGTGATGAAAAACTAGCTTTTCACCTTCTTATCAGGGTACATTTGTACATCAGTAACAGGTAAACACTCACCAGATAATTGCTACATGATATATAAACACAAAAAAACTGTCACTGTTTAAACTAAGTACATTTTTTCATGATTCATGAAAATAAGGCACACTTTTGTACAGATACAGCTAGTTGAATGAATAATGCAGTAAAAACCTCAATAATATGCCTATCTTTGGGACCATAATAAATTAACTCCAATTCATTTCTAAGTCTAAGCAGAGACATTGATAACAGAGATTGGCAACTTAAAATATCATGCAAGACATCATTTTGTAAATTCTGTAGCAATTAAAACTCAAAAACCAAATAACATACATATATAAAGTATATATTGAACAACTTGGCAGTTATAGTTTAAATAATAAACTTTCAGAAAATTTATGGATGTGATATAAGTAGATAAGAAGTTCTATTTCCTACAAAATCAATTTTTGGAAAAGTAATAGTCACACGTGCTATTACATATGTCACTAGAGCTTACACGGAGGTGACTATAATAGTAATAACCCCACCTCCACTTTGACACTGAAAGATGAAAGTTGTATCTTGCACATTTACTTGTAAGCCACTTCCATGCGGAACATTGACGCTATTTTCCTATGAAAAGACAACTCCTGTCGTTATTGATTTTTTACCTGTGTGATAAACTAGTTGTTTCCCTTTACGCCCAAAAAAAACAATAAGTGGTCAGTATTGATTTGAGCAAGTTAACCTTATCGAATATGGATTATTTAGCGTTAAACCGAGATCTATATCTCCTGGTCGTTTTTGTGCGATCCGAGTTTAGGGAATTTGAGAGTATTATTTTTCTCACGAGGGGAGGATCATGGTCTTCACACAATAATTAAAAGAAAAAGGTCATATTATGGTTTTTGGAAATACATAATTCCATATTTTAATGTTGATCTTTAAATGAATATTGATGTGAATAACATTGACAAACCAGCAGTAAACTGATGTTGTTTGATTCCAATTTAATGACTTTATATAAGATCAAGGAAAGTACATGCTAGATGAAATATTACAGCAGTAATATATTTTGATTTTTCGGAATCAAACACCTTACAGAACACAGTTCTATACGTGTATCTATATTCATTTCACACAGGGATATAATATTATAGCATCCCTGTTTCACACTACTAAAGGAAATAATTATATGAACGTAAAATTAAAAAATTCAATCGTTCGGCAAAAAAAATATGTTGAGTTTTTCCACGGGCACAGTTAATTTTTCAACTTTCACATTTCTAAAAAAATGCATGTTTTAACACAGCTCGGGACAAGTCAAACTGACATTGTGATTCTTATTGCCCGACCAGATCCAAGTCGTTGTTGGGACACGATCTCTAATGACTGTGCTAAGTAAGGCAAACAAGATATTGGAAACCTTGAAAATATTTTTTTTAAAATTATATCAGTATTCAATATAATTTGTTGTATGTGCTATGAAAACAACAAACGTTTTTCATAAACTAATTATCACTATAAATCTTTTAACCAGACACTAAGCTGACCGTGACCAGACATGATTAGACAGATAAGGGACAATTAAACAATTAAGAGAATAGACCTCCTGTTGCTTTTAGGGTCACTTAAATAGGAGCTGTTCAATGTCTTTAAATTTATATATTTATTGGTTACTGTCCTAGTAGAACTGCATTAGTAAAACTTTTGGGACTTTTAAAATTAAAACGGCACGTTCAATAATAATATTGATAATAATAAATTGGCATTTAATTTGAAATGGCGTATATCAAACATTGCATGTCAATTTTAACACCCGGCCGATACTGCATGAATGAGCAATATCCCTTTAACAGGGCGATAAAATCAATAAATATTACGTAACATCCTGTTAATTGTATATCATCAGTCATAAAAGTGGTCAGAGGCTTTAGCCATAGCTGTATCAGATAATAAAACGTATCCACACGAATGTATTTTCTTAATATTCTTTTCAATCAAAAAGTACATAATTATAGAGATATAGCACGGTATTTTTTTCAATGAAATTGCAAAGAAATAAGAAAAAGCATTTGACAACATAAAATATTGTTGTACATCGATATTGGTTCAAATGAAATATATTTCTTATATTTTATTATCAATTAATCTATTGTTTTGAATTACTACATTCAAAATCAATTGGGCTTTAAAGAATAATTGGAATATTTTTTATAAAATTTAATAATAAGAGTTTTAATAAAAGAGTTTATAAAATCACTTAATCTATGTTTCTGACCCAGCAAGCTCACGACTGGAAAGTTGAAACAAATCCTAGTTTTATAAAATGTGATAAATAACAAGGACTCATATACATACATATTTTCTGAAGATAATCCTTTTTACAGAATATGTTTCCGGTAAAACATGCTCGAGAAAATCATTTAATTTCACCTTCATCAGGTAGTTATCTCAATAAAACTGTCGGCCTTTATTTATTAATTTGTAACAAATATATTTATATTCACAGGGTGACCTTAAAGTAGCCATGTTTATATTTTGAGTTTTTGGACCCGTTTATATAAACCTGATTAAGAAAATAAATATGTATCGAGTTATTGAATTATCGAACAGTTTGCTAAAAATTAGCAGTTTTTTTGTAACATGGTAAAAATATATATACCGACCTGCTAAAGCAATTTAATAATTAGTCACATGTTAAATTAATGAAAGGTCATAATAACAACAACTAATTCGGTAGTTGCTACATCGACTACTGTACATGTACAATGTACTGTACTTACTAGAATATTGATACGGAATCGCGCGCTTGAACGCGAATATCTCCATTTTCAAACTAAATTGGAAGCATTTTCCACATTTTCAAATTTCTTAAAAAATATATTGTAATATAGCTTGGACACCACAGAATACTTCACGAGGTTATAAAAAAATGTCATTTTAGTAAAAAACAACATTATGGCCTGTCAAAAACGAGGTTTAAGAGTATTTTGACAGTTTTCATATAGAATTATGAACAAACGATAGTCACTAACTTCAAACGAAAATGGAAGCAATAAGTTCACATACCACATTAATAAAAATTATATTGAAATAAAGTGCACAGAATGAAGATTACTTCACGAGGTTATAAAAAATTCTCATCTAATGTTATAAACAAGTTATTAGTGTTAAACCATACAGCTCCTATATAAATCTATAGTAAATCAGTTTATCGATAAACGTTATCGGAGTGATCGATAAGACGTTTTCAAGGGAGACAACTTTGCCGATAAGACCGGCCAAGTTACAGAAATGTTCCGCATGAATTATTTCATCTTGCAACAAAATTAAAATGTTCCCTTCTTGTTATCAAAATAGAGCAGTAAATGATTATCAAAAAAATGCATCCAATATTCATCTTTTTTTAAATCTTAATTCCCAAGGTTGTCAATGCAGATCAACAATGCTCCAAATGTCATGTGTACAATTTAACTTAATCCAACAATTAAAAGATAATTTAAATTGAGATTGAGAAAACAAGACCATATCTGATTATCTCAGGTATATCAAAGAAAAATCAATAGCAGGAAAAATTCAGTGAAAATTCATTATTCAGCATTTCTATAAATTCAACCACAAATAACTCATCTTTTCAACCAGTGCCTGCACATAATCCTTAATGTAATGAGGGAGTTCAGTTTGAAGAAGAAGAAGAAGAAATTAAAACATTTCATAAAATATGTTTACAAGTCAATGTTTTCATTCATTTAACCAAAACATTATGTGACACCAATTGTTATGAAACCTGCAGGATGAAAACAATCATTTGAGTTGAGTCAACCTAAATATTTAAGATCTATCAGCAACAGAGCAATGAAATTAGTTAAGTATTGTTTTTAGCCATAATTTGGTAAATCTGTATTGTAAAATGTGTACAGAAGAAACAGCTAGAGTAATAGAAACATAGAAAAATACCTGATCCACATTGAACAGACAAAACACAACTTTCAAACACTTTTGACCCCTACTAAACAACAAACTAGGGTCACTTCCTGCTAAATCATGAGTAAATCTGATTGGTCAGCACCCTCTGTTGACCACAAAATGTATGAATGATTTACAATATTCATCAATAAAATGTTACAACTATGATTGAAATTACAAAACCTTGAACAGCAAGTGTGACTTTTTCAATAGGAAAATTACCTGCTAAACACAAGTTGAACTATAACCTTACACCTTCAAGAGTAACTGTAATACTTTAACAGTTACAGTCATTGTAAGCTATCAACACTTATTTTCTCAAGTTAAATAAGTAAAAAAACATTATAATGAAGAAATCACTCAATTAAATAGCACATTATTAAATTTATCTATTTTTTTACTTATTCAACTTTCATTAGATTACAACATTAAGTTACACAAAAATATGTTACATACTTAAATAACATACATACATACAGCTTTCACCTGTACCCAAAAAGTAGTTTTTAAAAATATTGAATAATTTATAATTTACAATATAAGCTTACAAATCTATAAGAAAGTTACAAACAATTTTCACACTTTCAAATTAATGTATAATTACTAAAAGATAAGCTTCAGATACACTTTTTACAGATTTGACTGATTACAGTATGAATATTAAATACATAGAAACTACCTACAAAAATATAAAAAAACATACATATAAGTTTCATACAACAATCATTCTAATGCTTTTACTTTACAGATAATGTAGACTATATAATATTATGCTAATTTGGTGATCAGATGGGAAACATAAATCAAGGTACTGAAAGCACATTGAACGGGAACATCTGTAGCAACTGCATAGCGGGTGTATTGAAAAGCGTTTGTAGTACTTATGTCTGCATCAAAATTCATGTGCGAACTATCGCTTGTTTTCCAAAACTCATCCTACAAAGAAATCAACTTTTGACTGCTTTGTAGTTCCGAACAACAGCAGAACCTTCAGAGCTTTGATTTACATGTATACTGTTACAGTTAAAAATATGATATTTTGCCATCAAAATCACCACATTGCATGAAAATGACCATCTTCTATTAAATAAGACTTCTGATCTAAAAAGAGATGGATTATCATTTAAAAAGAATTGTTCAAGCCAATTATTGTGTTGTCTCCAAAAAAGTTGCAACATAATTGCAATAAAATAATAGACGTGAAATGGTCTAAGAATGCTCATAACAAAATATGCACAATTTATGATTTCTTATTCCCAGTTTTAAAGTGCTCAAGGTGAGCTATTGTGATTGTGTGTTGTACGTCGTCCCATGCGTGTGTCCATCAATCCGTCAGTGCATCAACAATTGCTTTAAACAACATCTCCTCCTTAAGCAGTTGGTCAATTTCAATGAAACTCAACAGGGATGTTTCTTGCATGAAGCTCTACCACAGTTGTTAAAAGAAAATTTCATTAAAAATTCTGGTTGCTATGGCAATCAATAGGAAAAACTTCAAAAATCTTCTTGTCAAAAACCACAGGGTCTAGAGCTAAGATATTTAGTGTGTAGCAATGTCTGATGGATGTTTACCACATTTGTTCAAATTTTCCCCTGGGGTCAAAACTGGCCCCGCCCCGGGAGGGGGGGGGGTCAATTGATTTATATAGGCTTATTTAGGAAAACTTTAGAAATCTTCTTGTCGACATTTGGTGTTTAGCAGTGTCTAGTGGATGTCTACAAGTTTGTTTAAATTATGGCCCTGGGGTCAAAATTGGCTACCCCCCACAGGTAACTTGATTTTACATATATAGCCTTATATAGGAAAATTTTAAAAATCGTCTTGTCAGAAACTACAATACATAGAACTTAGATATTTTGCGTGTAGCATTGTCTAGTGGACTTCTACCAAGTTTGTTCAAAATATGGCCCTGGGGTAAAAATTGGCCACCCCAAGGTTTACTCTATTTTTATAGGCTTATAGGCTTTTATAGGAAAATTAAAAAATCTTGTCCAAGACCACAAAGCCTAGAACAAAGAAATTTGGTATATATATATTTAGTTATTATAAGTAATATTTTATAATAAAAGATGTACACTCTGATGTATTTGTTGTACGTTGAGGAACTGTGACAAGTAAATGGACACAGGATCACAATGGTCTTAGCATTAAACATAAATATGTCAAAATATCTACACTTAGCAAATCACAAATAAATCCCTCAATGTCAGAGTGCAACTACAAATATTTTGTAGGTGAATTGAACCAGAATTTGAAATATTGTAAGCATTGTAAATATTAACTGAATAAAAAATATACAATTACTTAGCTTCAGTCAGGGTTTGACACTGAAGTTTTTCCATGGATCCCAGAGGACCCCAGATTTTTAAATCAGGGGTTCTCCATGTTTCCTATTTTATTAGGGTCCTTTTTACATTAAAGTTAACAAATGTGTGTAAGCTTCTTCCTGAAGCTTTATCAAGTTTACCAACATCTTTTACCATTTCTTTTATGAGCTGTACGTTGGTCAAAAGCTGTACATAGCTTATGTTATATTTACCTATGGTACACAAAACAATACAAAAATGACAGGCTTGATTTGATATGCAATATCGCTTCTTTACTCTGAACTTGCTCCAATAACAATGTTATTGACACTTTATTTAATGGATTAATAATCCGGTAAATAAATGGATTAATAATCCGGTAAGTGTGCAAAAATAAGTCTTGACATAACTTTAATTCAATGAGTGTTGAGAGCTTAGGTCATATATTTTTTATTTCCAAATTTCAACGTCTTGGACCGATTTGAGTATTTGAGGGTTAAAAAATAGGTCTATATTTGGGCTATAAATGTTCCAGAAATTTCATAAAATTCATTCCAAAATTGCTAAGAACGTGCAAAATTTCACAAACCATCCTGTATATTGTTTGCACCATTCTAATTACCCCCAATAAACATGTCAAGGTGCCTGCAGCGATCTTTTGTTAATTCAATCAATCAATGTCCGTCAATAGGCGGTCGATGGTAATAAGTCAAAACATGTGGTCGATAAGAGGAAAAAAATTAATGAATTGATATGTTGCGTTATAGTTTTTAAGTTAACCCTTTCAATCATAATTTGATTGACATTTATGACAAATTATGTAGCATGCATTGAATTTGAATTTAAGACTTCAAACGTCATACCTTTCGTGGTTAACCTATGATATTGTCAAATGTGTTTAGTTTCATTTAGTATCATTTCGGTCAAATCAAAGGCAGTGAATTGTTTTAGAAGTCATAACAGAAAACAGCATCAAAGAAATTTTAATGTTAAATCTTCAGATTTGTGAAACTTGATATGAACAGTAAACCAATACCTTAAAGTTTCTTATTGAATATGTTTGCATTCATTGTAAAATCACTTACCAAAATATTGTGTATGCATGCAAACATTTGGTGACTTGGTTTAAACGTCTTACTTAAACCTGGCTGTTAACTTTAATTGAAAGACCTAATGAAATATTTATAAATATATACATGCAGTGTCATATTTCAAATAGCATTTACAACAATAATGAAGGGCTGACATGTTTTATTCTAGTATTAAGAAACTGAAATCCAATCAGATTATTTTCCAATTTTGTGTTAAAATTTGATTTTGTTCACATAGATCCATTTATGTAGTCCTTCAGAATTTATCTTCTTTACTGGATTTTTGGGACAATACTTTATTGAGGCAAACAAATGTTGAAATGGACACAGCTGCCTTTTTGTCTTAATGATCGTTTTTTGATCTTCAGCTGATGACATCACTTTGTGCTTTTGTGCACAATGAACAACCATAGTATGATCGTCAAAGTTATCGCAAATTTTCTGTATTCTATAAAATGCAGAGCTTCTTTTTTTGCATTGAAGCCTCAGACTTGTTAGAACACATTGCTATAAGGTGATCTCTTGTCAATCTAACAACATGCTCCATTTCTAAATCTGCTGGACTGTTTGTATAGAGTTTCCCCCCTGTGTTTACAAAGAGTCCATACGGACTCGAATATGCCTGACTTTTGCTCAGCAAAGCAATCTGCAGACGAAGAAGACTGTGTATTTCTAGAGCATAGTTACTTAGATCCAGTATTATGTCCTTTAAATATAACCATCAGTATTTTCAGAACAGCCAGTAACCAACCTCTGTCTGGGTATTTCACCACATCATTCAATTCCATGAATAGAACACCTATTTGTAATACAAGACTTGCATAGTCAGAAAGTGTGTCACAGTTTCCATGCTCTAAGTTATTGCCAAGTTGACATGCATTGAGAATGTTATCTGAAACCGGTTGTACTACTTTCTGTAACCAAAGTGATACAGAGTCACCATCTTTTTGAAATTCAATGTCAGGAACAGTGTTACAATCATTAATGCCTAATTGTTCACATGCAACCTCAATTAAATAAGCCTTCACAAAAGATATTGTATGATCTTTATAATGATTGTAATGGTATTTAACATCATTACCTTCAGCATCTTTCCTTAACAGACAAATCTTTTGTGCATGGAGAGTACAGGGCTTGGTGTTTCATGTATTATACAAAAGTTGGTAAAACACAGTAAGAATAGACATTTTCAAATAGAAAAGCTCAAATGTTATAGGTGTTAAATGGTGAAATCACTCCGTTTCAGTTAATGCTGCTGCTCTTAAACGCTTGGCTCCTGAAAATCATTCTCAGGTTAACTGATCCCCGCCAATAAGAACCTGCATTGGTTCAATGTTTGCACGATTGCAAACAGAAGTAACTAGGTTTTTGTAACTGTCAAGTATTTCGACAACATCTGAATATTTTTGTTCATTTTTAGGCATAACAGGAAGTGGGATAACTTGTTTTTTTTCTCTGAAACTCTGGTAAATCAGCGAACTCAATAATAATTGGTTTGTTTGCTGTTTCTTATGCAAACTTCATCCAGGGGAAGAACTCAGTCATGATTCTGGTGGCAACTAGTTGGGAGATATCCCTTGTCAGTATATGAATTTTCTTCTAAGCACTCAACTAAGCAGTACTATCAGCAATGATTCTGATCTTAACAGACAGACAGATAAACAGACAGGTCATTTATCTGATAAATCACAACAGATATATTAAGTTTCAAGTCATAAATAATTTATTTATGGAGTTTTATACTCAATAACATCTCTTAAAAATATGGTAACAACTTTATGACTTAAGTATAACAACAAAATGTAAGGATCTATTCCACTGATACGACAGAATTAAATTACCAGTGAGCAGTATTTATATATATACACAATAATTTACAATTGAAAAAGACAAAGTCTTTAAAAAAAACTAATGCTTCAATATCATACAACCTTCTGAAAATACAGGCTTGAACTACCTTAAGTTTCTCAAATAGCAGTTTAAAATCTCATAAAAACCAAGTCTAAAGAAACTCTACTGTATTAAACTTAAAAAATCCTGCATTGTTAAATATGTATGGCAAAGTTACCAGAAATCAGAATTTTTAACAATCAATATAACTTAAAATATGTTAAAATTTACTTAAATATTAAATCTCTCGTTTAAAACAATTTGTCCAGCTACGAGCCTGTAATGATGTAGTATACTACTAAATATTGATGATAAAAATCTGTTTTTAGAATTTCTGAGAAAAAATGCGTAAGGATGTTTGCCAGGCAAAATAAGAATCTGAACTAACTTGAAACACAAAAACTGTCAGCTTTTATACATGTTAGTGGTACTAAACTTTGGTAGTACTACCAAATACTGGTAGGAAAGACCAGAAACTGGTAGCGCGTTGCTACCACAAAGTATACTGGTAGCTACCCAAAATTAGTAGATTCTCGTAACAGAAATAACATGACTGCTTACAACAAGGAAAATTACAAATATATATTTATATACATACTAACCAAAGTAATTATCTCTGTAAGTTTACTAAGCTTTAAATAGTAAATAGATTGTTTTCTGTGGCTGAAAATAACTTGCGATTCACTCAAGCATTAACGCTATACCATACACAGCAGACGCTAGACAAACGTTTTAAACACAAACAGTTTCATGTTAATTTGATGGATTAAACAAACGGATTAGTGGTAAATGTGTGCTAAAAATGATTGAATCACAAAATCCTGACAATGAGTGCTGGGGAACTTGGTGACAATAGTTCTATCAAAGTATGGTAAAATTCCCTTGAGAAATTTTGAAGTAGTTGCAAACAAAAGATTATTTCTGTATATATTACATATGCACAAAATAAACAAAGGGCCATAATTCCTTAAAAATACATCAAATCATAAAACCTTTATAATATGCATTGGGTACCTTGATAACAATAATACCATGAAAATTTTAACAAAATCCCTTGAGAAAACAAGGAAACGACAGTATTTCGATCAAATCACAAAACCTGGAATATATGTGTGGGGGTTCTTAGTAACAAAGTCTGTGAAAATCCCATGAAAAATGTAGGAGTAGTATCCTTAAAGAAATGTAGGAATTTTTTAAACACAATGACCCCGTGACCTTTGACCTACAGTCCTGAAAATGCCCAGGAGCTGTAGAGGTTGTCATGAGGAACCTACATATGAAGTCTGATTAATGTAGGTGCAAGCATTTTGATTTTATAGGCAAGGTTACAGTTTGGTACAAACAGACAGACAAACAGAGAGACCAAAAACATAATGCACTGGATCTATTGATACGGGGGCAAATTTTTTTTTCGCTAACTTGGGGTTCATAGCAGATTGCACAACAGTGGGAACCTAGCATTAACATTTGATATGAAAACTTATGAAGCAATATAACATAAACAGTGAACTATTAAACAGTGTAACAAACTGAATACAAAAGAGGAACATGTGTATAACTGATTTATATTCTTCTTCATTTTGCATCTTCATTTAAATCAAATGCAGTCTTCGAATATGCCAGGTCCTGTATTAATTTAGTAGTGATCTGTTGAAATTTGAGCTGATATTTTGTCGAAAACACATAATTAATTGAGTTCCAAAAGTTTTCTCTTAATTATAATACCAAAAGATGTTCCAGTATGTAATAATTATTCTATAAAAGTTGTGTAAACACAACTAATAACTCAAATTCAGGTTAACATTCGGTCTGGTAAAAGTTCATTTGGTCTGGTAAAAGTTCATTTGTTCTGGTAAAAGTTCATTTGGTCTGGTAAAAGTTCATTTGGTCTGGTAAAAGTTCATTTGGTGTGGTAAAATTTGTTCCTTTACAAGACCAAATGTCCTCTGCTTGAAAGTCATTTGTGAAGACTGCAAATGTGTCACATATTCAGATCTTTGGACAAAAATATCAAACAGTAGTTTGCCGAACCATAACAACTATTTTCTTAGGAGTTATATACATGTACCTGAAAGGAGGCCTTTTCTATGAAAAACATGAGAGCCACACTTTCGAAGTTCAAAATATTTTGCAATTTATAAATTGTCACAATGTTTGTTGTATTACATGTTTTTAAGGTATATCCTTGCAAAAAAGCTAGAAAAAGGCCTGAAACTAACATAAAAATTTAACACAAAATCTGAAACCCAACAAAACAAAGTTGGAACAGATATACTTTCTGGCTAGTCTGTTCATCAGCCAAAGTCATGACAATCATCTTTTGTACTAATGACAACTCCTGGTATTGTGTTTTCATTAGCGTTCCAAACACAGTAGATATCCTAGGAATAAGTCTCTGAACACATTTGGTATTCCCTATCTTTGATGTTGGCAGAGAAACTGCCAAGAGCACTTCAGCCAGCAATGGTTGCTGTTCTAACAATTTGTTAATGACTTCATGCCATTTGAATTCAGCAAGGTCACAGAATTCCTTTTGGGCCAGAACACTTGTCATTCTTTTGCTGCATATTCAATTTCATTTGACAATGCCACAATAATGCTCCCTCTTAAAGGCGAAGACAATATGTGCGCTGCAACTTCTCTTGAGGGGCTGGAGCCTTAATGAAGCAGAAAATGTTAAATGTTATTCAATATCTCAAAGAAAATACATATAAATATTTTTATTGCCAACTGTCCAAAATATCTGTCAATAAATATGTCTTTCATGAAAAAAAATGGCAAAAGATCCTGAAATACATGTCAAATATTCAGTTGGTCACAGAAAAAATTGTTGTACTAGGCTAAATTTTTGTCTGGCATTACCAGTATCTACCAAACTTAATAGATAAAGCTGTAATTACTCTAAACAAATATCAATAAAGGTCAAGGTAAAGGTTTTTTGTTTTCAATTAACAGTCTTCGAATTTAGCACCAGTCCTTGGACCGAGTCCACCAAATTAGCCATCGGTCCGTTAAATTTGAAAAGGTCAGTGGTCCAACGGTCCAGTAAATTTTTCAGTGATAATTTTACCATTTTTCAGAACAAAAAATGAAATATTTGAATCACACTAAAAAATATGACATATAACCAAATTATATAAAATTTCGTGTATTCTCATTTTGGTCCACTAAAAGTTCATTCGGTCCAGTAATATTTGCATTTTCACTGGACCAAATGTCCAGTGCTAAAAAAAGTTTTTTGTGAAGACTGAATTAACTATAAAAATCATATTTATTTGTGGAGTAATCATTTACACTTCAAAAATTTGTCAAGCTCTAACTAGTGTATACTGTTAAAATAAGTGTAAAGGTAAGCATATGTAAAATGGAAAGGTTTGAATTCAAAGTAAGCAAAACATTTACAGTGATACTTACTTAATTTCTGTTTGATATCATGTATGTCAGCCTCTTTTAACTCTGAGTAGATCCATAAACGTCTCAGTGCAGCAGTATTAAGATTTTCAGCACACATTTGTCTGAAATGGCATGATCAATTGTAAAGTGATGTTAAACTATGATGTTTTTATAGCAAAATGTAGTATTCTGTTTTGTTTTTACAAAATCATGTACCAATAGTAAGAAAAATTATTCTATGTCTGGTTGGAATAAAGCAGCATACCAAGTCCAAAGAAAGCTCTTAAAATAACTCCAATGAGAGTAAATCATGAAGAATGACTTTGTATAACTGATTAACTGCTTATTTTGTTCACTGTTTAAAATAATAGTAAGCAATTACTTTTTAAATGAAATGTTTCTTACCTATTTTGATGAGGAAAAGACCATTCAGTATGTGTTCCCACACTCACTATTTCCACATGTCTCAGGCAGTAGTGTTCATCGGAAGCTGAAGAGTTACAGACAGGTTCGCTGAATGTAACATTCAATCACCAAGCTGCCATCTTACAGGATTTCCCTATTAATAATCATATGTTTATCAATTTGACAAGTTTCCCTTAGCATTAATTAAAAGTTAGTGAAAGCTGCATGCAGCCATAACACTTGTTTTTTTGGAGTTGAGATCAATGAAATATGCGTCATATGTGTTGTTTGCTGAAAGTTTGCTGAATATCTACCTGGTAATTAAAAATGGCAAAATTATGGTTTATATTAAAGTTTTGGATGATGATGATGACTCAAATGTTGACCTATCATGGATCACAATAGCTAGAATAGCTGAAAATCATTTGAAATATACATAAAAATTATATTGTATGCAGATATATCATTTGGTTGTAATATTCATATCATGCCACATCTTCAGCTTAGAACATGTATATACATGTAGTTGAATGAATTATTACTACCTGAATACTTGTTGACCAACAAAGTATGGCAAATTAAATGTTAGAGATGATTTAAAACATATTCTATTACCAGTTTCTGTTTTTTCCACCTAACTTGTTGTACATGTTAACTTATTCCAGAAAATGTTTTCAGATTCACCTTCTTTCCATGATGCCTGACTGTATTCTCTCAAGAATGATTTCTCATCAGCCGACCATCTATATATGCTTGATTTTTTCATCCTAGATTATAGATAGAAGATATAAATCAGTTTGTTTACAATGTTTATAAATGGGCTGAATAAGGCATAGCAATCATGAAGGTTAAAAGTTAAATGTATTTTAATACTTATTTTGATAAATAATATAAAACCTCAGAGATTGTTTACAGTGGTCAGTATAAAATTAATCACCAGTTCAATCCATTTATTCTCCTGTTTAGGCGTCATCCCAGTTGGTGTAGGCACAAGCCTTTTACTACCCCATTTCTGAGGGGTACATAAATCTTTGTATCTAACATAGGTGTGGTCAGATCCTGATCTCCATTCATCTTATATCACCAGGAAACCAGGATTCCTTTCTCTAGATTTGATGTATGTGTGATCCATCTGAAATTGGTTATACAATATTAATCAATATTTAACCAACATGTCCCCAACAATATCATGTGTATAAACAAAGCTGCTGCTTCAGCCCTCAAAGTAATAAAGTCACATTTTTTTCAATGCTACTGCATTACCATGTTACTTTTGTAGGTAGTATGTACCCCGCCCCAAGCCCAACTTTGGATTTGGAGGGTTAGGCTTTTCTTTGGCCCTTGTGGAGTGAAGGTCGCAGTGGTTGAAAACAGTGTATTGCCTATGCCATAAGGCACATGTATGTAATTGACAAGTAACATGTATTAATTCAGTTTACTTCATTGATCAGTTCAATTTCCCAGCAAGGTAAATTCTAAGTATAATTCATTCAATATTGAAGAATCATGATAATGGAATGTAGTATAAATTTACATATGCAACATATTTGTATTGTTGTTAAATATCAAATTTACTCATTTTACAGTGACGATGTTTTCAGTTTCAGCAACTGACAGAAATTGAACTATCTTGATACCTGTCCGAAACCTACTCAACTTATACAGAATATCTCATTATGAGTCAGTCAGACTTCAGTATTCCAGATAGTATGCGTATCTGCGTAAAATACGCATCAGAAATGGTCTGATACGCTACGAAATATTACAAAAACGTTCAAAATCGGACCAAACTTAGTTGTATTTGTTTACCGGAGACGATTTATGCAAATGAAGTATACATCGACTAAGGGAGATAAATCTTCCATAATTACGTTTATCTAAAAACCAATACGGACCCGTACTTTTCCCGAATTTCGTAGAGTCGAATTTGTAAAATCAACAACATTATGTTTGCCGATTGTGCCACTAATTACGAGATGTTCGAGGCGTTGATAAGTTTGAGAATGCGTTCACGTTTTCGTATTAAATAATTATGTAGCACAAAAAAATGGCGCAGAATTTTTCAATATTTTCGTCATTTCTATGCGGCCATTTTCTTTGCTAAAAAGTTATTTGTGTTTCACACATGAATATATTTCCCCCGGGATATCTTCTGATTTTTTACCTGCATCTAAACATGTGCGATCTGATGTATGACCTCGTGATACGTTTATTTTTTCTGTCAGGTAATGAATATATCGTAACTTTTTGTGATGAGGTACGGGTAATGGGCGGCTTGTAAACTTACCATGGCAACTATAATATGATGTGTGCTATGAATTAATTAGAAAAATATCATTTGATACGGTTCACAACATCAAACGGTACGAAATAAATGATTATTTTACACCTTATTAGTCAGATTGCACCATAAAAACATTCAAATCACAACGGTAGTAATGAGTCTATACTTCTAACAATACAGTTCAATTAGATTAGCGGATCAACTCTAACCGACCGGGAAATACCTTAAAGTCCCTTGAGCTTTTTGCTATAAAAATATGATATTGAAAAAATACGATAATGCTATAAAGTATGCACGGGAGGAAAACACACAGGATTCCTCTGTTATAGAACAAACAAACTGTTAGGACCGATACATGTATATGCTTATGGGACTTTAAAGTATAAATAACATGATCATCGTTAACATCGAACACGATCTATTCTAAGAGCTTAACAAAAGAAAACTATCATTAGTTTCTTCCTCTTACTTTACTACATGTTGTAATGAAACACAGATTAACATTTTAAATCATGGAAACCAAGACACCAAATAACCGACTACAAGATACAGCCATGAAGAAGAGCAGCATTTCAAAGAAGGTTTGACGGTGGCAGCGTAATTTATGTATTAATGCCTCGTTTGTTAAAACCTCGACTTTGGTGATGGAGTGATTATATTCCCTGACTAAGAATCATCATCCAATGTAAGCTTGGTTCCTGGCTGGGACTAAATTTCACACGCGAAGAAGCTGTCCAGCTAGCTTTCGGAAGGTCGGTGATTCCATCTAGGTTTTGTCATATTGTCAACAATGTTACGTGAAGCAGGCAAAGTTGAATTTATTCAGTACAATTTGCACGAACAATTATTTCTAGAATCTATATTGACAAGAATATGAACAATTAGATAAGAATCATAATAAAATGACATAAAATGTCAACGCAGAGCTTCCGTATTTTTATAGATAAGCCGTTTCAACTTCAAAATAATGATTGTGTCCACATGTCGAATCAGATGTTACGTACAGTTAAGTGCCGTCATTGCTTATCAAAACTATTAGTACAAGTTCTTTAATAGAGTGTTAAGGAGGTTCTAAAATCATTGGTTGGATGCGTAGATTAAAAACATAAACTTAGTAAATACAGTACAACCTCTCCCGTGCGGCTCTCTCTCGAGCAACAACCTCCCTTCAGCAATAGCATGATTTTTCTCATTGCGCGGTTTTACTATTAATTTAACCTCTCTAGGGCAACGACCTCTCAGCATCTCAACAACAACATAATTTTGCAACTCACAAAGGGTGTTGCTTTGGAGTGTTTGCGCTGTATTGATGTGTTTGTGTCAGGGAATCCGCATACTCAACTATTGATTTTACATTTATTATGCAGTCAGTGATGCTAAAATACAAACATGTTGCCGGTAGAAAACGGTATACGTATGTATACACGGTATGTTTTGTAGACTTCAAAACAGTCGCATTGGTTCATTTGAAATACCCCGGTTTGGAGGCGCAAATTGCGGCACGTTTTGTAGGAAGCTAAATTAATATTCATGGAAACTATACCACTTATGATCATTTTAAAATAAAATATTGTTGTAGATGCGACCTTTTAACCATTTTGAAAAATTATGTTTTTTTTGCAATTCTGAACTACATTCAGACAGAAACAAGACATGTTCAGTAGTGTGAAGTTCCATTATATTAAAAGATATAAAAAGGTCGTATCTACAAAGTACAACCTTTTAGCACTGAGTCATCGATAAGGTTGTGAAAACAATGTCATTTCACACTCCCCAACACCATGCATAGAGTTATGTAATACATGTACAAATGTACAATGTATATCTTTTCTAAAAGCGTTGTTCAAAATGAAAACGATGTTTTTATGGCATAACAATTACACGTATATACATGTAATATACACTTGGGGCTATTTCTGACCCGATACTTTTTAAATTCCGTTTTCTCGAATAAAAAAGTTCAATACATTTGCCATCACAGTATAAGCAAAGATCCAGCAGAATGTAGACCTTCGGTTCTTAACTTGAAATTCATTGTTAGTGATCCAAGATGCTTTTCACTGGACGTAATGTCAGAACAACCAACAAGTACGTGTTATTTGATTTTTTGCGCATATGCGGGATGTTGTACGATTTTCGGATAGACTTTGGTTCAAGTTAATTGTCATACAAGGACAGTGCAATGTGAACTAAAATATCCTTAAACCATATACCATTTAACATATTTTGTTATTTATGTCGTTTTTGCTAAATAAAAAATTATGCATCAGTTTCTGAGTTTATCAACAGTTACTATGAAGACTTGCTATGAATTGAAATGATGTACTTTGTATATTCATAGATTCTTTTGAGAACTCCGTGAAACAATTGGTGACATTAGAAAAGACAGATACCATTGCCTAATATGATTTTGATGTGATAAACATTTAGGTAGATAAACATTGCTTTGCGTGAACACTTTTGGGTGCAAATATATTCAGCCACTGATTTGCTGTATAAATGTTTGATATGAACATGAAATCCAAGGACAACTGTATACATGTAATCTTAAAATCATTATTACCTTGTTTACATCTTGTTGTTAATGCACATATTGTCCAGCTGAAAGCACATGTATGCAAGTACTTCATTGCCACTTCATCAATTATAATTTATTTAATATTTTGTGCAGTTAGTTGAATAGAGTATGATACTACAAGTAAACATGCAATAGTATCATTGGCAATATGAATTCAGTGAAGCAAATGGTATCAGTAAACTTTATAAAATGCATTTGTATGACTTTGAAATAAATGCTGCACAACTGAAAGATGTTTTTGTTATTAACCATTAATGTTCAGATATGGATGAAATATTCTACAACTAAACATATGTTTTTCATTCCAGGTTGGAGGTAACAGTTTAACATCAACAAGAATTGTACACCAGATGAAATTTTTCAAGACATTCATTCAAAACTGAATCACCAATGTTTACAATATGTTCAAGAAAATACCGATATCAGCACTTTAATGTAGCATTTTAAAACATAAGTAGGCGCCTTGTTCGTAGTTCTTTCTGCGTATGCACACAAAAAGCTTTTTTCCAATGCTCAAGATACAATTTTTTTAGCATATAGTGACTATATACTCAACAAAAAAAGAAACTTTACATATTTTAGGTAAGATTTCCATTGACGCAACTTTAGTTGACTGTGTATACACCAAAATTCCCCTTGCATTGATAAAATTAGTGGTATGTAATGCAGTGGACTACAGCCGATACAGTTCGTTCAAGAAATTAACAGTTTATGCAAACATTTGACCAAAAATGCAACAGTAAATATGCTCTTATTTTAATTCAAAGGGAGGTAATTTGAAAATATCAATGTTTGACTCAAACTGTATTAATCAGGGTTAGACATTTTCAATATCAAACTTGTTTTTTCTTTACAGCAATACAGGTATTAATGTTTACAACATTAAAACAGACCAACAGCCAAATAAAGGATAGTTGAATACCCATAATGCTGTTTTAAAAAATCAGTAATTCCTCTTTCCGTTTAGTAATTCTGAGTTGTTTTCCCTGGAATTCTTCAACAGGGTGGACAGTTAAAATGTCACGATGTCTGTCCTTGGTGGTTTTTTTAATGAGCATTGAAATATCAATACATTAATCATGTATAGTTTCTTATTTTGCTGAGTATATATAACACCTGCATTTTTGCCTGTTACAGGAGGCCTACTGAATGGCGCGTGGTTCACTGTTGAAATGGATTTGAAGGAGAAATTGGTCTCCTCATCGGAAAAGCCACCATAAAGTCATGTTTCCACTGTCCAATCAATAGTTCATTCTCGGCGCAGTTGAAGCAGATTGATATTGGCGAGATTATGCCATCAGCTTTCTTCAAAACGCAAACAGGTTCACGTCCTGATTTATCAATCCTGATAACCGCACTCGACTGATAACCACAAATATAAATGTTGTTATTCGTATCAATGCATATTCCTCGAGGTGCAATAAGATCAGGGTGATATATTGTAGTTAAAGTTTTTCCATTTTTGTCTAGGACGACTACATGACTTCTCGCCTCATTTGTGATGTACATTCTCTCTCCATCTGCTCTGAAGAGAAAATACTTCACAGATCTATAATAGGACAAATTTGAATAAAAAAAACCAAGTGGTTCGCATGTCATGGAATATTTATATATCCTTTGTGAATCTCCAACATAAAGTTTATCCCCATAATGCGCGATGCAATGGCATTCGTGTTTCATTGGAAAGGCATCAGTAACTGTCATACCTTGTCTCTTAACAGAAATAAGTAACACAGTGGTATTCATCGTCAATGCAATAACTTCGTTCGAGACAACGCAAGCTACGTTCGGTTTTTCTGGTATATACATCGAGTCTACAACATATTTGTCTTCAGACAGCAGCTTCAATTTTTGATTGTAGTTATCAACAATGACTGCGGTACCATTTGGCAGAAAACAACATCCGGTCACGTGGCATCGTTCCTTGTCATCTGACAGCTTAACGCTAAATGAATGATGATCTTGAAAATGTGGTCGTTGGGTAACCTCGGTATTTGAGTCCATCTCTTCATTTATATTCGACGCTGAGTTCGATGCTCTGCAAAATAGAGAATGGTAGAGAATATTACGTGAGTGTACATGTCTAAATTTCTGTGTTCTTGTTAAAACTTTGCATCTCAGCATTTGTGTGAGCATTCAGAATAATGAATCAAAACTTAAGAAGGCGGCTTATGCTTAACGAGATGAATATGGGCTCGGCATGTTGCAGGTAGGCGTTCCAGGTTGCCCCACCTTGAATGCGTCCAATGTGTTTAATGCATGTGGAATCGTCTTCAAAATCGAAGGAAGTGTAGTGCATTTACATGGTGGTGGCCTTCCGAATTCGTTCACGAAAACCGGCCAACCGGGAATCCAAACTAGTAGGTCTAGTGGCCGTTCTAGGTGTACAACATATACACAAGGCCGATACATTGTTGTTTAGGCTCAGTACAGTCGTTTCAGAACGCTACTTTTTTTCAAAACAGCTTATAGAATATAACACATTTACGAATATCTACCCCCAAAAATAAGAAAAGATTGCATGATACTGGTATGAATGCCAGACGTCCTGTCATTCGTGTTCTTTTGACGAATATTCACGTCAGAAAACGCCCTTTTTGGGCCCGTGACCATGTGTAATGACAACCCACAACCCCAGTGTTGTTTACTGAAGAGTCTAGAGGGTGGAGAAGACCACATTGACGTTTTTGCACCTGAGAGAATAAAGTTATGTTCTGTTCTATGATACAAATGCATTGAACTTCAAATAGCATTTCTGATATTATGCCAAACCACAACTTATCAAGGGCAACATCACACAGCAATGCCTGCATGATTTACTAACCAATCAACTATTAAAACAAGAGCAGACGAACAGATTCAGTCAAACATGACAGGTTACGCGACGAATAGCCAGTCCAATGATTGACCAATCATAATGACCGACATCACCATCCAAATGGCTAATCAAATGACCAGGATTACCCAAACTAGTAATAGACACTATACTATATACCCACAAACAACTAGAACAAATTCGTACCCATGACTAAAATTCGTCTAGAAAAATTACTACATGTATATGTACATTTTGTTTTTAGGATTACAAATGTACCTGACAAGTAGGAAAGGTAGATCTCAACACATTTCTGTTTAATTCATCATTTAAACATACATTTTACAAGAATATACGGTGCGATTCATCCTCGTAATATTTTCGTACATTTGTAGTCTGAAACTCAAGGGCCGGCACCAAAATGGGTCGGTCAGAGAAGCATAAATGCGATTATGTTCATTCTTGCCTTATCTAAGAGCACACAAAAACAACGTACCGATTCTTTGACTGTACTTTCTTCACTGTCATCAGTATCGTCTTGTGTTCCCTCAGTATCTTTGTGTGCATCTGTGTACACGACAGACAGAACGTCTTCTGACATATACCGCAGTAACAAACTGCTTCCTTGTCCATTAAATCCTGCTTACACGGATCACATATTTTGGAATACTCCACATCGGACGATGGTCTCATTCTTAGCTCGCATACGTCTATGCTTTCCTCTTCCATTCCGACTACATTAAGCTTTGCTTTATCACTGTAAACTTTTCCTTCTTGCTAAACGAATTACCAACTGTATTAACAGTAATGGCGGCCGATAGCGACTTTTTCCAGATTGTATTATACGAAAATGTTATCATGGACTACAAACACGCACTTCGTCTAGTTTATATCCAGTCTTACGTGACACTTCAAAGGAGTATAAAAAAAACTTACTACACTTCAAACTCGTTGCAGTTGTTAACTACATATTGTGTTATTTACACATTTAGACGCAGATCAATACTTCAGTAGATAAAGTGGTTTAAAGGGTCTATTGCGTGAATCATCACATTTTCAAAATGAGAAAAAAAAACATTAATGGAGCTGATAAACTGCTAGTCTGGTTCCCTGCCTAATATTCATCCTATCAAGTAGTGTCAGGGTCAGGTAATACTACAATCGTAACAACTCGGGCATTTCCGTAACTGAGAAATACGCACTTTCGTTAGACAAACGCCGAGGAGTTCCGATTGGTAATACTACTAGACTGGTTCCCTGCCTAATATTCATCCTACCAAGTAGTGTCAGGGTCAGGTAATACAGACTGATAAACTACAGTCACATAGATAGGTAAAGAAAAGATTCATTATCATGATAGTAGGGTCATTAAGTGAAAGCACATCTTTAACGGTGCAGCAAGTTTAAACCACCGAGCTGGACATTTTGACCGAATAATGTGGAATCTGTCTGGTCCCATGTAGGATTCGAACTTACAGCGGTCAGCTCCGATGTAGACCACTCCTTTAATTTGCTTTCTTTCAGTTATATTCACCTGTCTTCGTTTAACGAAGGTGAATCATTTTCGGAAAATGACAAAAATAGGTCTAAGAATTTCAGAAAATGACAATAGATTGTACCTTGACCTGAAACATAATCGTATCTATTTATACATTTGTGATCATGTTCTATTTTACGACAGAGATTACGGAATAAACTACTACATTGGATTATTATGATAACTTGCGACATTTAAATTTAATACGTACTTTGTATCTTTATATCAAGGCTACAATAAGTACTTTTAACACTCGTGCGAACTAGCTAAGGTCACGTGAATAGTACTTAACTGTTGCTTGGTTTTAATTTTTATAATATGCATAAAAAACAACGAAAGAAGAACATGTATAAACGTGTGTAGTATTATAATGTAATAACTTCATTAATAAGATAAACTCTATTTAAAGAATGTCTTCCTTTGTTGCGAAACCTGTGTCATTTTGACACACACAGGAAATTTCCAACCTTAAACGGTCATAATATTGTGGACGTATCGAAATCGAACAAAGCGACCGAGGGACAATCTACTGTGACTGAATTCCCCATAGAAAGATGTAGCATTCACCAGAGTAAAATTGTTGATATGTATTGTAAAGATCATGACGCAGTTGGGTGTTCTGTCTGCTTCGTTAAAGATCACAGGTACAAATATTTAGATATGTATATTTCTTCGTTTTTGATGCGTAAAAATGTTTGTTTCTGGTTTCATGCTCATTAAGAAACATAGTAGGTATGTAGCGATTTTTAATATTTTTGTTATCTATTTTGAAAGCCGCTGCGGATTTGACAAAAGAGAGGCAGTGCCTCCGGCCTAATAAAAAGTCAAGGGTTTCAGATTTCTAAAATATTGTGTATTATTTATTTTCGCGTGTGGTTTTTTTCAGTCTCTTGTAAAATGATTTTGGTAAAGCATCTGAAAACCTAGTTTCGTGGCATTGTCGCGATTCTTTTGCTGTTTTATAATTAATGTGTTGTTTGTTATTGTTTGTGATGTTCGTGAAGATTCAGCATTCGTCGATTGTTAAGTTTGAATATGCCCAATACTATTTTTATTTCACTGTGTATTTATTTGCTCTTGAATAATTTGTCAAGGCTTATGGTTTTAGAGATTTTTCAATATGTTTGCTATATTTTCTGGACTTCCTTTTCTTATGCAATATGTATAGTTTATCAATTCGCAGAGCTTAATTCTTGTGGCAGTCATAATTTAAGTTTTGAGACCGAATTTAAAGACCCATAAGCTTTTTGCTATAAAACATATATGCAAAAATCAAACAATTGCTGATATTATCCCAAGATGATTATTACCGACGAAACAAGCCATTTTTCTTCTAAAAACACTCATTTCACTGTGATTTTTGCTTTTGTAAACTTGAAATATGTAGAGCGCAAGACGTCATTCTACTACGTGTGCATAGCATGACTGCGGGGAAAACTCAGGTGTTCTATAAATAGTTTTTATTTCAGTGATATTGAAAAAAATACGATAGTAGTTTCGGAAACATTTTTTCTTGCTATAAAGTATGCACGGGAGGAAAACACACCGGATTCCTCTGTTATAGAACAAACAGAAACTATTAAGACTAATACATTGATAAGCTTATAGGACTTTAACGCTTGTCTAGTGATATCAAATAGACAGTTTTCTTGATACTTATAATTCCAGAGTTTGTAACGAAAATGGTATACAATCAGTTACGGACATGATAAACACTATCTTCAACTTGTCTGATTGCACGAGAACACGGAAATGTTTGAATGAGACGATGGTTCAAGTGAAAGCAATAAGCAAATCGAAAGACGCCACTCTACAAGCATTGATGAATGCAAAGGAAGAAGCTCTTGAAAAGGTTGAGATTTTTAAGAATGAACTGGAAACTGCTGTCAGGAAAGTGACTGCGTATACGAGACAAGAAGTGGAAGAGGCATATAAGGAATTAGTAGAAGAAATTACAAATCAGAAGCAAAAGGCAGAGAAGATCGAAAGTGACTTACAGGCGTTAGATGACAAGCTAAAGCATTCCGAAAGGAACAGAGCTCAGCAATTTGTTTGCTCGAAAATAGTCCAAGACAAGATAAAAGAAGTAGACGCGGAGAAAATTAACCTAAACACGGATCTTGATACACATATTGGTTTATCATACTGTCCAAACCAATTATTAATGCAATATATCAATACATTAAAGGGATCTGGCCAAGTGCAGAAACAAGGCATCCAAGACGCCCTCAAAGGTAGAACCTTTATACATTTATAATACGCTTATACCTTTAAATACTTACTGATTCTATAAAATGCTTTTCTGAAATGACATGGCATTTAGTAACACTAACAGATCGAATTTCAAGAGACGGGCTGACTTAAGGCGTTGATTTATTGTAGATACAAGTATCAAAGCAGTGTACGTGTATTTTAATGGATTAATCGATAGCATTATTTTAAATACTTTCTTAACACTGTAGCAAACATATTTTCATTTGAGTATTGGTTCGTGAACTCACAGCTATGGATGATGGTAGTAGTAGTTATTGCCAAATCTTTTAGAATAATCTTGGTTAAATAAATTCACTCTTTCAGCGCACCAAATGTATTTAGAAGAAGTGGGGTCCTTTTATAAAATTGATATTTTCTCAAATCCACCACCGGTTTGTCCGTCCTTCTTTTATGTGTACATGGATAGAAGTAATACCACGTAAAGCTACAGGTATAATTTGCAACCTCATTTCGATTAATTTGACAATTTTCTTTTAATTTGCTTGTTATACATGTATTTTGTAGCATGCCAATTTAAGTATTTAACAATCGATCTTCTATAATATTGATACTTAAGCAAACTGCATATTTTGCGACTGACTTTAATCGTATGTATATGCGTATTTCGAAAGGGTATCTATGACGGGAAAAGATGTTGAGAAGAAGTATTGACCAATAACGAGGAATATTTAAAGGTAATTTTATATCATTTATGTATCTAATTATCCCGATGCGAGCAGTCAGTGAGGTGAAATCCGTTGAAGCTCATAATGTATGCCCTGTTGGATTAGATTCTCCTGTGACGAATAAAGCGTTGAATCTCAAACAATTTTAACTTCGCGCTGAAAACAATACACAAGAAGGGGTCGTGCTTCTGTGGTTAGTGCATCGGACTTGTAAATCGGCGTTAAGCCGAGAACATGCAAGAAGCTTATTGCGAATAACACTTCTTTTAAAATAAAACTACAACGCATAATACCTTTATTTGTTTTAATTCTTCTTATAAATACTGGCTATAATTATAATAAATCATTGTTTTCGGAATATGAACAATTTATTATACACATGTCTTACATTAATATGAAGTTTCAATCCATATAAGATTCTGGAAAGTTTCCACCGACCAAACAAACCACAAGTTGAAGAAAACTGCTGGTTTACATAAATAAGGAAACATAATTACGTTAGTTAAGATGAAGTTAATCTGTAGGAAAAAATATTGAAGTATTTCTGGACACAATATATTATGGAAATCTTACAGTATTGATTTAGCATTGCTCTTCATCATGCAATATTCTTACTTCCTGTACGATTAGGAACCTTATGTGTCAGTTCATGCAAGATGGAGGGTTTCAAACTCAGACTGACATAATTATGAAAGATTGTGAATGAAAACATTACATGGCTTAAAATAGGTCTCTTCCTCCCATCCCCATCTCTCTGATGATCTGACGATAAGGTTCCGTCAGTCTGCTTAATGGACAAATAAATAACAACTGTAATTTTAAATTTAGCATTATGCTAACTTGCATATCGTGCAAGCAAAGATGAAGCAATTCTTAAAATGACTTGTGAGTGAATTAGAATTCCGGGTATGTGTATACGGGACAAGTAAAGTTTTTTCATCAGAACGAATGTATCGCTTCTGAACAATGTCTGCATTACGTTTATATTAATATTGCTATTCGTCCTCGTATACCTTCATGTAGATCCCTGTCCGTTTTCGGAAGTCGAGAAACGGACCTAAACGTTTAACAAGCCTTCCAGTTTCACCTCCCTGTGAAACACTAGATTGTCCGCTGGCAACGGTTTGGTTGCCTTGATAATCACCTCTCTGATGACTTCTTTTATCTGAATCTGAACCACCTCTAATCTCACCAGATTCTCCAGTAATTTGTCTCGGTCCATCAAATCCAGTATTTTGTCCAGGTCCACCTGATCCCCTTTGGGTGCCATCAATTTGTCCAGGTCCATTAAATCGATTTTGAGTACCAGAATTTTGTCCAGGTCCACGTGATCCCCTTTGGGTGCCATCAATTTGTCCAGGTCCATTGAATCGATTTTGGGTTCCAGCATTTTGTCCAGGTTCACCTGATCCCCTTTGGGTGCCATCAATTTGTCCAGGTCCATTGAATCGATTTTGGGTACCAGAATTTTGTCCAGGTCCACCTGATCCCTCGTATACCTTCATGTAGAACCCTTCCCGTGATCGGAAGTCGAGAAACGGACCTACACGTTTAACAAGTCTTTCAGATTCATCTCCCCGTGAAACACTGGATTGTCCGATAGCAACGGTTTGGTTGCCTTGATAATCTACTCCTTGATGATCTTTTTTATCTGAACCTGAACCACTTCTAATCTCACCTGATCCTCCAGCAGTTTGCCCAATTCCATCAAATCGAATTTGGGTACCTGCATTTTGTCCAGGTCCACCTGATTCCATTTGGGTACCAGCAAATTGTTCAAGTCCACCAAATCCAATTTGGGTTCCAGCATTTTGTCCAGGTCCACCTGATCCCCTTTGGGTGCCATGAATTTGTCCAGGTCCATTGAATCGATTTTGGGTACCAGAATTTTGTCCAGGTCCACCTGATCCCTCGTATACCTTCATGTAGAACCCTTCCCGTGATCGGAAGTCGAGAAACGGACCTACACGTTTAACAAGTCTTTCAGAATCATCTCCCCGTGAAACACTGGATTGTCCGATAGCAACGGTTTGGTTGCCTTGATAATCTACTCCTTGATAATTTTTTTTATCTGAACCTGAACCACTTCTAATCTCACCTGATCCTCCAGCAGTTTGCCCAGTTCCATCAAATCGAATTTGGGTACCTGCATTTTGTCCAGGTCCACCTGATTCCATTTGGGTACCAGCAAATTGTTCAAGTCCACCTGCTCCCATTTGGATACCATCATTTTGTCCGGTTGCACGGAATCCAATTTGAGTACCAGCATTTTGTGTAGGTCCACCTGATCCAATTTGGGTACCAGCATTTTGTCCAAATCCACCAAATCCAATTTGGGTACCAGCAAATTGTTCAAGTCCACCAAATCCAATTTGTGTCCCAGCATTTTGTCCTGATCCACCAAATCCAATTTGGGTACCAGCATTTTGTCCAGATCCAACAAATCCAATTTGGGTTCCAGCATTTTGTCCAGATCCACCAAATCCAATTTGGGTTCCAGCATTTTGTCCAAATCCCCCTGCTCTCATTTGGATAACATCATTTTGTCCGGTTGCACGGAATCCAATTTGAGTACCAGCATTTTGTGTAGGTCCACCTGATCTAATTTGGGTTCCACGTCTAGGTCCACGGAGTCTTGATTGCGCACCAGCATTTTGTCTAGGTCCACCCGAACCAATCTGGATACCACCATTTTGTCTAGGCCCATCTAATCCACTTTGGGTTCCCTCATCGTGTCTACTGAATCCGAATTGAGTAGCTGCATTATGTCGAGGTCCACTGAATCCGATTTGGTTACCAACATTTTGTCCAGATCCAGCGAAACTATCTTTGTTACCTGTAAAATATCTAAGCTGGCCAATTCCATATTGACTTTGTGTATTGTATTCTGTTTCACCGGGTTCTCTTAATGTACTAGCATCGGGTCCAGGCTCATTGAATCCTATTGGAGTACCTGCATTTTGTCTAGGTCCAAAGAATCCTGTGAGTGCATCTGCATATTGTGTCGGTCCAGGAAATCCTATCCGGGTACCAGTGAAACCACGTCCACCAAATCCATCTCTGGTATGCATATAGTATCTAGGGCGACCGTATTCAATGTTTGTTCCTGCAGTCTGATCGCGTTCATCGAATCCACTTCGGATACCTTCTTTGTGTTCAGGTCCATTGGATCTTATCTGTCCATTTGCGATAAAGTGTCTTCTATTGTAAACTCTTCTGTGGTTTTCATTGTATTCATAACCACGATTCCTATTGGCAGCATAACTATAATCTGTCCTATCGGAGCCAGACATTTCATTGTCAGTAAATCTATACTCGTAATTGCCATAACCAGGGTGACCATTACCGGTATTGTCATATCCGGTACTGAAAAAGCGTGGGTAAAACATTGTATCGCTGTCATATCCTGGATAACCAAACCTTTTTCTATAATGACGGAAATACTCATATCCAGGACTTCCATGAAGATGTCCCGCATATCCGAAGCTTCTATGCCGTTTACCAAAGATGTTTCCCCAAAGATATGGTCTTTGTCTTTTATAAGGAAATATCAACCGTGGATAAAATGTTGTTAATCTGCCTTTAATGAAAGGTACTTGTCCAGTTGGACCAATAAATTCTGGAGCTGGTCGATAGTATCCACGAAATAGTAGTTTCTTCGGATGAGTTGTTCCGGCTACAAAGAAAAAAAATATAGTAAGAGTTAAATTCCTAAAAGATAAAGTATCGTCTAGAAAAACGTAGTCATAGTGAATCCGGTGTGAGCAAATATTCAGATGAAGTGAAGGATATTCATCAAACACTCTATACACTATTTCATTTTGATGGATGTAATGAAATACTGTAGAATCATTAATTTTCGTTGGGGATTTAATTTCGTGGTTCGACTCATCCACGAAATCAAATTCCCACGAATTCAAATGCGGAGATAAGGCATTCTTTTCAAAAATCAAAATCCACGAATTTATGTCCCCACGAAATAGCCTTTTTATTAAAAACCACGAAAATTGAACCCAACGAAAATTAATGATTCCACAGTATATACGACGTATATACAGTGAAACCTTTTCAGGTCGGTCCTCACTTGAGCGACAGTATCCCTTTAACAACAGCATAATTCTTTCCCACAGTACAGTTTAACCATTCATTCAAACTCTCCAGAGCAACAACATTCGAACAACAGCAAAATTCTCAAATGGTGTTGCTTTGGAGAGGTTGTAGTGTTTATACACAATGTACAGTGTATTGAAGTAATTTGTCAGATCCCCAGAAATCCACATAACCATGTTCTACAGTATTCAGTACCTTGGAAACATTGGAGACTATCATGAAGCCAAACACATGAAAAAAATATGAAAGAAAGACCATGTACCTACGTCCTATGACAGATAAATTCTATCAATTGCGAATTATTTCATAGATTTGATCTGTCTCCAAAATGAGATGATGCTTTCCTTTTTCAAAACACTTTTTATGTCATGGAATACATTACAATTTCTTTTTAACAAATGAAAAGCGACCATAACTAATCAATTTGCCTTTTTATGGTAAGGTATTCGGTTAATTTAATTCATTAAGAATCATAGTCATTGTTCAGATTGAATTAGGAATAATCAATACTGATTTTTATGTTTGATATGGAAACTACTAAACAGAACCAATTTTTGTAACTATGTTCCTTTTCGAAGAAAGGGGGTTATATTGCTTTGCACATGTCGATCCGTCCGTCCGTTCTTGTCTGGGCAATAAGTACAAAACTATTTTACCCAAGCTCCTCATATTTAGATGAAAGTTTAATAATCACATGCAAATGAGTCAAAATAAGGTCAGTAGGTCAAAGAACAAGGTCTTACTATCCAGTTGGCCTTTAGGGGACATCCGTGTTTCACAAACACTTCTTACTGAATATTGGTGGTGAATATTTTCCTTTTACTTTTAGGATGACTATTAAAAATGCTACAAGAACATCTTTCGATTAGCACTGTCATGAAACCAGAAATAAATAAACAATCTGGAATGATTGACGACGACAAAAAAGGAACAAACTTGGTGAAGAATGCTTGATTTATTTTAACGTTATTGAAGTAAAAGGACAAAAACTATAGCATACAATAAATTATTGTTTGTCTTCTGCAAGGATCTTGTTTATAAATGAGGAACATTTGCTTACATTTCATAATACGCGTATGTGCCTGCATTACTATCTTCTATTCATTTGGGAGCCCAAACCTCCAGACGAAACCATGGTCGGGGATATAAAAATTGATTTCCATGTAAATGCATGTCTTGTTTATTTTATTTATCGCGTGCGCACGTTCAAGCTATCAAGTAAAAAAACATTTCCCATGTCCCCTTTAAGCGACCGTAACAATTAGTTGGAAATCAGTGTATCTTTATTTTTAATCTGTATATTATATGTTAATTTTATATTGTCTTGTTTAATGTAAAAATGTATATTTGAATTTACAATTTTTTTGTATTTTTCTGTAGAACATTCATGGCCACTAGAATCTACCCACATAAATTGTAATAACGTTGCTGCTATTCTGTTGAAAATAACTATTTTCATTGTAATCTTCATTATTGCATTTTGTAACATTATGTTTTTTTAATTTTGTTTTTGTTGAGCTTTGGACAACTCTGCTAGACAGATACCTACATCAGTTATCTTAATTATTGCTTTGACATTATGAAAGTACTAGACTTCTTGAACTAGTGGCCTTTCATTTTTACTACTAGGTAGATTTGTTTACAGTGTATTTACATTGTATATAAAAATGACAAGTATGTATTTTTAAGTATAATTATACAGAGCAAAAAAACACCCAGAAACTTCCGATAACTTTGATTGAATACGGGTTGATGTACCCAAACAATTAAGTGTGATACATCCATTCAAAGATGTTACTATCGCGCATTATCAGTCATTATGGTCATACGTTAACGGATAATTTCAGGAATTTAAATCGAGTGTGGTAAGTGTTTAGGTCAAAATTATCCCCTGATATGGGGTATGACCACCTCTTGACTTTGTTACTTCAGTACATCGCTGCCGCTCAGAATTGATTACAGTGTAGATCTTTATCTGTGGAACATTGTACAAATGTATTCCTGAATTAGTGTTTAACGCAGCTAATTGAGTTTCGTAAGCGGTTCGGTTTGGATGACACGGTACACGTCCGTCTAGATTTTCCCAGACGTCTCGATTGGGTTCAGATCTGAACGTTTAGCGTGTAAGTCATAGAAAAGAGGAATGCTGTGAGAGAATGCCATCACGGTAACGTTCAGCTTTTAAATTGCCGTCAGACTTGCTAAAACAGGTGACAAGCGTTCAGCTCGTCTACGGTAGATTCGTACCCTGTCTTCGGGTCCAACAAGCGAATAAACCGGGTTTTTTTCGCAGCACATTCCGAACAGTTGGCCACTGATTCGATTATTAGGAAGCCCTTGCGTGTAGCAGTGGCAGTTTGGAATGTGTTTTGACGAAATGACGGTCTTGACCACATGTTGCAATGCGTGGTAAGTCTTCAATTGGTACGTACTGCCATTCGTAATCGTGTTCTAAGATTGCGTCTAGCTCGACTAGAACTCACAACAGCTATAATTTCAACTTTATAATTATGTGGAAACACCGGCATCAAGCAAGCCGTTTGCACGTTCAGGTAAATGCCTTAAAATTATTGACATAGTAGAAATTTGTCAAGTGCAAAAATGGGATTTCTTTTTAGAAATTCCAAAGCGTATTTTTTTCAAATGACAACACTGCATGTAAGACTAACAAACAATTATGGTTGGGTACTTCACCATGCCAGCACGTGCAAATCGGGTTTCACGTTGTCAGTTTAAGAAGTTACTCACAATTACTAAAATCGTTGAATCAAGGACAGCCCATGTCAGTGTCAACACCATTTAATTATCGTTTATTAAACGATGACTTTTTAATAGAACACATAATTATCATGCATAAAATCGGAAGTTTCTTTTTTGTTCAGTATAGCAGTACACATAAATCACAGTTTTGACCAATTGTGTGTAAATAGGTTCGTGTTTGATTTAACTGCAGTTTATTTGAGATTACTGTAATTTACATTGCGCTAACACTACGAAATTATATTGTTTTCCTAAATACTTCAACATAGTATAACACGTCTGTAATTGGGACATTGTTTTACGTTGATGTCAATCGCCTTTAATCTAGTATATTATAATCAGATTAAGCTGTTTATACAATTAAAATGAGTGAACCAATACTACGGATTCTTTGTTGAATGTATAAATGAATACAATCGGTAAATTATTTATCAGCACAGCATAGATGATAATAGATCTCCCAGAAATTAACTCGTAAAAAATCCCTCCCAAAAAGAATGCCAACAGACTTAAAACCAATCAACCAATCAAAAACACCGAAACATACACAAAAATGAGACACAGCTCGCACTTTCTTCGAGGGATATCGCATTGAAACGGTCTTCAGCGAATCCATAGTTGGTGAAACTTGGTTCAGAGGCCAAATATCGCACTCACAAAAATAGGACAATGTGGATAAGGCTGCAGATTGACCTGAGCCATCATTGTTTAGCGAAGATAGGAAGTCTTTGTTGTCATATTTTTGCAATATAAAATTAAATCCAAGTATGGAAACTTATATTGCCAAGGACTTATATACATACATGTATGTATATAAGTCCTTGATATTGCTGATTGGTTTGCTAGCTATAGTAGAAAGGAGCATAAGAAGTTAAAGTCCCATTAGCTTTTTGCATGTTAAAATAAAAAGTAGGTCTTATTTTACCTAGAAAGATGTCTTATCAGTGAAACTGACTTTTCTTTGCAATAAAAACATTCCAAAATAATATTTTTAATCACGAAGTACATATAGAAATAGAGCACAGTATTATTTTCAATTATATTGCAAAAAGAATAAGAAAAAGCATTTGACAACATTTTAAAGAGATGTGGCTAAAGAAAATTATGTAAATATTTTAGAGCAAATAATATACATTTCTTACATTTTACTATCATTTTACCTATTGTTCACAATTACTAAATTCAAAAAGCTAATGGGCCTTTAAATGAAAAATGACATAACGTCTGGTATTATGATAAGGATTTCCAACCTTTTATGTATAATCATAAATAGGATACTATATAATGTACTAGTACCACCCTCAATTGTTCAAGTAGTTAACAATGGCGGAAACAGCCGATTTCTGAAACTATCAAAATTCTATGGAGAAGTGTAAAAAAAATCCAACACATATTAAATACAAATAAGAATATTTTCAGTATTGCTACAAGTTTATTGGACTTTTTTTTCTTGGGTGTAACGTCGTGCCAATAGACAGGATTGTTAGACAACTATTTCCAGCTTTACCGGTTTAATGAGACAATGACTCTACATAGCGGTCCCGGGTGGAATTCGAACTCAGAGGATATAGCCGTGAAAGGATAGTGGTCACTAGTCAGAAACCATTATCTTTCAACCATGGAAAACCCTGTTTTGAAAAGAACAGAGTTTAAAGGCACGGTGGATAAGAAATCAGCTGTGGACCGGCGGTTAAACCAGCGATACAAGTTCGATTCCCGGTTGCGATGAATATCGATTTATCTCCACATGTGAAGGACTCGCTGGTTCCCTATGGAACGGTGAATTCATGTGTAATTACTAATTAATGGTTAGAATACAGTCCAGGAAAACTTATTACGTGAATCGTCCACCGTATATAACTAAAAAATTGTTGAAAACAAAACACTACTAGAGATTAATGCACCTATAGGGTAGATAATTACTACGAGCAGTTTAGAATAAAATAATTTCAAACGCAACAACCATTTAACTTATCTAGCATTTTAAACAAATGGCAAAAAAGTCAGCAATAAATGAACATTTACGTTACCTCCAATTCCGCAGCTAACCAACAAAATGAACAGCTGTGACCACATCTTGAAGTCTTGAAGCCCTTAACCTAATGGGAATTCTAAGACGTAAATTCCAAGTCACAAACAAATATAAATGTTTATCGATTGTGTAAATAATTCATTATTTTGATGTGTAGGACTTGCTCAGTGATGAACGATGCGGTGAAATTAATGCATTCAATTTGACGGTAAATGAATTTGGTGTTTATTATATAAAATGTTTTCCATTCTCCAACGATAATAGACATTTAATTATTTCATTATTGCCACCTGCAATTTTTACTGTCAACTTCTCTTAAACACCAAAGTGATAAATGTTAAATTTATCCTGGACACGGAGGTACTACAGTTTCGAGTCCAAAAGGTTGCAACTAGCTTGCATTTGAGACCGATAAGTCTTCGCGCCATTTCCTCAATATATTATGCACTTTTCGTGTTTTTAATTACCCCTCATAAAAAATCAATCCTCCATAATCTTGCCCCCCCCCCCCCCCTCCCCAAAACTACCATAAATAATAACTGGCCAAACAAGAGCATTTTATAACTAAAAGTAAAAACGTTGTAATGAACGCTTGCAATGATCGTACATCTAGCAATTAAAGCCCCAGGGCACGGCTAGTTATTTGCCTAATTAATTCTCATAATTCAAAAAATGATTGTACAATTTGTCATCTAAAACTTCGCCAAGATAAGTTTATTTACTGTTAATCTATTTTTAGAGTTTTACACTGCAAGTATACAAGTAAAGATAAAAAATAGTACATTGAAATGCAATGCACTTAGAACAAATTACAATTATATCATTGCTCACACTGAAACATTATCGATTCAAGAATATTCATACATGAGTTAATGCTCGTCAGTATTTCAAACTCAATGGTGACTGAACATAAATTATTATTTATAACAAAAGTGAATCATTCAAATAACAATAAATTTCATGTGACAAAGGTTAAAGTCTAGCAAAATGACTTAAAGCCAAATAGTTTAGCAAAACATGGTCCTAAGAAATCCCCTGCTTACCACCTGTGGAACTGCCAAATTGCGTTAAATTATTTTGAAGTCAGAGTCACCCCTTGACACCAATTACTTTTTGTTCATTACAGATGCTCAATGTCCAAAACACTCATATTTGCCATCTGAACAAGAATACTTAGTACTTCTATCTAGATTAACAGAGGGCTCAACCCATATAAATCAAAAGCTGTCTAAATCAATGTCCTTAAGGTATTCGGATCCTGATATTGCACTTTTCGGACATATCTGCTGAATACTACACACAAATATCAAAACATTGTGTTACAAAAATAGCACTTCCCAATTATCATTATTTCTTTGATGGTTACCTCAGATATATCAATTTTTACGACACTTTTGTTAAAACATTGTATTACAAAAAATAACACTTCCCAGTTATCATTATTTCTTCGGTAGTTCCCGCAGATATATCAATTTTTACGACGCTTTTGTTAAAACATTGTATTACAAAAAATAACACTTCCCAGTTTTCATTATTACTTCGGTAGTTACCTCAGATATACCATTTTTACGACACTTTTGTTAAAACGTTGTATTACAAAAAATAACACTTCCCAGTTATCATTATTACTTCGGTAATTACCTCAGATATATCAGTTGTTACGACGCTTTTGTTAAAACATTGTATTACAAAAAATAACACTTCCCAGTTATCATTATTACTTTGGTAGTTACCTCAGATATATCAGTTTTTACGACACTAATGTTTCCCTTGTTGTGATACATTAAAGTATATTGCACAATGACCTGTATTTTTCTTTCTTTCAAATTCGATTGATACTGTTTGATTGCATCTTTTTACCATAAGTTTTCATTGAAATTGATTTTCCTTTGAAAAATGGGTTCCTCCCATATACTGTAATGGAAATTTAAAAAGACGATAACTCAAAAAATTGCCATCGTTTTTTAGCTCACCTGATTCATCAGGTGAGCTTTTAGGATCGTTGAATGTCCGTCGTCCGTCCTATACGTCCGCAATTAGATTGTTTACACTCTAGCAAACGCAGGTCTTAACGAATTATGATTAAACTTGCTCACAATGTATATAGCCACAATGTCTCGGCTAAGTTCGATTATGGGCAAAATCGGACAATAACTTCTAGAGTTATGGGCCCTTGAAATACAAAATTTGCTATATTTAGCTTGTTTACACTCTAGCGCCTTCATTTATTCACCAATTGTAATCATATTTTAAGTAAATGTGTATAACGAAAAGATCTTGGACAAGTTCGATTATGGGCAAAATCGGACCCCTTGACTTAGAAAATTTGCTATATTTGAGTTTGTTTACACTCTAGCGCATTCATTTATTCACCAATCCTAATCGTATTTTCAGTAAATGAGTATAACCAAAAGATATTGGACAAGTTCGATTATGGGCGGAATCGGACCCGAACTTCAAGAGTTATGGGCCCTTGATTTTGAAAATTTGCTATATTTTAGCTTGTTTACACACTAGCGCCTTCATTTATACACCGATCCTAATAATATTTACAATGAATGTGTATGACCTGATGGTTTTGGATAAGTTCAGTTATGGGTTGAATCGGACCACAACTTCAAGAGTTATGGGCCCTTGGATTAGAAAGTTTGCTACGTTTTAGCTTGTTTAACAGTATTATACCTTCATTGTTGGTTTTGATCTCAAAATCTACGTAAAAATGATTTTTACGTGATGGAAACTATATTACCTGGTCATTAATTATTGGCCTTTGTTCTCAGGTGAGCGATAAAGGGCCAATGTGGCCCTCTTGTTTATATTTTCATTGTAAATCATTTTCTATCATGGAAATCTTTACAAATTATAACATTTCCAAAGAAATCTGTCCGCCCCATTTTGAGATAATAATTTTGGGCACTATGATCCGAAATCCTTAAGGTAACAATTACAAAACTTTGTGAAGTTATCAATTAAACATGTATATGTACTGTACTTAAAACTAGGATGAAGAGGAAGCTATCAAGTTGGTTTCTATTAATTAGACTTATGACAAGGAACTGAGTTGTTATTTATGCTTTGCATGATTTTGTATACTTTATGCTATTGAATTGTTTTATTTTCTATAACTTAACTGTATGGATACACCGCATTACAATAGTGATGAATGTGTTTATAGTTTTTGCTCAGTGTTTCGGAGAAATTTATTTTATTTTTTTTAATTTATTATCTTCGAAGCGTCATGGAACGTGTTTTGAATATATTTGCAATGAAAGGTCCTTAAATCTTAAAGTCATCGTGATTTCGTTAATTAATTGCAAAATAATTACCGAATATTCATTAAATGCTTATAAAACAAAATGGTTTTGCAACATTGCATGCAAAACAATAACTGGTTGTGAAAATATAATCAAGTAACGCTTTCTTGTCGAATGAGAATAAAACCTCAAATTTATACCATTAATTTTACCCTTTACCAAAGAGAGCAATACGTACGTCTTTATGACACACTAATTTATTGCCTATCATTATATGTGTATATTCAAAATATTGACAGCGTTTCACAAATTATTCAAAATGTATTAATAAATTGATTGAAATTTGTTTATATTTGTAGCTAAAGGAAATGTCTCTTTTACAATACAGGAATCCGGTTTAGTTATACTGATTTGATCGCTTACAAAAACAACAACATTTTTTTATTCCTAAATGAGTTTTCTTTTATTATTTATGATCCTATAATATTATTATTTGAACAAGGAAATAATTATGTACCTAAATTAAATCACGTGATAATGTCAGGAAAAATCGTCTTCTTTCCGGCTATCCTGTTTTATCCAATAATTCAGTCAATCGAGGTATTACGAAACTAATTGAGATAAGAAATGTGCCTCACAAGTACCAAAGGTATGCGAATGAAAGCAATGCTTATATTGAACAACCTGCCCGTTACATTTTGTCCGGTAACAGGGAACAGGACTATTTTTGTTGCCAAAACACTGGCATTTGTGGCTTTGTTACATAATACTTGCGATTTAATAATTGTGCCGCCAAACTTTTTTCATACACCTTTAGATCTGTTAAAATATGGGCACATATTATGTACCAATTAGCTCATTTTTATATGTTTCATCGCGGGTTTTCTAAAAAAAATTATAATGCCAAAAAATGAGACATGGTTCTCTCAGTCGCGTCAACAGTGAAAAAACGGACCGATGATTTTTTTAAAACTAAGAACAGAATCTTAAAATAATTTGAAACACTTTAAAAAATAAAAAACATATGGTCATCGACTTCGTTTTCGTTCCAAAGAAACTTATTTAAACATGGAAAAAAGCTAAAAAAAATGTTGTCATAAAATACAAGATCGACGTGAAGTTACGCCAAAATATGTCAGAAACAACTGTAACGTCGCAACGTCACGTCTATCTTGTACGTATAAAAATATTGACGTTTTAACCTTAAACGTGCTTTTTGAAATCCTTTTTGTAACTTCCATATGCTTTCTTTCTCATAAATTTTAATTTCTACGTTACATTTAAATCATTGAATGTTCAAGACTCAAATTAATCCTCTTGTCTGAGTTCAGTACACTCAGTAATTTAAAAGAAACTTTAAATGACCTTAAATTTAGCATATTTCAGTTTTGTATATTAGGTGTATCGTTATAAATCTCCTTATATTGTACACTGTTGTGTTTGCTTTGATTTACTGATATTAAAACCGACCTAACACCACGCCCAGGTTTGATGTCTAGTAAAGACTAATTAATTCATAGTATCATATCGTACCAATACAATACACATTACGTAAGAGATGTTTTGCGCTGATAAGGAAAAGTCGATAAAGGGGTGCAGTATTTATCGCAATAAACACCATTTTTTGAGCGTTCGATTAGATTGTTTTGTTGCTTGGTATCAATGTATGATATTTAATCTTTGTAAATTAAAATAACGTAAAATATCATTTTACGTTATTTTAGCGATTTTAACCAAGCCAGATACGTTAAGTACGGCTCGACGCTGAAAAGCAACATAGCCCACTGTCCGGTGTAGATCACCTCGTGCCATTTTGAACCGGGTGGCCCTGTGGAACTTACCAGTATACGGTCTGCGAGCGCGAATTGGATTCTTTTTTTCACACTCAATGCTCATTGGATCTACGTTTGTTATGCCTTTTCTGTTCTACTCTTTCATTTTTGTTCGTAATGTTAGTTTGATTTTCTCCAGAATTGATAGATCAATTGAAGGTTGATCATTGACATGTGACCCCACTCTGGATGATTGATCATACAATCACATAGCAATGTGAAACCCACGACTTAATTGCCACCACTGTATCATGAAGTAAAAGCATACTGTTTGTTTTAATTAAAAAATACAAATGTTGTTGTGATTCATCTCAGTACCAAGAAATATTGCAATCATTTATTTTGATAAATCATAGACAGAATATATACTTTTTGCCACAATTTATATTCCTTTATTTCGCTAAAATTGAAGACGATTCATTTAGCTTTTATGACTTACATATAGTATAGTATGCTCTTTAAATACACATGCATTTAGATTTGATTGAACGTTTGAATGCATTTCATCAGTCCAAATCACAGATTTATTTGATATATTTTGTGCAAGTGTTTAAAACATAGATCGGATAAATGTGTTTCTTTTCCGAAATACGTTTCAGTTGTCTTTTCCAATACTTTTCGTCGCTTGGTCAATGGAACAAATGAATGATCGACTTTAAAGAGAGTTCGTGGATCCCATAAAGAAAATTAAAATTTGAACAAACTGCTGTGAGCATTGGTGGTTGTCAGACATCCAGTTTTCCGTACTCATGGCGTAACATTTCCTCGCATGTTTGGTAAACCCATTTGAGCACCCGCACCAAATTACGTCATGATGACGTATCATTTTTGTTCACTACGTGATGATGTTTCATTTCGTTTACTACGTACGTCATGATGATGTATCATTTTTGTACACTACATACGTCATGATGATGTATCATTTTTGTACACTACGTACGTCATGATGATGTATCATTTGTGTTCACTACATACGTCATGATGATGTATCATTTGTGTTCACTACGTACGTCATGACGATGTATCATCTGTGTTCACTACGTACGTCATGATGGTGTATCATTTGTGTTCACTACGTACGTCATGATGGTGTATCATTTGTGTTCACTACGTCATGATGACGTATCAATTTTGTTTACCCCCCACGCCCCGTGTCTCATGCAGCATATATATGATGTAGTGCACGGCTACTATTTACTGTTTCAATTTAATGATATGTATTCTGAAATTACATATGCGTGTCTGTTATGTTGCTAACTATTCTCTACCCGGAGTTGTCGTTCGTTATCTCTTACTAACAACTCTGTCAACGTCTTAAAGTAGTATTAACATGGGCCCGAGCTTCTTTAAGTTTCCATCTAATGCACAAAATCATGTTTTTGTATTTCAATGTTCAATTTTTGTCAGAATTTATCACGATCTCATTGATAAAAAAGTATTTTCTGAGATTATGTAGTAAATCATTACATCTTTGTTTCCAAGGTATTGTACGAAAGAAATTGTTTCACATAGTTGTACATTTTGTACCTTTTGTGTCTAACAAAAGAATCTTGCAAAATGCTAAAGCGTTGGCAGAGTTGTAGGCGAGGGATAACAAACGACAACTCTATGTAGAGATTGGATACAAACTTGAATATCAAATACTACCATGAGTACAAATGGTTCATAGTCGGTGTATACATAAGAATTTCACGAGAGTTTCCAGCCAGTTCCTTGTCATTCCGTTTGCTTGTTTGTTTATTTGAGTTTTACGCCCCTTTTCAACAGTCAGAGTCATATGAGGAATGCAGTTCACCTTACCATCGTTCCTGAGAAGAATCAGTACCAGACACCCATCCTCCGTAAGTAACTGCCTACTTTCTTATATAAAGAGACTTGGTCAGTAGCTGGGCTCGAACCCACGACCCTCCATCAGTGAGAGGTTACAGTGATTTGAAGTCAGCGACCATAACCACTCAACCACGGAGGCGGTTTAATTATGTTCGCTGTTTGAACCGGACACAAATGTGTGTGTGTTTTTTTTTTGTTGTTCGGTACGAACAATAAAGTTATTTCCGTATTTCAAAAATCGTTCAGTTTTCATAAAATCTGCATACCGAACAGCTTCCATTAACCTTCCGCCTACGAACATAGTTCCATTTTTTCAATTCAATGGCATAAATACAAATTCAGATATTACGTGCATATAAGTCAAAATCAGATTGCTATGCAATATCGTAAACGAGCAATACAAAACAGTCGTATAAAAACCTAAACAATCCTATCCCTCGGATTACTAAAATATTTACTATCAGTACACACATTTCAAGGAAGGATGACGTCATAATCCTCGTGCTTTATATGCTAATTTAGTCTGGTTCCTAGCTTCTATTGTAAACGTATAGAAGTCATCATTGAATTCATGGAAGATGCGATGATAACTGAGTGTCAACCAGATATTTAAAAAGTGGTTCATCGGGAAATTGTAATCGATTGATTTAATGCTTATAACGTGTAACTTTTTCTTCGAGTGTGTCTTCATGTATACATGAGAAATTACATTCTGCATAAGTTGAGTATACAAAGAGGAAGGTAATGTAGACTATATAATATTATGCTATTTGCTGAACTACTTTTGGTGATCAGAATGGAATCATAAATCAAAGTACTGAAAGCCCATGGAACGGGAACAACTTTAACAACTGCATAGCGATCTATCGTTCGGATTCAAAAACTCACCCTACAATACAAAGAAATTCAACTTTTGACTGCTTTGTAGTTCCGAACAAGAGCAGAACCTTCAGAGCTTTGATTTTAGATTGGTTTTCAATTCAAAGTAAAACTTCACGTAGTGATGACCGAGGCAAGGTTTTTGATATTGCCACTGTATACAAACATGATGATACAACTTTAATATTTGGACCAGTGCTTTTGTCTTAACATCGAGGATTACTAGAATATTACTTTTTCTAAATAAATCCGTTTCATTTGGCGTTATGTGTTAGTAAAACAAATATAACAATTACATATTCATACAATTCATTGCATTTAATCGGAAGTTCATACACAAATATTACAATTAAGCAAGTCTCAACATTGATACCACAGCCCCAATGTAGACACATCGATCTTATCGAGCACATTTTTATAATGGTGTCAGATGACATAATCTGAAAACAGAAAATTAATATTTGTTGTCAGTTGGACACATTATCTATTTTATAAAATATAAGACGTCATTTTGACATCGTAACTATGTGAACCATACCATTTGATGATTGTCGTGAAACAGGATTGGGATCATTCAAAACTATTATAAAAAGGGTTTTATTTTTATTTCACGCGAATATGTTACAGTTTTAATATAGAATAAAATTTATGCGCATGTAAGTTACCTTTTAAAATTTAAATTTCCTAAAGACTACACGTCTGTGCTTTCCTTTAAATGGTCCAAACGGATGTTTGGCAAGTTTCATTCCGAATGGTGGAATCGGTCCATGGGGTCCATGGGGTCCGAATGGTCCCATTGGTCCTTGTGGACCGAATAGTCCTGAGAAACCATTATTTTGTCCAAAACGTCCTCCCCCGTTTGCAAAGCCTCCGTTATTAGCATTTCCTCCACCATTCTGTCCAAATCGTCCACCAAAAGGAACTCCGTTATTAGCATTTCCCCCGGCTTGACCATTAAAAGGCCCTCCCCCCGCGGCGCCATTATTTGCATTTCCACCGAATTGACCATTTACGGCATTTGGGCCTCCGTTATTAGCATTTCCTCCACCATTCTGTCCAAATGGACCACCAAAAGGACCTCCGTTATTAGCATTTCCCCCGGCTTGACCATTAAAAGGCCCTCCCCCCGCGGCGCCATTATTTGCATTTCCACCGAATTGACCATTTACGGCATTTGGACCTCCGTTATTAGCATTTCCTATGCCCTGACCATTAAAAGGCCCCCCATTAGCGGCGCCATTATTTGCATTTCCACCGAATTGTCCATTTACTGCATCTGGGCCTCCGTTATTAGCATTTCCCCCGGCTTGACCATTTATAAGTCCAGGACCCTGGTTTACCAAGGCTCCATTATTACCATTTCCACCAGGTTGGCCGTTATCCGCGTCGCCATTATTTGCATTTCCACCTTGACCATTCAGTGGATTTAGAGCTCCAAGAGGTCCCAGGTTAACCGTGCCTCCGTTATCAGCATTTCCTCCATTTGTTAAAGGTCCTCCGACGATGTTCTCTTCATTGTTAGCTGCGTTATTTGCTGCATTTGTTGCTGCGTTATTTGCTGCATTATTTACTGCGTTATTTGCTGCATTATTTACTGCGTTATTTGCTGCATTATTTACTGCGTTATTTGCTGCATTATTTACTGCGTTATTTGCTGCATTATTTACTGCGTTATTTGCTGCATTATTAACTGCATTATTTACTGCGTTATTTGCTACATTATTTACCGCGTTATTTGCAGCGTTGTTAGCGGCGACATTTGTTGCTGCATTGTTATTTTGGTTGTTATTATCATTTGGATTGGACTGAAGGAAAACATTGATAATTGGACCTTCATTTTGGTCATTTGCTGAATTAACGACATCGTTATTTGCTTGTGAACTCACAACGCCAAAATTTACTGGCTGGAGGTTGTTCACCGATTGGCTCATAATGGAAGACATTGGTATGTTGACCAACTGTCCTTGCTGAACGTTTGTATTACTTGATAAAATGTTGGTTGTAAGACCGGTATTAGTATTTATGAATGAATTTCCTTGACTGGGTATAATCAGGTTTCTGAGAACGGTATTTGTTTGGGCTTCATTGCTACTGACCGGTAGAGTCCATATAACCTGATTTCGTGGCACAGGGTTAGGCGTTGGCATTTGCACACGTACTTGTCTAACAGCGTTATTGTTTGTACTACCAGCATTTTGTACCAGGAAGACTGGAACAGAGTTAATGGCGTTATTTGTTTGGCTACCAATATTGCTAGCAACAGTGTTTAATTGGATTACATTCGGTTGGGAAATGACTGGTAAAGAACCCCCATTGATGATGGGTGAGTTGCTACCGTCGTTGACAAGCACAACATTGCTTCCTTGATTTACAGCGTTTACTAAATTGGAATTAGCTAATTGAACCACTGTGGCTACATTTTGGTTTGTGCCCATTATCCCGTTATTGTTACTATTCAATACTTGCATATTATTGTTTGGAATAAGTACTTGGGTAGTTTGACCATTGTTATTATTCGCGTTTAGATTATTGCTTAAAACATTAGTGAATACAGTCTGAACATTTGAATTAGCAACATTATTAGTCGCGACATTATTAAGTCCCTGCACAATGATATTGTTGGGAACGTTCCCAACGACTGCGGCGGTATTACTCAGACTACTTCCACCAACATTTAACCCTTGGACATTGCTGGTTTGTATAGCTAATGGCTGTACTGCTGAGCTAACAACAACTGCATTATTCTGTGGGGGATTGATGACTGCGTTAAATGATCCACTGTTTATAACAGGCAATCCGTTGATATTTCCACTGTTCCTTGCGATATTGGCTACTCGTCCTGACGGCTTGATTTTGATATAGGCGCCACCTGAAAGACACGAACAAAATGCGGCTGTACACTTTTTTGTACAGAAGTTTTAATAATTATCTACTGTTCAATTTGGTCGCCTGGGTTTTGTTAACATCATTTTGAATATACACATTGCAAATGATGACTGTATTGATGATACAATGTCATGTACTTTAATCTACGATATTTCAAATCAATTGGTATTTCAAACTATGATAATTCAGTCAAACGTGTGATAGCGGCCACCTATGAGTAAAGGCCACACTGTGAATAACCGTCAATCTTTCAAAAACTGTCATTAATTAAATAGAGCATAATGACCTCCCAATTTAAAAGCCACTCGTCAGTTATGATCACGTGTCTTGTCTAAAGGTGACATTTGTTCACAGGTTTGACAGCATAATTATGTAATATGATAGATACATTTGTAAGAAAATGTAAGGTCAGGGAAACTTGTTGTTTTCCTTGTATCTTTTGAAATATTGAAGTCCTAGGTGAAGAGTATCAGAGTCACCATAAGTTTTACTTGTCACCTTTAAAGTAAGAATGTCCAACTTAGAATGTAGGACTTATCCATTTTAATCTTATATTTTACACTTAACCCATTTTTATATTTAAATTGATAGTTTTTGTCGTAATTATGGTATAACATAATGTCAAGTGGCTAATACTAATTTTGAAAATACAAATAGCTGAAATGAAGCAAGCTTGGTGGGATTATATTTGGCTACAGAAAATTGCACTTATCAGATTATTTTTGGTTTCGGATTTAATAACCCGGGTTATATTAACTGTCGACCTTCCGTAAGTCAGATCGACAGCTTCCTCACAGTCATTATAATTAGAGATTCGTACTCATAATGTTGTAAGGACTCAAAAATCGTTACCCCGGCAACGAAGGCTCCCTTCATCCGATCACTAATAATATATATTTTTAAATTTTAGATATGGTCAATAAATTACTATATAGTACTGGAACTTAATTAGATTTTAAATGAATGAAGCTTTACTCATCGGAAGGTCATTTTGGAGTTTTTGCTTAAATCCGATTTGCGTACTCTCTTAACACTAGCTGAACGTTTATTATAAGTTTATTTATATACAATCCTGTAAGCCATATGGCCCATGAGGTTACATGGTATAATACAATGGTAATGCAGAATAAATGAAACATATATACATATAATCAAGTCATAAGGAGAAGGTTTTTTCAAAGAAACAGATCATGTGCATACAATCAGTAATAAAGCAATATTAAATATAAACGCAGTATTATCCCTCAAAATACATGAACCTGCAAAAATCGAATACCTACAGAAAAAAACATCTACTGAAAGAAAAAATATCCATATTTTTATAAGTAAAAACGTACACAAAAACTGCGACGAAAGTCGGGTGTCAACAAAAAGAAAAAAGAAAAATTAGAAGTGGTTAAAATTAAAACAATCATTTAATTTATAAAATGTACCTTGGTCCGTATATGGTTCCGTTGTTATTCATGAGAATTTTCGACTGAGTTATTATTCTTATATTGTCACTATATCGAAGAGGTCTTTGAGTCAGTTTATAGCGAGAAGCCATGCCAAAGAAATGAAATGTTACCAACATATTAAAATAAACCATTTATAAATATAATAGATCGTTAGGCTATTATGTTTTATTTTTTAAGCGTCCGCGTGGACTTAACGACATTGAACAGCTACGATGTAAGTGACCCCCCCCCCCCCCAAATCCACATGAGGTCTAATATTTTATTGCCCCTAATGGGATTAATCCTGTCTTTTCACGGTCAGCTAAGTATCTGAAGACTTGACAACTACTCATAAAGAGGGTCATAAATTATATTGATTTTTAGTGATAATTAGTTTATGGACAACTTCCTGTTCTTTTTATAAGAATTTTATGAATTAATGAATGTTGTATTTTAATTACCAGATTATATAAGAACAGTTAATGCATGAACAAAATGCAACTGAATTCTTCTTCTATTCCTAAATCAAATTATTTTATTTATACATGAAATTATCTTTTACAAGATAACTATTATAATCTTTAAAATAACTTGCAAAGAAACTATGTTTATATAGGTACTGCTTGAGAAAATATATTGGTTAGAAATATTTAACAGGTATAAAAGGTGTTAGGATACGTTTGTATTAAATTCACAAAATGGACGTTTAATTTATCAGAATCATCCAGACCTACCTAATTGGTGTGAGATACATATATTTGCTAATATGTTTGAAGCGTTGAGCATTTATTTGAGTAATTAATTTTTAAGATTAAACATTGAATCAATTTAAGTATCTATACAGTAGCTATATATTAGCCATAAATTTGAGTGACTGATTATGTAATTAGAAGCTAGTCTATCAATGACCCTGTCTGTTTTTATTGGACTCCCTACTGTGTAATATACAGGACTCGCATTCCTGGTTCAATGTCTATAAGTTTTAGCGCATTGTTGAGAACTCACGAACCCAATATCCATGAATGGCATCCGGTTTGTCATACTTAATAATGTACTCAAATTGAAAACATAGACATATTAGATTGACCAATGTTTTTTTCTAAATGATAGATATATTCTAACCTGTACTTTGTTTTCTTAAACTGAAATAATCTTGAATATGGTATTAAATCCATTGAAATAAATAAATAAATAAATAAAAAAATCTGAAAGCTTGTCATGTAAACAACATACATGTTGTAATCGATTCGCGCGATGTTTCGGTAAGGCCGTTACAGAGACAGTCCGGATTTCATGACAGTTCTGACTCTTTAGAACTTGGAAAACATCTCTCAAAGCCTAATCGAACTTAAAACGAACTTCCTTTGTCTTCTCAGTCAACCGGTTATAATGAAGCATATACATATATGATAATAATTTACATTATAACCTTACCAAAGACCTTTCTAGACCAGCCCCATTAGCTTTTTGTATGTTAAAATCAAAATAGGTCTTATTGTACCTAGAATTATGTCTTATCAGTGAAATTGACTTTTACTTTCATTATAAACATTAAAAAAACTTTTTTTTAATCACGAAGTACATATAGACATGTAGCACAGTACATTTGTATAATGAATATTTTTTTTCAATGATATTGCAAAAAATAAGCAAAAGCATCTGATCATTTTTACGAGATCTGGCTAAAAAGTCATTATGTAAATATTGTTTCAGAGCAAATAGAATATATTTCTTATATTTTACAATCATTGCATCGATTGTTCCATGTTACTAAATTCAAAAAGCTAATGGACCTTTAAGTATCGATGTGTATAATGTCTATGTGTCTATTGTGTCCTTGTCGATATTAAAACATTTTCTGGTCGCAACATTTTGTACCACAACATCATGTCTTTTAAGTATTTCCTTAAAACAAGCACACGGAATACCATGCTGGAAGTCTGAAAGCTAATGCCGGTTGTACGAAGACTTCGAATAAATTTTCCAATGTTTTGTTTCCAAATCCATCCATTTCCAATATGCTAGTTTTTTTTAAGTATTAATGAATGCAAAACCAAAAATCAGGCCCAAAGTTATGAACTTTATTATCTATCTCCGAGAGCAAATCTCATATCATGTCCTTTAAAATATCTTTTATACATAAGTTTGAGAACATAATTAATATGTATTTAAACATTAATCCACTCTATATTTTCTACCATAATTACTTTGAGATTGGAATTGATATTTGGGCGCGGATATCGTGTACTAGTATACATGTTAATAAAATCAGTGATTTGATATAGGCCCTGTTATTTGTCAGAGGGCAGTCGTATTGGCCCAAGGCCGAAGCCCGAGGGACAAATACGACTGTCCCGAGGATAAATAACAGGGCCTATATCAAATCACTGATTTATTGACAATTTTATTAAATAACTTTATTATCTGAATCAGTTTCATTTTAAATGATTTGAAACCACATGAATAGCAAATTGATTATACAAGATGGCCGCCATTTCAGCTAAAATCTATATCACTTTTTGGTCCTGCTCTAGCAGCCAATCAGATTGCTTAAAATGCGGGCCAATATCTATATCACTTTTCGGACCGGCAATGCCACTGCATTATTACGCCAAGCAGCAAACAAGTTACAAGGCTGATAATAAATAGTTATTTAATAATTAGTTTTATAACATCGGGCCTCGAACAGCAATGTTTTTACTATAATAGATTTATATATATATATCAACTTCCTTCAAATCATAACAAAACCTACCGAAGCTCATTTTCCACAACCCAAAACAATATTTTTTTACAATCAACATTTACAGGTTAAAAGCTATCTCTCCGAAATCTTTAAAATTTGTAAACTTAAAGTTAAAAAAATAAAACTTACCGTTTACCACAGACACTAAGGCCGTAAGAACGAAGATGACCGCCTTCATGACTGCGATCTTAGCGTGTAAAACCAGTCCTAGCTTTGCCTGTGTTAGCGCACATACCTCTACAGTTTATATAATAAAATGTTTTTTTCCCTAATTGAGGGATATCCAGAAAGTTACTGGGCGATTTGTAAATTAGTATGAATTAAAGGGATGCAACTCCTGAACGACATCAAGAAAGTTGATGTCTGGCTAGAAAAACCGTGTCTTGCTCATATATAAATGGGTAGAATATGTTTGCCTGTTATTTATTTTTCTAAATAAAATTACATGTATATACCTTGTCCTTTGGAGACACGATTCCCCTTAAAATATTTTCATAATTTGGATTTTGCCGTAGAAGCCTAAAATGGTCAGTCAAATTTTCTCTGGGCCACGGAAACAGGTTCGGGTCATCTACACCGTAAATGTTTATTGTACAGGTCTTGAATCAGAAATAAGTAATGAACACGCGTAGTTTATCACTAATCCGTGTTCATGTTACTTGTCAGTATGCAGTAAATAGTTTTAAAAGTGTGTGTGTGTGTTGTTCTTTTTGTTCTAAAACAACTACTGAATAATTCAACAGTTCAACCCTAGGTTCGAACTCACGAGTCCGAGGTCCGTATATACAGTAAAACCACTGAAAATCTGATGATTTTTCAAGTCCCATTTTTTTTTCAGAATTTATCAAATGTTTTTGGAAAACTAGAATTCTCATAAAACCGGACTTTTGGCCAAGTCAGGAAGGTCACCAGTTTTCGGATGTTTAATTGATTGTGTATTACCTTCTTCCTGTTGTATTGGTCATCGCTAAAAATGCATCAACTTGGTGTGTTGTTCGCAAGTATGAATATTACCAATAAGTTCAAAATGCACTTGAAACCATTCATGTGTATATAAGATGATACAACACCACATGTATAAATATATAGATAGATAGTTAACGTTATTGCATTGTAATACAATTCTAATATATATATATATAGACTTCATCGGATGGAGACACGTTGTGTAGATTAAGAAGATGTCGTAAGACTTTAAAGCAATGCATAAATCATTAAAGTTTCCGAACTTTTCGAACAACCCTCGTCAAAGCAGATTTGATGTGATTAACTACTTTGTATGAGCAGAATACAGCGTGCATTTTTCATCATTATGCTAAATCGTGATAAATCAACAAAAAGATTAAGATGTTTTTGGTGATGAATTTGATGCAACAGTTAATACATATGAAAATTATTTCTCGATTAAATGCGAGCATTTTTTGTTGAATATAAATTGCATTGTAATAGAATAGTTGTTCGTACAGATAATGTACAACATTTAATATCGAGGCTAGTGTTAATGATAATGAAATACTGTAATCTCTTACAGTAGGCGCATAATTATACTCAGTACATAGGGAATGCAATATTTAACAGTGTGGGGAATCCACGTGACCTAGTGACGTCACAATGTTATCGTTACAAGCGCATTTTTTGTCAATTAAACTAGGAAAACATCACGTAAGTGCATTATTTTTCGTTTTCTTCTAAAGCCACATAACTGTTGCAACTCCTTACATAAAGGGCTACCTCCGGTTCAGATTTTGTCACTGTAGGCCCTCTACTTGTTTGCTTTTCTTGTCCAAACCGTTTGACAGTGTTATGAAAATGAACGTTATTTTTACAAGAAAATTTTAGAAAACGGTTTGGACAAGAAAAGTAAAAAAGTAGAGGGCCTTCAGGGACAATATTCTGAACCGGAGGTAGCCCTTTATGTAAGGAGTTGCAACAGTTATGTGGCTTTAGAAGAAAACGAAAAATAATGCACTTACGTGATGTTTTCCTAGTTCGAATGACAGAAAATGCGCTTGTAACGATAACATTGTGACGTCACTAGGTCACGTGGATTCCCCACACTGTTTAAAGAAGGGGAACGTTTTGGTATTTGGATATCTATGATGTCATAATTAGATACAAAATAAAATTCTTACTTGATGGCCAAAATGAGGAGGTTTCTCTAATTACAGATCCAGCAAATAAAATTCAAAACACAATTACCCGAATGGGACCGCCTTACAAACCCTTACGTGTGGCACAAAGAAGGCTACATCCGTGAAATCACAAAACGACACACTACTGACGGCTATGGTAAAGAAGCATAATTATATATAAGTGCCAGAACTAATTGGAAGACACAACATAATGTGGAGATATTGTAGCAACTTAGATTTAGCTATGAACAACAACTGTTACTGTTTGCTGACTTAACAGATGCTACAGTTCCTTAACGGTTCTCTGAAAGCACCTTTGTGTTCGGAAAGCAAATTGCAACTCGCACGGTTTAGAAAGAAACTTGGTTATATCGAGGAGCTATTTGAACAGGAGAAATATTTGATATAAACCAGGTACTCGACTTATAGGTGTATTAATTTCTTGCTTGAAAATAGAAGTTTTCTTGCTTTCGTTTGCGTTAGTGAGTGTATAATGATTATGAATTAACATTATCAAAACGAAGTGCTCACGTAAAACGTGATGTCAGAGATGTTTGTTGTCAATGAAATGACCGAGAATCGTGATACTGACATACGGTGGGTGAATCGTCATAATCACACCGCGTAAAAATTGCTTTGTCGCGCATGCACTGGCGAAAAAGGAAAACTATGGCATTCATGCATGCCTTTTCAATTTATTAAAAAAATAGCATTCAACGCTCGTGTTGCGTTGTTGTTGAGACATACATTAGTGCTCTTTTCCCTTATTTGGGCAATGCTCTGTTATGAATATAAGCCAAGTAAAAACGCAATTGATGAAACAACGAGGTGTTTGGGAAGACATAAATATAATCATCTAAATTCATAAGTAGCACATGAATACAAATGAGTTTCATCAGCAGATTTGTTTACAGCGAGTTATTAAATTCTCATAAAATTAATATGTGGCCACATTATTAAATTATGCATGCAGTTTGAAAACCTGACGTAAAACTGACAATTCATGTTTAGGCGCAAACAAGATTTGTTTCCGGTTACTCGACCGGTCCTAATTTTCACAGCGACCCTAGACTTTTTATTTGACCAGAGGAACGTTACAGCCACTTTCTTTTTTTCTTACCATTGCGCATGCGTTGCAAGAGAAAAATCGTACCGACCTGTCGACTCTAATTTTTAATGAGCAATGTAACCAGAAACAAACATTGTTCAGGCCTTAATTGTTATTATAGCCACGACGCGCGAAAATCACGATCCTCATCTTTAAGCAATTTTATAAATGATATTAGATGCAAACTGTAGCTCGTACAAATACGAACATTTTAGGAATACGTTGTTAGTCCTGAATTGTAGTGTATAGCCAGTGGTGTATAGCCATGCGAACGACCGTTACCGTCCATCTACATTTTCAGTGGTGTATAGCCATGCGAACGACCGTTACCGTCCATCTACATTTTCAGTGGTGTATAGCCATGCGAACGACCGTTACCGTCCATCTACATTTTCAGTGGTGTATAGCCATGCGAACGACCGTTACCGTCCATCTACATTTTCTGTAGTGTATAGCCATGCGAACGACCGTTACCGTCCATCTACATTTTCAGTGGTGTATAGCCATGCGAACGACCGTTACCGTCCATCTACATTTTCTGTAGTGTATAGCCATGCGAACGACCGTTACCGTCCATCTACATTTTCAGTGGTGTATAGCCATGCGAACGACCGTTACCGTCCATCTACATTTTCAGTGGTGTATAGCCATGCGAACGACCGTTACCGTCCATCTACATTTTCAGTGGTGTATAGCCATGCGAACGACCGTTACCGTCCATCTACATTTTCAGTGGTGTATAGCCATTCGAACGACCGTTACCGTCCATCTACATTTTCAGTGGTGTATAGCCATGCGAACGACCGTTACCGTCCATCTACATTTTCTGTAGTGTATAGCCATGCGAACGACCGTTACCGTCCATCTACATTTTCTGTAGTGTATAGCCATGCGAACGACCGTTACCGTCCATCTACATTTTCAGTGGTGTATAGCCATTCGAACGACCGTTACCGTCCATCTACATTTTCAGTGGTGTATAGCCATGCGAACGACCGTTACCGTCCATCTACATTTTCTGTAGTGTATAGCCATGCGAACGACCGTTACCGTCCATCTACATTTTCAGTGGTGTATAGCCATGCGAACGACCGTTACCGTCCATCTACATTTTCTGTAGTGTATAGCCATGCGAACGACCGTTACCGTCCATCTACATTTTCAGTGGTGTATAGCCATGCGAACGACCGTTACCGTCCATCTACATTTTCAGTGGGATTGTAGTGTTTGGTACAGTGTTCTTGTTGCTAAACGATCTGAGACTGATCTGGTAAACTATAAGCCGGCTGTTGATAATGATGCTTACCAGCTGATAATGAAGACAAATCCTCTTGTAGGTCAGGCAGTTTTAGAACTGGTGAAAGTAGATGATAATGAAGCCGAACCCTCTTGTAGGTCAGGCAGTTTTAGAACTGATGAAAACAGCTGATAATGAAGACAAACCCTCTTGTAGGTCAGGCAGTTCTACATTGTGTTTTTATGAATATGTAGTGTGTCATAGATGTAATATGGTATATGAATTATATAATTATCATACGTGTATGTGATTCAATCAATAAACTATATGTTTGTGGTTGAAAGATGTAGTTTGTTGCAGTATTCATACTTCATTTACATAAAGTTTATGGTTCTATATCTCGTAAATAAACTCGCATATAAGGTTTTAAACGTAAGTATTTAATAAAAGAAATTGATGACTGCAACTTGCAACCAAGGATTCATATTTCATGGTCACAACGTGTGAAAATTAAAGTACTCGATTTTATCAAAATCAAGTCCTTTGTAATCGTTGACTTATATTTGTCGCTGGACTCCATAACAGCTTGGTTAAAAGAATGCCACATAAAGGAAATAGTGCGCAACTAAATGGTATGTTTATATAGAAGTATCTGGAATCTTTCCCCAATTAAGTGTGTCAGATCTAAATACATTTCAAATCATTCTATTGTAACTACATGGAAAGAGTCATGTATCTAAATAAGTGCTTGTCGGTAGATACATGAGATTTTCAAATGCGTAGAATTAAAACCGCGTATTCACTGTCCAATAAAATATCTTGCCGTAAAAGTAGTTCTACTTTCGGTCTTCGTTCGATAGTTCAGAAAAATCTCCACGGACGTATTCATGCATTTGCAACAATCTACCATCGATGTGTGTGTTTTGTGCCTTTCTAACATTTCTTAATATTACAAAGCGAATTCTCATTTAATCGTATTCCGTGATATTCACAGTGTTATTTTGATGACGGAATCGTTATTTATAGACTCACTCCCCGCAGTGGCTAGTAGCAAAGCGTAACTGATGTGGGGAGTTTGATTTATCGAAGGTTGAATGTTAAAACTGCGGCTTAAGAATAATAATTCGAGTCGCTAAATACGAACGTAAATTACTGGATACGTGCTTTTAAAATTTACTGTTTAAGAGTTCCAGATTATTTAGAATTACATAATCACGTCTGAATTTCATGCAACATCGGGTTAACTATAGGTCATATAGGCCTTACTCTACTGTGTCAGGACCTTTTTGATTTGAGTGACCCTGAATGTGTTCAATGCGACGATGTTCTGTTGTGTTAAAACCAGAAGAATCAATGTTTGTATTTACTGTTACTGAAGTGTTGTTTAGTAGCTTTGTACAATAAAGAGTTTTTAATGCAATTAAAGTGTCCTCAATTAATGTGTTAATCATTAAACTTTCCAATATCAGGCTTTTTCATTTTAAAATGTTAGCAAAGGGACTATAGTAAAGCCCTAGCTTATGTCATTTACCTATATGCATATGACCTGCATTACAATATGAATGAAAAATCGGTCCGTAATTTTAAATGTTAAAATATTTGTATGGGCTCGAACGATGTGGGTACACATTTCTCTCTTTTGTCTCGTATGGTAAAAATCAAGTCCGACAGTACTTTCAGTACTTTGATTAAATATTGTATACACATGCTTCATCTATTCATCTCTCATTACGAGCAAACAACAGTAAATGAATAAGCGCTACTTTGTTTACAACAACATGAAGAAAAGAACGGTGATGATAGACAATGAATGTCGTCCTTGAAACGTTGTAGCACATAACTGATGTCTTAATTAAAACCTACAACGACGTGTTGGAACGTATGAACAGTATTGTATTGTATCTTTGTTTGGGCAATAGTAGAAAGACAGCTCGCACTACTTGAACTGCTATGTAAGCTTTGGTAGGGCTAGGAAAATGAATTTTATAAGCTTATTCTCCTTGGACAGGGCTATATCTTATTTAAGCCTACACCCATAATACAAAACTATTTTATCTATATGTCCAATACCACTAAAAAATATTTACTATGTCAAACTAGAATAACTCATTCGTTGTTTCATTGACTTGCATCTTGAGAAGTCCTTATTCTTGTTGAATAATACTAATTTCCGATGTTGCACGGCGACTTATATTTTTATATAGTTAGAAGAAAACTGTACTTAATTTTTTTTACCGTTGGTTGCCATTGAAACGGATTTTTTTACTTTTAAAAAACTGGCTAGCGCCGTCGACTACAATGCAATTTTATTATAACTCAAAGAGATTATCATTGTTTTTCAAAAAAATCTCACGGCAGATTATTTTCCGTCAGATGCATGAACTTATTAGAGAAACAAAGTGGACATCCAAGGTCGAGTGATTCTTGTTTATAAAAAGCAATCACTAAAACCTATATTACCACAGTGTGTTCCAAACCCGCCATTAATCAAATTTCACATGTAAGGAAGCTGTCCATGCAGCTATACCTTACAGCAGGTAGGTGGTTCTACTGATGATTACATGTGGATCTTCCTCCAGCCTTATAGCTATAAAAGTTGCTAAATGATCCTAGCTTTTGTTGTGACGTTTAAGCCATGGAGATGGAACAAATGCATGTATTACACATAAACAAACACAATTCAAACATGCTTGCTTAGCAAAGAGCATTATCGCCCTTATTTCGGGAGTGCATTTATGACGTTTATTACCTTTCGATTGATTCATTAAAAGGCGGGACTTACAAACAAACAAGACTTATAAACTGATATAATTTCAAATCTAATGGGAATACAATGTTTGTTTAGTAGTTACATTTCGGATGACATTGCTTACTGATGTAGTTGGGAAATGTTCAGCGTTAGCGCCATTTATTGAATCCATTAGACATGTAACCATTCAGTTAAGGATAATTCTGATTGCAGGGAACTGATGTTGAAAACATCTTCCGAGGAAGCTGTAACACTAACAATTGGAACATTTTTTGTACCGAATGTTCCCACGACATTGTTACGTGCAATCACAATGTGAGTTCAGTTGGCATTGATCGTGTATGCTGCAATGGATTAGCATGTAGTAGATAATGTATTACATAATTATTAATCTCATTTATTATTTTCTTAATTATGCTTATCTATCATCTTTCTATATTGTTTCCTTTATCACTCCAAAAAACTAATGTATCTTTGCGTTTTGTTTGTATTACATTTAATTTACAATTAAATCTATGATACAACATTGGTTCACCGACATATGATACGTTTTTAATGTCTTAATCAGCACGAGTTTGTTAATATGTACAATAATCGTAAGAATTGATAAAACATTTGTTTGACATTCCCAATGGTATGCGATCGAAATTTTTGTAAAAGTGTATTTTCTTTATACATATTTTAGTACAGCGCAAATAGTATTAAGAAACAATATTCACGAAAGCGTAAAAAGCGTGCCCAAAGCGAAAGAAGAAATTCGAAATGATGTATGAGTGTGCAGTTTTACAATGTACATAATATATGTAATCCCCGAAAAAAAAACCTGCTTAAAATACAATTTTTCCAAATCAACACATGTTGAATCATAGTGACTTAATATAAATTAATTATGATTTTTTTTATTCTTTGCGATGTTTTAGCACAGAAAGAAATATCAGAATGTGTCAAATAATTACAACATAAATAATAAATATAATTATTTTCTCATTGTAAAATGTTTGATGGTTATAATAGCAACATTGTCATTATTACTGCCTTTTTTTGTGTCATTACATAAAATTGATCATGTGTCAATTTATTGCATATACGACCTCCGTGCAGAAAAAGTGTTATCAGTAATAATATGTAATTTTTTTTTTGAAAATGTCTACTTTTGTGAGGTTTTATATTTATTTTCACGTTCGCAAGTGCGTGATTATGGTTTGAATACGCCTCTCCTGTATGAAGGAAATCGACCATAGTTTGCTTACTCATAGAAATAAATGTTTCTGTTGCACGGTCAATGTTAGAAAACTTGAAATCATGCACTTATCACTGGCACAAGTAACGGACCTGTGATTGTAAATTGTAATAAATTCTATATAAAAGATCATAATTTATTACAAAATTGCCTTATAAGAAAATAATTGTTACAGAATTCGACCCGCTCAGGTGATATATATATATTACATGTATGAGTATTTTGGTTATGCTATGTTTTATAGATAATATATTGCAATGTACACCACAGGTCAGTTACTCTTACATATTTTTCACGAAGGTGACTAAGCTCACTTTTGACCTATATTTCTTGGCATGACGTATTAGTAATTTAAACGAAATTCCCCATTCAGACGAAACTCTTCCTTCCATTTGGTGAAAACTACAAGCGTACAAAAATTAAGACCACGCCATCTTATAGCGAGTCTTCAATTGTTTAATGTGTACTTCGTGTGTTTGTAAAATTTGTAAAGTAAAAAAGCACGAAAATGTATTCTTATGCGGTCGAAATAAATTTATAAACCGTTTTGACAAACATTTAACATTTATTGGAAATAATATACAGTAGATATGATTAATGTGTAATTTATTTAGTAGACCTAATATCAACATTTTAATGTGTGACATAATTGGACTGCTATAGCTTACACTGTACTATATAACGACAATACAGGAATTTATTGAAAGTCTTATCTTTGGTTTCAACAGTGTTAATATCATCAAAGAAACTTCGCGACTGTCTTTTTAAAGACATTCTTGTTTCTGTCCGATATTTATATCTCTCACGTTAAGTAATAATTATAAAAAGCGCAAATTATTATATGAAATCAGTATTACTAATATTGGATTTTATAATCAGTTATAATATTATATCAATATCACATCGCACGGTGTGTGATAAAATGTGATGTACACCTGAGACAAGTAATGTCGAGCGAGGCGCAACAGGGTAACATTACGGATTGTCACCCTCTGACGTCACATAAAACTATATAGTAAATAAATCACGTGAGGTATAATGATATAATAAATGTCATAAAGATTCAGTTAGTCACCCTACTAAATTAAAGCAATTAGTGAGCAAACAATATGTTACACTTTCCTGAAATGAAAATAAAATAAAGAATTCAAATTGAATCTAATGTTTTCCATTCTAGTTGAAAAAAAACCTATTATTTATCGCATTTTATTTGTTTTGATTTTTATTGTTTTGTTAACTTACAGTTACATTAAAATATTGTCACTCTTAAAAGATGGTGCATATTTTTGCCTTGACAAAACAACCTCTAAATTACTATATTTTTAAAGTTTATTATGTGTGTAAAACATGCATATCTGTAACTTATATAAGCTAAAAAGATCTTCATCAGTGTAGATATAAGCATAAAAGAATGATATGATTTTGTTTACTTTGATTTATATATTATTAATTTAATATTAAGTTCATTTAGCCCTCCATACTTTCCAAAGCTGTTAAAAACCTTTTTATTTCTTTTTTATTCTAATATCTTATTTTCATTCCAATACAATTGTTTTCATAGCATATCCAATTGTACAATGTTATCTGCATTATTATTTTAAATAGCATTGATCAATCGGGAATAAAGCATGGAATTACCATAGGGTTTGTTATAGAGGTACTGAATGGAATGAAAATAATTAAAAGATATTGATCTGTAATAAAAAAATAAGTTTTACATAAATTATTATATACTTCCTTAGTTCAGTAAATTTCTGTAGATAAATATTAAAATGAATAGCTACATGTATATGCCTTGGTGTGTTTGCTTTCCGACCTGCCAATCCTGCCAATGTTTTCAGGTAATCAGCTGGTACCCTAAATATTAATATTTTTTCTAGGCTTATGCTCAGAGGATTGTGACAGTATAACAATATGTCAATGATTACCGACCAGTATTTTTCCCCATTCAGGTCGTTAGGTACTGGTATGACATGTCACATTGAACCATTCGAAAGAAGACATCAATCTGGATAAATATTATAGCTCAAATGAAATGTCTGAAACACATGACTAGTCGAAGTCACAAACCCAATCCTCAATCAACAGACTGCTCTATATCATCTGTACAAATGGATAGCCTCTATTTGTATTTGAAGCCGATATGATGAAGAATTATGTGTATTAAAAAGTTTGGCCTCTGTGGTCAAGTGGTTCTGGTTACTGACTAGTAACCACACCTCACCTCTGTGAGTTCGAAACAGACTGTCCAGGTTGATTACATATGGTCGATAGTGCTACACAAGTCTGATGTACGACTGTATCTTCCCACATTGTTACAACTCGTACTACGTAAAATCCCAGTCTGTTTTAATACTGCTTGATAAAGCGATTAAAACTTTGTTTACATCTAGATACTGTGGAATCATTAATTTTCGTTGGGGATTTAATTTCGTGGATTTCGTGGGTCGGCTCATCCACGAAATCAAATCCCCACGAATTTATGTGAATAGATAAGGCATTTCTTTTCAAAAATCAAAATCCACGAATTTAAGTCCCAACGAAATAGCCAGTTTAGTACAAACCACGAAAATTGAGCCCAACGAAATTAAATGAAACTACAGTAATTCGTCACTATTTAATTTGCTGTTTACCATTAGATATACAGCCATACGCCTCATATAATCTCAAATTGACTAGGATGACTAAAATTATTATTTTATTTAAGCATCCAACAAAAGTAACAGTAATTATCAATAATAAATAAGTCATGCTTTCGAAATTCCAATAAATAACAAAAAAAACAGAGTAAATCACAGAAAAAAAATCATACAAATCTATGCTTTCAGTGCCATGATCTCATTTCAAATATGTCATATTGCACATAATTGGAAGATAAGTTGATTAATTGGATAGTTCAATTATCTGCTTCCATAACACAAGGAAGTGTTGCTAGGCAACCAGATTTTACCCTCTTCCTGATACGACATGATTGTCCAGAAGATCTGTCACAACCTCTGATATGAAATGTCTTAACCTCATAAAGTTGTTGACAATGTATCAGCATGTTTTCGATAATGGAGTCTGTTCCTCGGCAACTTACTGCTCTGACAGTTGGTGGAACAAGTGTGTAGTTAGTCATGTATTCATACTCCCAAGAGCATATCGATCTCTGTCGAGTGGTTCGGGAACACGAACTATCTCGCTTAGTTCTTTCATATGGTTTTTCAATTCTTGATTCATTTTCTGAGAATTTGCTTATTCCAAGCAGTGTATTAAACTTCGTTTTGTTAACAGCATCATCCATGGCATTTAAAGAGTTACGTATTTCACCTACCATGTCCACTGAAGCGGGACTGTTTGCCACTGTAGAAACAATGTCATTTTGAAAAACGTGTGTTTCATTTTCTTGAGATTCTTTTTTTATCAGACTATTTTTACGCTCTCTTTCTTCATTTGACACGAAATCCATTAACTTTGAGCCGGTTATGTCTTCATTTTCTCTTCTGGCATTATGACGTGTATCTGTGTCAATTTCGGAACTGTCACTATGGTTTGAGTGTCGGTCGTTCACTTCTTCAGATTGTGTCAAACGAAGTGACGTCACCAGCCTATGTGTCATACTGGCAGTCGCCGTTTCCATAGAGATCAGAATGTATTTCATTAGTAGCAGCACTACGAATCTTGTCGTCAATAAGTGGCGTATCGTAACCTGTAAAAGACAAAAAGCCCGTGATTATAAATGTAGAAATTCAAGTAGTTGTGATTTTTTTCTCTGTACGTTCTTAAGGTCTAAGATTTACGTCGAATTGAGATTTAAATAAGAATGAACTTGTCTGAAAAGATTTTTTATCATTATTGTTTTAAAAATGTTTCGTGTTTTAAGAAACCCTTACCATTTACAAACAAATAATGCAATCATAACAATTATCTGGTAATTAGATGATTTATTATCATAATTGTCAATTTTACCAAAAGCTGCAATGAGTTTGTTTTCATTCTAAAACTGCGCACAAAAATTGATTCTTGATAAATTTCTTATGAAACAATTACTTTAAAGTCAAATTAGAATTAATTTAATTCTTTTGATAATTCATTACCATGTTTTTATAGAGTCAAGTTGAATATTCTTTGAAAATGTGTCGAAGTTTAATGACTATGAGCCGTAGTCTGAGTTAATATATAGGATAGGAAAAGTATACATGTACACGGATATAATACAGTACCAATAATTTGGGATACATTTATCACGTAAAGTCTCCTCCCGGAAGAAAATGTAGGCAAAGTGCAATTATTTGTCGTTTTCTTCATCATCCTCAATTGGCTACCTTTAATCCACGTATTTGAAGACAGTGTTGTATATGATGATTACTATCAACTATTTAGTGATCTGTCAGTTTGTCTACCACTGAAGATTTCTTCTTGTCCAACCCTTCACGTAAGCACGAATGATAATCTTACTATTTCATCTTAGTAGCTGAAGAACTGATTAAAGCTCTTGAGGCTACACCTAATTTGATAAGCTTTTCACTGCCGGATATTTTTGGGTGTTTTACCTCTTGTCGGGTATCTTAATCATTGATAACACCAACGAGCTTAAAATTAATATGTGAACACTGACGTTGATTCTAGCTCGAAATTGATACTAATGTTGATAATTTTTAAATTATCAAAACTACTGACACGGATTAAGTATGTAGGGCATAACTGTTCAAACGTTAGTAACTCATGAATACTTGTTGGACCAGTCAATGGCTGTGCGTTGCATACGAGTTGTTGTTTATCTATGCATCGTCCAACTATGAATTAGTGTTCACTCCACTTTCTTATCCAGTCAGTGACAAGGATTTAAAAAATGGCTTTCTTATCTTAATAGAATATTAAACCGACATTCTAACTTCTTAATTTGGAAAAACGGCATGCAAGTCGTACACACTGCGCATGCTCAGTTCTTTTTAACGTATATTTTAATATATTTCATTGACATTTTCTTTGAAGAGGGTTCGGATTTATGTTTGTGTTTTTTTCTATAAATCCCTTTCTTATCCTTGACTAGTATTCGAAATTGGGTTTTTATCTGTCCCCTTTCTTTGGTCATCGTTTGTGTCAGGGAATGTCTGCCTTTCCACAAAAAAGGATTGATGTGGAAAGTCCCTAGTTTGTCCATATTGGCTTTTCCTGTCTTGATTGCTTCACAGAAGTACTTTATTTATTCAAATGTTGTATGATACTATTCACAATTGAATCGTCTTAAAATAGTATCTATTGATGCAAAATAATCGTGATATGCAAAATGGCTGTGACTGATACAGCCAATTTGCATCGGCGCTAAATAGACAAGTTTGTAAGACATTTTATCAAATTAAGAATGTTCCTATTAAGCATTCATTGCAAATAAAAGATTATTTGCGCGTTTTAGAAAACTCATTCCAAAACAACATGCGAAAAAAAACATGTCCATATGATTGATCTTGGCAGATCATTTTGTATGTTGATATTTGATCTTTGTGTATAAAGTTTACACTATAAACAAATGAAGAACTACAGCTAGCTTATATTGTTTATTTGCAAGTGTTATTGTAACTATTCAAAATAATAGCAACATTGAAGTCGTTTAACGATATCGTCATTGTCGGTCAGTCTGAAATAAAGAAAATTAGGATCTGCATTATTTAATTTATATTTGTTATTTAATGTAAGCATACCCGGTGTATTTATGCCGCCCATCTGATTTGCCTTGCTTTGGGCATAATTGACTAGCTTTGGACTTAAACTGATACATGAACGGTATGCTTGTATGTTTAAATATTTTTAAGCGGATGTTTTATCAAGACTCTTCCTCGCAGAAGTTGGCATATTTGTTTTTGCGGACGACTGTATTTTATCCACAAAGGTCCACAAAGGACTTGAAATATAACTAATTTGTCTTTAACACATAGAAACTTAGAAAGTATAACACAGAAAATGAGGATTTTAATTGTTTGACACAAAACCAGTTTACTTCTAAATGCTGTGAAATATTTTACGAGCGTAACTACATATACCTGCAAATATGACTTGGGTTTATCGTGTTAACCGTAGAATTTTCCTCGGCGACAGCATATGACCATCTTGCAACCTTTGCCGCATCTGCATATCCCTACCGTTGACTCACCCCACCAACACCGACGTCTGCATTGACATCGTCCTCCAATTCCATAACCACTTCTCATTCCATATCCACTACCACCGCCAATGCCTCCATACCCTCCGCCGGTTCCATACCCGGTACCACCGCCGATTCTATACCCGGTACCACCGCCGATTCCATACCCGGTACCACCGCCGATTCCATATCCGCTGCCACCTCCAACTGCACTATAACCCCCACCAATTCCATATCCTCCGCCAAAGCTTCCGTAGCCACCACCCGAACCGTAGCCACCACCCGCACCGAAGCCACCACCAGTTCTGTAGCCACCACCCGCACCGTAGCCACCACCCGCACCGAAGCCACCACCAGTACTGTACCCACCACCAGTACTGTAGCCACCACCCGCACCATAGCCACCACCCGCGCCGTAGCCACCACCTATGTTTCCTCCTAAGCCGCTACCGCCAACCATTCCATAAAATATGCTACCACCCCTGTTACAATGTTTGCAGAACTTGTTGAACCATCCTGAAAATGTAAGATATCTATAAATGAAGCAATTATTATTTACTTCTTTGATATCGATTGTATATTAAACTTTTAGTCCGTATAGCTGTCTTTGAAACTAATGAGTCGCCTTGCTTATACGTCTTAATGCAAGGGGGGGGGGGGGGGTTGAAGCTGACACGTATGCATAAAATGAATGATTTGTTCAAGCAATGCCATAAGAATTCTCTTCGGACTAAAGCAATATTCACAAATTACTTCAATATGTATTGATGTTTGGATACAACTTGATTGACAAACATTCAGATTTCCAACCTTTACCAAGACTATTGTCAGGTTAAGGCTCGCTATAAGAATCAGAGATGAGTTACAGTAATGCTTACGTATTACAGTACATAATGAAACATAGATATCGGTCTCATTATCAATTGAGATCTAACATAAATATAGAAATCTGCTTAAATAAATGGACGAAACCTAATGATATAATTGTTAATACAAATGACAAGTCAGAAAAGGAAAAATGATGAAATAAACAACTACGTAGGACGCAAACTAATTGGTGTGCATGGCTTCAACGTCGAAGTAAATAAACGTGAAACTGACCGCTACGCTAAGTTATAGATCTATTATAATTTATCAACATGTGAATTTCCTCGATCAATGATATGTATTAAGGCGTCGAAGTAGAAGTTGTGAGTTGAAGACTTGAAGTTTGGAGTTGGAGACTTTTAGTACATTTATTTCCTCGGACCTAGAAACTGACGATTGTTAAGTACTGAACAAAATGTTATGATTCAACCACAGATTCGAATGCATAACTCATTGAACGAAATTTATCAAATGATAAATAAATCCTTTAAAAATTTGTTATCAGCTTCTTAATAAAAAGGTAAATTCTAATTTGCTTAGAGATTTTGACAATGAAAATATTCGTCTGTATTTCAGCATTTTGTTTTCATTACAATTGTTTACTAGATCTAGTGAATATTAATAATAAATAAGTAAGTAAATAAATAAGTAACTAGATAAGGAAATGAATAAATAAGTGAGTAAATAGATAAGTAAGTAAATAAGTAAAAAATAAATAAATAAAAATAATGCAAATAAAGTGCCTACCCGTTGTTTTTTTAAAGAAGAACATAAATACAAATTTTAAATGTCTGTTACTAAAGAAGAGATGTTTTGGAAGCCTTGTATCTAATGTGGTAAAATTTGAGTTTGGTCTTTTTATTTCAAAAAATGTTTTATGATAAAATAATTTAATGCAGTATTCTGTTTGCTGGTAATTCAATCAAAAATATTATTTATATATTGGAAAAAACAAATATATTAATTTGACACAATTTGAATATAAAATCAGATTTCAATTTGGATGACCAGTCTGTTTGGTCCTAGTATTTATGGAAATAAAATGAAAGATATCAAAACAATAAACACTTACCTGAAGATGGTGTCACACATGCATACAGACAGAGAACTAAGATAGCCACTTGATAGGTCTTCATGATCGGTACACTTATTGTATAATTGCCGTGCATGCTCTTGGTTGCCCGTGCTTATATAGATACGATGGTCACCTTGGAAACGTGCCCCACAGCCTGGCACGTACCTGATTAATTAGTCTGAATTATATAGCTGTAGATATGTTGATTTATTGACCACAAAAATCGCAAAATTTGATAATCGAGAAAAATATGATCATGTTATACCGATTTGTCACGTTTTGAAAATATGTTCTTGTCATTTAAGAAAATTTATTTTCTAAAGAAAACTTTATTTTTTTCATAAAAATACAAAATATTCATAAATGGTTAAATGCTGTGTAATAGATGAATGCATAAAATTGACTTCAGAGAACACGAAGTCTAATTTATTTATTTGACTTGCAGTCTTTAACATAATATCTACGGTGATAAAGTTAACTGATATATAATAGAAACATTTTAAGCGAAAGAAATGAGGGTCACAGTTTTCATTTTTTGAGTTATCTGCCCTTGAATTTGAATTTATGATCATGCAAAGTCTTAAACTATCTATCAGTTTTCATACTGCCTATAGCATATGTCTATGAGAAAACTGTACGATATTTTCATCTAGGCCAGTGCCTCATGAGGATTCAGGTCCTTAAGTAATTTAGGTACTCAATTTTCAGAAACAGTAATATCTTCCATCTCAGGTAGGCTTTTGCCAAGGTCAGGAAATACAGTATCAGTTGGCGATTCAAAATGTTAGCTTTGTCGAAATGATTTGATTTTAATACTTCATTTTCTCTAAGTGGTGCGACACCACATGCGTCATTGTTTACACTTTTTATAAACCCCCAGGTATTTTCAGTAATACCATGTTTGGGTTCAAATGGATCACAAACAATGTTCTCAATGTAATTCCAGTTAGCTTTTCTAGTTTTCTTTTGTATCAGTGCTTTTATTTTTTAGAGTTTATCATTGCACGTTCCTTATGGTCTTTTTTAATACCATACAGAATAACCTTATTTATTTATTTATTTTTTTGTCAATATTTATCCTTGACAACTGTGTTTACCGTTTACAATTTCTGATGCCATATGTTTGTCTGTTAGACTCTCAAGTTTTGATGTGAAACTATCCCAACGTTCTTGAACTTTATCTGACCTTTTATTAAGTTCTATGCCCAAAATTATTAAACATAATTTAAAACTATCCCAGTAAGCTTTGTTAAATAAAAATATATTTTTCCTTGCGTTATACATTTGTAGTTTATTACAGGAGTGGAAGTTACTGTGGAATCATTAATTTTCGTTGGGGATTTAATTTCGTGGATTTCGTGGGTCGGCTCATCCACGAAATCAAATCCCCACGAATTTATGTGAATAGATAAGGCATTTCTTTTCAAAAATCAAAATCCACGAATTTAAGTCCCAACGAAATAGCCAGTTTATTACAAACCACGAACATTGAGCCCAACGAAAATAAATGAAACTACAGTATATCTATGAATGGAATACAATAGTCACTGAAACCAGGAACGACTTTCATACTGTCTACTATGGTTGGGATTTTTATTAACATAAGATCAAGAGTGTTCTGTGTAGTGTCAGTAATTCTTGGTGGTTTTGGAAGCCGAACGAGTCGGCTAAATCAAGGATTTTATTGCTTTCATCAACATGGGCAGCTCCAACATCATCAATGAGAGATTGCCAATCTACATCATCAAGGTTTAGGTGTCCACCAATTATGACGGCATTGTTTGAATTATCAATCAGGGATGTGGCACGACTGATTTCGTCAATTCAACTGAAGTCCTTATCTGGCCTGTATGCACTACAAACATAACGATCTTATCTACCTTTCTGATTAATTTGAACCCAAGAAATTTCTGACTCAGACCGAAGCTCATAACAAAGGGTTACTAGTAAGTTAGTTTGAGACCAGTACGAAAATCCCCTCCTGTACGCTTTTGCGTGTTTTTTTTTTGCTTTTCTGTAGACTTAGTATCCAGGTGAAAAAACCTTCAGAATTCTTAATGTGACACTGCAGCCATGACTCAGCACCAAGCGCAATATCAGGCTAGACAGAATCTAGCATTGCAAGAAAATCATTTTTTTATTTTTCACAGGTTGACAGTTTGTTGCAATTATTTTGAGATGTTGAACATTTTGTTTCCTTCCAATTTGATTTGGATTTCTATGATTTATGTTTACTCCCATGTCGCATGTAAATTATGTATATATTCATATTATGTAAATGATGATGAGCCTTGGCTCAAGTCACGTAATAAAGTATCTGTTCTATTTGATTGAATAGGATGGTTGTTGGGTTTGATGATTTTCCAGAGTGCTACTATGTATGGGATGTTGGATTGTAGCGGTAGGTAATTGAATATACGATGAATCCGAGTATTACAATAATCTGTCTATTTATACTTGATTTTCTGGTTTAAATTGCGATCATCCTAGTATACGGATTCTCACTACAGCTTTTTGATATCACAAGTAGTCGAAATTCAGATTCAACAAAAGTTTAAAACAAATTTTAATGGTCGGTATTATGACAACTAATTTTTTTCAGTAAATTCATTAATCAATCATTTTTGTGCGGTGCAGCTTGTATAGACGAAGTGTACACAAGCAAACAACTACTGATGTATTATCTGTTAATGTTTGATGTTAGTTGACGAGTTTATTTTATAGATTACTAACATATTTTTGCACGAAACAGCTGGATCATCGAAATCTACTGGAAATGTTTTGTTAGTTTTTGACGATAAAACAACAAACAAAACTATCACGTTATTAAGACAGGGTGTTGATTAATTGATATTATGAATTTATCCTAATTATTCATAATTACTGAAATAAGAAATTTTCTTACGATATATCTCGTGGTTACTTCATGTCCATTAATTTAATTGTTTTTGATTTAATTTTAATTTGTTTCATACAATGCCGCATGTTAATGATGTAAATAAAGTGAAACCTCTCTGGAAAGGCCCTCTCCTGAGCAACAACATCACATCAACAACAGCATGATTTTTAACTCTTCATGCATTACTACATGTGTTGATTTAACCTCTCTTGAGCAACAACCCCTCAACAACAACAACATAATTTTACTACTCCCAAAGAGTGTTGCTTTGTTTAGACTGCACTGTATTTTAATGTACATGATGATCAGCCATGGCTCAAGTCATGTAATAAGTATAAGTTCTGTTCTGTTCTTATAATACGTTGTGTTATTGATATAAACCCAATTAAATATGATTTGAGTTCGCTGAAATCACTGGAGATCATTCTTGCTTACATAAAGCTTTTTTACTAGTTGCACTATCGACGCATTAAAAATACCCGGACCTCCCGCTCCCCCCCCCCCCCCTCCCCCCAAAGAAAAACAATTATTTCCAACGATTCTCACAAAAAATATACCTTTACTTCTGCTTTTCGCTTTCGGCACAAGCGTAATCAATTTTGTGTACGTATCCACGCGCTGTTAAAAGTTTGGATTGCGTTAACCCAAAATCAACGTATTTAAGGATGACCCAGACAAAGTCATTTAACTGTCTCTTATGAAAAAACATCATGCAAATAGAATCATCGCTATGAACCTCATTCGTTGCAAATAAAATCTTAATAATTAACAACTAAAAACAAAAAAACAGATGTTTTGTTTTCTCATTTATTACATTTTTATCACTGTAAAGTTTGTTGTACGTTTCGTAACAGCTTATTTGGTTGTCAATTTTAGTTTTGCTTAATCACCTTTAACTCCGCCATACTGCGTACTTTCTATAAAAGCCATAAATCATTGTCTTAGAAAAGAACATTCAAATAATGATTCATTGGTATTTTGAATATTCAAATATATCAAATAACACAAATGTAATGCGTAAATTGTTATATTTGTCTGTATTGAACAATTTCGTCAATTAATCTTAAATAAATCGTCTGACAGTTTTAATAATGTACCTGCGTACCACTGACAAAAGATGGCATACCGAAATTCACACCGTCGGATTTGGTTAACAAATTCAAACCTTTTGTATTAAATATTAGATTTATTTGTTTATTATATTTACTTATCGCTTATCGTCTTATGGTTATTATTTCATGGTAAAAAGATGAAGGATTTCATTACATGTATTAAGCCGACAGTTTTGCTTATAATTTCTATTTCGTTTACTTCAATGATTGTAAAATCGTGTATTAAATGAACGCCCATCGGAGTCAAGTTGAATGAAGCTTTAGCGTAGCAAACAAGAAAATATCTTTACCCCACCCCCACCCCTTTAGCTATTGCACAAAGACTTCGAAAAGTTTAGTACGAGATTGTTCTTTCTTCTTTTTTTCTATTTCCGTTGCTATGTCAACTACATTTATCAAATAACATGAAGTATATTGCGCATTTGACTACACTGCCAGTTTTTTATTCAAACGTTTTTTTGTTTTTGTACGCCAATAAATATACTAAGCATATCTGACAGTTTACAGTTTTTTACACTTCAGGGAGAATGAAAACCCATTTTTTTTCGCTTAAGATTTTTCTATTATCATATGCTTTGATCATGCACAGTTTAAAATTATTCTCTCTTTACGTTTTTATTTTGCCTGTATGTCTTATAATGTCTATGTATAAACTTGTGCAAACTCAGATATGTCCTTAAGGTAGAACAAAAAATGTCAAACCAACAACTTTGCGTAAATAAGTCGGAAAACTTTTGGGTCGGTCAGATAAAAATATGGATCGGAAATCCGTAATACTATCTCTCTGTCTACAGTACTGTCTGTGGTCCGCCCAAGCTCGTACTGTACCGACTATTTATCTAAACTAATAGATGAAATCAATTATCTACATAAAGAATTAAACTAGTTTTATTACAATTCCCGTTTTAGGAACATACCTCCGCTGATTTGGTTTAAAAGGCTTCAACAGCTTGCTTTGAAGGAAGGTTTTCTTCATTTAAGAGGATAAATTGTTATATCATTGTGTTTTCCATTCAACGCTGAATTTAATAAAAAGATTTACCGATAACAGATGGATGAATATCGTTTTATTCATACACCGAGTGTACCCTAATAAACGCACCACTACTCATCACAAATCCACACTTTTTATAGACAAAAATAACATAACACGGCCATCCTTTAAGAAAGGTTGGTTTTAATTTAGATGACCCAACTTTGTTCAGGTGACGAGGTGGTTGGCATTTTGTGCCTTGTACTCAAAAAGGACAATTCGCAGAACATGTTATAATTATGTGATTTTTTAATGAGTCAGACAACTTCAGACAAGTCACTTAAAAAACAACAACATTTTGTTTAGAATTGTCTGATCGTGAATGCTTGATAATTCTTTTAATTGTACAAAATTCGTCAGTAATTCTAGTACATGTAACTCAACAAATGGGAAAAATCGGTTAATGTTTAAGACGGCGCGTTTATTTGTGAATGTTCGACAGATCCAATAGATAATAAGAAATAATAAGATATAGTATAGCATTCACGAGTAATCGAACATCGGTTTCATTGTGTATAATTCGGGTCTGAACGTCTCATCCGCGGATCAGTTGATTTTGTTGATAGACGACTGAAATTGCCGACAACTCTATTGTCTATTGTCTCTATAGGTGTGACTGTGAACAACCAGTTTCCCGTTAACCGGAAATGGCATTAACAATTTTGATCCTGGAAATAGATTTCTTTTAAATCAATTGAAAGTTGGCAAACTGAAATCTAACGTGTTTCATTTTCAGGTCGAAATTAAGTCTTTGATTCGTCATTGTTTCGTTCATTCAAATTGTGCTGAAGTGTTATTTTCGGAATTTATCTAAAAATTGTCATTTGTAATCGCGGATTAATCAGACACGCTTAAAACAATATCGTCTGAGTTTAACCTTTTAAATTGATGTCGTGTGGTCGGATTAAATCAGTATTTGTATAACGATTGTTATCTCCACGCAGTATAATCTGAAGAAGAAAACACGAAAGTGACTTACACGTGATTGGTTTGTGTTTCGTGCTTTTTGTATAAACTGAAATTTGTTATCAGGATTTCAAAGAAGTGTCGTCTGCATCAATTTAATTTGTTAATAGCAAAAGCAGACCTACTTAAAGATACAACTCTGACCAACAAGATGACAAGATCTGTGAGGTCCGCTAGATCCAACTCAATCTGCAGTAACGCTTCCGATGGAGGTCGTCTGGCCAAACAGGAAGAACTGTGAGTAGTTCAGTGTTTTTTTCTGTTCTTCTCAAAGAATGTTTTCTAACTAGCGCCAGCGACTTCATCTGCTTCAGCCTTTAAATATAAATATGTTAATAACGTACAGTGAATATCATTGTTCAATATTCACCACTTGATATTATGAAGAATTCGTTTTCCGTCTGTTCGTTCGTTCGTTCGTTCGTTCGATGACAAATTCGAGAATCGTTCAATTCATTCCAATACTGCGAAAGGGGACTGCGAAAGAAATTAATGAAAACTTAATTTTTTTGCATGAAAAGTTCATGAAGAATGGGGTCAGATGTCAGTCTGGAATTAACGCCCTGTATACCTTCGAGGCAGAATGATTCTTTTCAGCTACATCGCAACAATTAATTATGGTCCGGCCCAGGTCCAGCGGATAGTGCGCTGGGATTGTAACTCGGCGGACCGGGTTTGAATCACAGTCGCTGCAACTCATACTCTTCCACGAAATTTGACAAAACTGTCGATTTTACTCCATGTGAAGAAGCTTCCGGCACCTTGTGGACGGGTAAGTTAGTACTGGTCAGCATTCAGTCTTGGAAAACTGGTTATTCGGATCGGTTGGCGTATGTATCGCTTGAAAAACGGCTATAAAACACAGACATAAACAATCAGTTTAATATAAAAGCACAATGAAGTTGGCGATCTATACATCAGACCCTGAAAATAGAACGATGTATGTGATGTATTGGTGCATTAAATCGATCTTTTATATTTTCAATATATTCATTTGCCATGAAAATATCTGATACCTCTGAAGTAGCTAGATCGATACGTGAAGATAATGGCTACTGGGATATATCATTATTTACCATGGAACTTGAGATCGATGTCCGAACTGAAATCTCATTGTCATTATTGAGGTATTTTTGTTCAAAGTCAACGTTGTGTAACGCGTTAATACATGTTCAAATCAATTTTGCAGACAGAATAATGTATAACAAGTATCACTATTGTTTTATGATAAATAAAAATAGTAACTCTTAGCAACATATTAAATAAAAGACGAAATTTGATATTTGAGAATGATCTCACCTTGTATAACTTCATTTATGATCAGATTATTTGCGTTTGAAGGCTTTTTGATATATATATGTCATGGGAAATGCATTGACGCATTTAAACTTAATCAAGGTGTATTTCCTTCGTGAAACTAATGCTATGTACGTACCAGATGTATTTTCTATATTTTTCTACAAACACGTAACGTTACAATACAGCACGGTTAAAGTGAACTCGAATATAATCGGCAGAATCAATGAAATAGTCATTTTTCTCAAGAACACACCTTTCGTTGTTTTATTGTTATAAATATATTCAAACATGTGTTAGCGGCCATCTCCGAATAAAGACAACCTTGTGAATAAAGGTCATTCATTTAAAAACCGTTATTGTTTATTTAGAACAAAAATGACCTCCGAATAAAGGTTACCTGTCCACAGGCCATATTACGTCTTTCACATGGTTGGCTTATGTTCACAGCTTAGACTGTACTAGTAAAATATGGATATAATGGAGTACATAACGTAATAAGTCAAGTCGCCTGGAATCCACTGCAACCATGTTCAACTGTATCCGAAGATTTAGATTGATTATAGTGTCTGGTATTGATACACCAGCTAAATACATCGAGTATTATTAAGTATATATATATTCAATAAAACTATTTCATGAGTCCGCACACTATAGGTTTAATGGCAGACCTCTTATGTATGTTTAAACAGTTGATACATCGCAAACATGTCATACCTAGATTGAATTTTAAATGAAGCTTTTTGTCGCCTGGTCGACCCGAAGTGAAATATTGTAGTTTTGAAATGTGTTTGTCTTCATTTCTGACAAGATTTTTAAATCCATTGCAGTGTCCATATTCTATGGCAGGGCGTTTAATGCATATTTTTACAATCATATACATTTTTACAATCAAATTGATAATAACATTGAAGCAGAAGAAGAAGATAAATGATATAATGATCTCTGGAGCCAATCTGGGGCCTAGTCATATAGAGAACACATCCTTGCCACATATTTTGAGTCAGTGAACAGAGTATACAGCTTTGTTTACTTTCAGGTTGACACGTTAGACAGTTTGGTTTAGTACATTTAAAAACATGGAAATGTATTTACTTTGTAAATAGTTTATTTCACTTTGTAAGATTACTTTAGGCTATAGTAAAATAGTCCTATTTAGGTTCCTTGACCAAAATAGTGGATAGTTATATGTTTTCTTCTTTTTTCCCTGAACCATACTTTCCGTACTCTGAAAGCACGATTCGACCTCAAATATATTCGTACTTTAGATTTTGTTGTTTGGAACTTTTTCGCCGGCGCAGAACAAATACGGTTTGTTGAGTATTGGACTCTTCTGTCCAGTCTTACGAAAACCTTTCAGAATGAAAGTGAATGGTTTTTTTGTTGTTGTTGTTGTTCGGGCTTCGAAAATTGTACGTGCGATGAATGCTAAAATATGACGTAGCGTTTTTAGTATTGAAGAGTATCGGTGTAATTGATTTGAACGTGATTAGATAAAACGTTTATCAGACAATACTCCATTTATAACAGGCGCTTTTATTCCACTATCTTATTACATAAAGAGCATAATAAATGATGCTTTTATTAGAGATTTATTCGATCTCCTAACACTTCAATAAAATAAATACTATTGAAAGGAACGGACGAACCTCAAAAGAATAAAACGTTTATTGTTCTGTTCAATATTATACATTCAATCAATAAAAATCTATTCGAATTGTGCGTATCCTATTTATATCAGAACCATGTAAGGGGGGTAATCCATAACAGATGTGATAAAATAACAGTGTACTACAGAGTTGTCTACCTTTAATGTTTTTTATATTGGACGCTTTCTATACATGATAGAACTCAGCGAGTCGTTCTTGTTACATACCAATAACATAACAGCAGTTACGTTTTCATGGTTCCCGTTTTACTAAGCTGTGAACTAGTCTTATTTTTTTCCAAACCAGTAAGATTGCCGCGAGTAAATAACGTAACAAATAAGTTAAGGTTACAATTTCATATTCCTAGATTTTAACAAGATGAAACATTGTATTGTAGCTTGAAAATATTCAAATCTAAATTTCTATACATATTTTCAAATAAGCATTGACAACATTTTTAAAGAAAAGCGATTCGCTCGTGCAACTTTCTTATTTCGTTCCCTTTCCAAAAACCACACGTGGTCGGTAAGGCTAGCTAATACATTGTATTTCATTTTTCTATCTTTTTTCTAAACATACTTTCCGTACTTTGACAGTACTACATGGTAACTACATTTCTATTTACATCGAAACTTGTAATTGTATTATATTGGAATTTATTAATATCGAAACTAAAATACAGGAAATCGATTAATATCGAAACTATGATTCAGGAATTCGATTTATATCAAAACTGTATTTCAGCGATTCGATTAAAATCGAAACTATAATAAAGAAAATCGATTAAAATCGAAACTATGATTCAGGAATTCGATTAATATCGAAATGGTAATTCAGTGATTCGATTGATATTGAAATTATAAATCAGGAATTCGATTAATATCGAAACTGTATTTCAGCGATTCGATTAAAATCGAAACAATAATACAGGAAATCGATTAATATTTAAACTGTAATCAGGAAATCGATTAATATTGAAACTATAATTCAGGGATTCGACTAATATCGAAACTATTATTCAGGAATTCGATTAATATCGAAACAATAATTCAGGAATTCGATTAATATCGAAAATATTATACAGGAATTCGATTAATATCGAAACTATTATTCAGGAATTCGATTAATATCGAAACTATAATTCAGGAATTCGATTCATAACGAAACTTGAATACTGTAATTCGATTTATAACGAAACTTGAATACTGTAATTCGGCTTATACGTGGAGGTTTTTTACATATTCATTTATTTGTTAAAAAAAACCCTGATCGATCAAGGAATATGGTTATACCCCCTTACCCTTTATCAATCATTGAGAGGTACTTGATTCTATTATTATCGATATTAAAACATTTATGCACTTCAAATATTTTGATAACGCGAGTCGAATCACTAATCTTAGACAAATCATGAGGTCGGTGTAATCTAGAACGATATTAAATTAAATTAGTCCACGTTTAGCAATAGATTTTCGATAGTCTTGCACCAAATATTTGCGTATACTACTATCTTAGGAATAGTTCACTAAGCGTATCAAATGATCTAGTAATTCTTTGGAAAACATCGCGAAATCTAGTTGGGACCTGTGATTGTCAATAAACGACGCGTTTAATACTTTTGAGTCCTTCAAACGGAAATTTTTATTCCTTTTAATTTCCTGATACGTGATCCACTAAATAATCAAGCTTTGGTTTTATTGTGCGTGTTTATTACGCCGTAAGACCCAACAATATTGTCGTACTGTCTGAAAGCCATACATTGTTACAAATCTTGTAGTTATGTTATTAATTTGATGTCGTACGTCGATTGATTTATTAAGCTCGGCTATTGTTATTCCCTCTGTATGTATTTGTGTATTTTCATAATTAAATAAACATCAGATAGGATCAGAAAAAATCAACGGATAAATTAAACTATTCGATTGTGTTTGCTAAATCTCATTTGAAAAATCACTTGTACTATCAAATTTTGTTTTGAGATAATCTTCGTGAAAAAGGGGTTTGTTTTGAAGTGGCAGTGAATCGAATGAAACTTTCAATTAAGAAGGGTTTAAGTTTTGCTGATGTTGAAATACCAACGATTTTATTCGCTCGTCTTGTATTGTTAATTAGCTGGTTGACAATTAAGGAAAAGGGCTAAAATTGGCCTTTAAATCAAATTTAATTTAAATACATTTTGGATAAAAATGAATACTCCAGCAGCTGGGATGTGGAAGAAAGTGAGGTAGGTGTTACTTTGTTATATCTTTTTCCTGTCTCTGCAGTCCAATGCATGATGTAGACTGCATATTGTAGAACGAATGTTCAATACACATTGCAATCTTATGCGATCGAATTTTACACCAGTGCAATGAAGTTAAGACCTATATTATTTTGCGTATCACGTGGTGTGCATTTTTGGTACACGATAAATGGAATAGGCAGACTATTATAGTGTGCATATAAAACTTAACAAACAATGTAAGTTTAGGTTTTCTTTTTTTTATTTAATTAAAAAAATCTAAAGCTGTTAATGTCAATAACCGTGAAGGGTGGTCTTTTTTGTTGTACATGTGTATGTTTGTTCCTGGGAGTTCTTTAAAATCTGTATCCATTTATATTCATGAGCATTTATTTTGTTTATACCGCATACACTGTATGAAATATGATTTAGACGGGGAATCCGTACTCTAGTGGTTTTCACCTCTGACTAGTAATTACTAGCCTGTCATCGGTGTGAGTTAGAATCCTACTGGTACAAGTATCACACAAGCTAAGAAGCTAGCTTACGGAGTCGGTGGTGCCATCCATAGGCACTCGATTCCGTGATTTTTATACGTTTATAGACGTTTTTTTTTTCAATTTAACTCATCAAACAACACAAATCTGTCGAAAGAAAAATCTTCATTTTTTCCCTTATTGAGTGTATAGAAAACACCAAGGTAGTGCACTCGCCATTTTTTCGATTGACGGAAGTGACGGAATCGAGTGCCTATGGCGCTATCCAGATTATTGCTGGGTTAAAACGGGAACATTCGAAAAATGACATTCTGAGCCGTTGCAGCGACGTTAAGGCCCTAGTGAAAAATAATAATGATGATATTGCATCCCTAATATTGAACTTTAATTATCTATCGGCTCAATGCTATACCTCGACAAAAATAGTCATATAGCCGCTGAAAGATAAATTGCCAACTTGTTTCTTTTAAAGTAACTTTAGATCATTCAATTCATATACGATTCATTTTGAAAAAAAGAGCATGGTTGCCCTTGTTGAAAAAATAGAAAAATATTAATTTCTGTAGATACTGTAAGGTGGCTTATATTTTTCTTTATCTAATATTTATACACGGTGAGTTTTCATTGAAATGGAGTTTCGTTTTTGTTTAAAATCTTTTAACTCCGACAGACTTCAGTGCAAATCTAACATGAAGTAAACTCAAAGAAATGTCATTTTTCTTAAGAAAATCTTTTTCTATCATAGAAACCTGTAAAAGGTAAAAACGTTTTCAAAATCTGTCCGCTCCATTTTGAGATAATGATTTTCTGCATAAGTCATGTTATACCTTAGTTTGGTAAAAAAAACGTGTTTTATTCTAAGAGGCATCATAATCATTATTAGGTGGTCCGAATATCGAAGTGGTCAAAATAATAATATAGCTGTATTTGAAAGCTTTTGATTGGAATCAAGAAGTTGACATATTCTCCGACTTATTATATTGATTGGATGTTTTATACAGATTTAAATCTTTGTTTTTCTTTCTATTTACTGACAGAAATAATACACATTGATTCTGGCACAAGAACTTATATACATGTGTACACACGAGATAGAAATCACGCGAGATTTTATTTAAATGAGACATAGATTTCTGGTCAGAAGTCGTTTTCATAGACTGACGTGTCTTAGCTAAGATAATACGTTTTCAACAATGGTATGCAAAGAAAACAGTTCACTCGTTTGCGACTGGTAACAAATACTATTGTACTTAAAATGATAAATGGGCGTCATAAAGACCAGGAATTCACTTAATGAATCTCGCCAATCCCTGGGTCTTTTTCAAGTTTTGTGGCGGAATTTTTCCACCCAGATAAAACAAAAAATATGTTCCGGGTAATATATATATATACTTGTTCTTAGTTTCTTGTCCTGTCCAGATAATGTATATATACTTAATTTTAGTTTCTTGCCATAGTATTTTACTGGCTTTAATAAAGCCCTTTTACGACACATTGTGTTTCTTATTTTATGTTTTACTAGCTTCGCAAACTCTTCCACTTTCCATTTACCACCGATTGTCCATAAACGTAAATATCCTTAAAAGTAAGAGATGTTTAGGACTTTTGGCCATCCTTTAAAATGTTTATTTGCGGGTACCACCTAAACTTTTAAGTAATTAGGTAAGCGAAAAAAATGCACATAAGTAAGACCGTTTTTTTTCATTTTCACAGGGGGGGGGGGGGGGTTAGTATTTATCTGTAAATTGGTACATAGTCTGTGAATTATGTTTTATAAGAATTTGAAACCATCTGCGGATTAAAGATTTGCGTACATTAGAGGGGGACGAGAAAAGAGGTTAACGAATCAGAGGGGTTCGAGCAAACGAGGTCAACGTATAAGAGGGGGGGGGTCAAGCAAAAGATGTTTACGTATTAGAGGGGTAGGGTCGGGGGAAAAGAGGCTAATGTAAAAGAGGGGACGTATAAGAGAGGCTGAGAGGATCAGAGGTTTGCGTATAACAGAAGGTCGACTAAGGGGTGTTTGTCTATAAGAGGGGTTCAGTAAAGAAAGGTTTGCTGATTGGAAGAGTCCAGAAAAGAAATGTCATCGTGTCATACAATTCGACCGTCGGCATTTTTGCGAAAGTCACATTTACTTTATATACTCATCGAACCAAATAGATCAGACATTACGTTTAATTTAAAATCTCATGTGTAAACATTTACATTGAATATGGGATTAAAATTATGTAAATTTCGCAGTTAATGTTCTATTATTGTTGAACCATTTCATTATCTATACGTGTGTTGTTGGTCAAGTTTTTTTTTGCACTGGGTGTTAACTTCGCACCAACAGGCAGGGTGGCCGCAGCCGTGGTCCAGTGGTTAGTGCACGGACTTATTACCCGGCGATCCAGGTTCGATTCCCGGTCGCGTCAGGTCATACCCTTCCATGAATATTTGACAAAAATATAGATTTTCCTTCATAATGTGGAGAAGTTGCCGGTTCCTTATAGAAGGGTAAGTTGGTACTGGTTAAAAACCAGTCCCGGATAACTGACTAGGTGAGTAGGCCGCCGTATATTACGTTAAACAAATGTTGAAAAACGACGTTAAACACAAATAGATAAATAAACAACATCCAGGGTCGTCTTGGCGTGCTTTCAGCTTTAACAGTGGCGGAAGTCCCGAGACAAATATCTGGACAGCTTTTCACATGCGAAATAAATCTGGTCCGGTAAGCTGACAGAACACAGATAAGTCTTGAAAGGCGGGGCCGGGAATCGAACCCACGATCATTCGTTCAGTAGTCCAGCGCATTACCACTAGACCACCGGACATTGAGATTTGAGATTTAATGTCTCCACATTCAAATTAAAAGACCCACTCGTGTCTAAAGCGTTTAATAAGAAGTTACTGGCCTCCATTAACCTGGTTGACTCTATTTTTAGTCGAGTTGCATTCTCCGAGCTCAAATCAATATTCGGTGGTCTAGTGGTAACATACAGGACTATTGAACGAAAGGTCGTGGGTTCGATTCTCGGCCCAGCCTTACGGATTTCTCAGGGGCGCTTTTTCAGTGGCCTAAGTCCCCCAACTACCCAGCCAAGTAATGTGTCTAGTAAATTACAGGAGGAATGGCGAGTCGTGTGTCGGTGTTTTATAACGGACATGATAAAGAATTAGGAAAAACTATTCGAAAATAGTAAGGATACGAATGGCCAGTTCTCCTGTATCTTATCTCCCCCCCCCCCCCCCTCTCTCTCTCTCTCTCTCTCTCTCTCTCTCTCTCTCTCTCTCTCTTGGGTGTCCCTGAAATTAATATTGCTTTCTAATGGACCGTTAAACAATAGATTAATGAAAACTATTGCGACTAGAATATTTTGACAATTTTGTCAGAAATTGATCTCAAAGGTTGTCTTGGTGTATAAATGTTAAAGTTTCATTAAAATGTAAGTATTGTGCATATTAAGTTTCCACTTGAGTTATAATAAAGTTTCAAAAGTAAATACTCCGTACAGAAATATTATCTGATACAAAAAGTGAATCCTTGCTGTGAATATTTCTAATCCGATTTATGCAAATATTGACGGCTTATGAAGCGATTCCACGGCCGACTCTTTGTTTGAAATGATCACGAAACTTTATCGAAAAGAAGAAATATTTTTCCATGTATGCATCATTGGTTTCTCTTACTTGGGGTTGGAGCGATATAAGTGTTTCTGCTTCTTTTCTAGTGTGTAGATAGAATTCTTTCGCTCTAACTATTTATTTTTGATTATGGATATAAAATTTATATATGTTTTGTTTGAATATGCGATAAATAAAATAAACCGTTTGAAAGTTGGTGTTAGCGGTGTTGTAAACTAAATGCCATCCGCAGTGTAACAATTGATATTAAAGTCATGAAATGTTCTAAATGTCGTAAAACAGCGAAATTATAAGTTCGCTGACCATGACTGTAATTTGGTTAAATAATGATATTCATGTCTGTGTAAATAGTGTTGCGTAAAATGTAATGTTATACATATTGGAAAAATTTGATATTTTTTCTTATTCATTTCTGTTTTCTATATGCTGAGCTGTTGTTTGATTCAGAAAATTGGAATATTTTGTGTTCGTTTTAACGACTGGTGTCTCTGATAGATTAACGGTTGTCATTTTGCGGGACATTCTCATTAAGCATGGCTTTTTCGAGGTAAGACGATCATTCATTTTTGGGGCAAAAAATATATTTTGAACCAAACATGATTAAAATGTTAGAAAATGTTTTAGGTCATATTTTAATGCAGTTATTTTTGAAAGTTCTATTGGGCTTTGGGTAAGCTGTGTAGGTCCCGACTAGAAATCACAAGCCCCTCACTACTGGGGATTAACTAAATTCCATCCAGTTCTAGACACATTTCACATGTGAGAAAGCTAACCAGCTAGCTTAAAATGTTACGGGAGACTGATTGAATTATTTTGGTCAACATCTTGACTATTCATTTACCGTGTAATCTTAATTATACGTCACATGACTCTGTCTGTTGGTGCGACGTTGAACCCCAGAAAAGATAAATAATCGTCAAAAATCAAATTTATGTGGTAATTTCGGTAATTTAGTGTTGATATGTTATAAAATGTTACAATTAATGTTGTGAAAATACTTTGAGGATATATTTTAGATTCTACGTAGTCGCCATAGCAACCCAGCGTTTGTTTGATTGAAATAGTTGTTTGATTACAAATATGTTATTTCGAAAATATGACTATGGTCATGCAATGTGCCGTATACATAAGAATGAAAGAAAATATTTGAGGAGATAAACTCTATTTCCCGTATAAAGGGACCTTCAGGCTTACAATAAATAGTTCCTGGTTACACTAACCTGGCTGACTGACCCATTTTTCTTGTCAATATTTTCGTTCTTATATGAACTGTACCTCCAAATCTAGATTACGTTTTTTGTGCAAAAATAATATTTGCCAATCTACCGATTATATTTTGGACAAACATAGTATTTGAAATTTGAAACTGAATGAAATTTTATTTTATCAAGTAATAATTTTTATACAAAGGCATTATGTTTGCATGATTATTGTGGATTTGCAGCAAAAGCAATCATTGGTGAAATAAAACGTGAGCATTTTCCTGGCTCAAATGGCTCAAATATATAAGTGACCCCCCCCCCCCCAAATCCACATGAGGTCTAATCTCTTAATTGTTTTATTGCCCCTAATGGGATTAACGGCCAGCTAAGTGTCTGTAGACTTGACACACGGTCATGCATATAAGAGAGTAATAAATTCTATTGATTTTAGTGATAATTAGTTTATGGATAAATTCCTGTCGTTTTTATAAGCATTTTATGTAATTAATGAATGTTGTCCTTTAATTACTAGATTATGTAAGAACAGTTAATACATGAAAAATGCAACTGAATGCATCTTCTATTCTGAAATCAAATCATTCTATTTATACATGAAATTACTTTTTACAAGATAACTATTATAATCTTTAAAATAACTTGCAAAGATATATGTTTATACAGGTACTGCTTGAGAAAATATATTGGTTAGAAATATTTAACAGGTATACCATGAAATAACATGGATTGGCAACAACCAATTATGTTTATGCCAAAATAAACTTTGAAACTATAAAAGGTGTTAGGATACATTTGTATTAAATTCACAAAATGGACATTTAATTTATCAGAATCATCCAGACCTAACTAATTGGTGTGAGATACATAATTATATTTACTAGTGTGTTTGAAGCGTTGAGCATTTATTTGAGTAATTAATTTCTTTAATCATATAAATGAACTGTCTTATTCTTAATATTTTGCATTTAAAATGTAAACATACTTTTAAAAAAAAAATATATATATATATATATTAAATTAAACAGTGAATCAATTTAAGTAGCTATATATTAGCCATAAATTTAAGTGACTGATTATGTAATTAGAAGCTGGTTTATCAATGACCCTGTCAGTTTTATTGGACTCCCTACTGTGGAATATACAGGACTGCTGGGTCTTAGTCACATGCCTCGCATTCCTGGTTCAATGTGTTTAAACTGGTTCCCGTTGACTTGCCGTGTGTACAAGGCCTTTGGTGCACTGCAACATAGAACGGGAACCAGTTTATATTGCTGTTTGCCTCTGTAATCAGGTCAGTTATTAAGTATCATTACCATTTGAATGAAAATCATACTGGCCGACTAAGCAAATGATTGACCTTTATCCGAGGGACACTGTATTATATAATATATAGTGTCCCTGTCTTTAATTTATTTATACTTTATTATGTTTCTGGATTTTATTTCCAATTTACACGAATACTATTTTAAAGATATTAATTAGTTATTACTTAACAGGTAGTAATATCCATGGAATAAGAAACTACTGAATATTTATTAATCGAAAAGGTTTTACAAGTGTATACAGGTCTATTATCGTTATATATTATGCCCGTTTCTTTTATTAATATCTGGGACAAACATGCACATTCATGTATTTTAGCCCCAGTTAAATATTCATTCGTTTCTGATAATTATGTTTCCCTCTGTATATTACCTATGACCAATGCATAATTTAACTGACACGTTATTTTCTGTCAATGGTGCCAACAGTTAATGGATCTGGTAGTAGAACCATACGGTTTTGTTAGTACGACCGGATTTTAAATCAAACCTAACCACGCACCTGTTTGTTTACACCTCGTTTCTACGGCAAATGCGCGAAAATTCTTCAACCGAGAGCGTATTGATTTATTGTACATCCGTTAAAGGAATCCAAAGAGAAATTATATGATTATCGATTTATGAACTCACTCTAGTTACATATGTAAATATAAGAATACAAAAGTTTAAAAAACTATGCTATGTATATGAAATATCTAACAAGTGTATCGAACTATATTTTGGTGTATTCACTTCCTGAAATCTGTTGTACGGTCAGTTTACATTGGAGTTAGGCGAACCGAGTCGTAAAAGTTTGGTTAGTTTTAATTGCAAGTATTCATTTGTTATACAGTGATATTATTTTCAACGGAGTATCCATTATACCCGAACTATCTAAGGCTACAACTGCAGTGTTTTCTTTCACGATATGTAACTTAATATGATCTTTGAGATCATTTAAAATCGCCCAATAATCAGTTAAAAAATATCATCTTAAAATTAACTCCTGTTCCTTTTAACCTGTGCATAACAAAACTATTTAAACAATATATTGCTATTTCCTCCCATCACGTATAAGATAACCAAATAATGGCATTGTTTGTTAATGTTCTATGACATCTCAGACCATTTTCTTCGAGTAATGCACAGGGCTCCGTAATAGCGGGGCGGTCTCATTATCGGAACTGGCAACTATATTGAAATATAGATGGAAAAGATTGGGACCAAGAATAAGTGGTCTTATTAAGCGAATGGTCATATTATCGGGATGGTCGCATGATGGAACTTCAGTCTGTGAAATTAAGGTTTGAAATGTGGTTGCCCGAAACAGAAATTTTAGCTGCTTTTGCTTTGATTTATTAATGAAAATTTGATCTGAGCCAAAATTTTGGCTGTCGGAATGAAAAATTTGTTGCCCCGGACAACAGGACAATTGCTAATTTCGCAGACTGGAACTTATTTTAATACTGTATTGTATAAACTGGCTATGATATTCACCAGCCCAATAAGCATAGTTGGAAGAGCATTTGACTCGTAAGCAGTATGTCACGGGTTTGAGCCCCACTTCGGGTACATTATTTTCTTCCTCCTTTTACATTTCATGATAGGTGTATATATTCTTATGTCTACTCTTGGAAAGTAAAGATTGTAAAATTACATATACACGATGATTCAATCCTTGAATTATAGGTCAAGATTTCTGACAGTAGCATCTAGACCATGATGCCCCACATTATTTTATCTGTACTTATTTACGGGTTAGCATTATATTATTATTAATTACTGAAAATGATATTTCAGCTTGGCTTCACGTGTCAAGATGGGGAAGAAGGTTGAAAAGGGTCTAAACAAAGACAAGAACCCATCAGCTACAAGCCAAGATGATGTGGATTCAAACAAAGCACTAGGTATGATTTGATTGTATTATTCTTACAAGTTATGTATATATTATCCTTTTTCTAATATTGATAAAAATATTCACTAAAAGTACTAATAGCTGAATTATTGATTTGTATCACGTTATTTAAAAATAATGACAAAATATGTTTTATATACATGTGCCTAAAGATACCAAAAATTACTGCTGTTCCTTTATCAATTCTAGGTGGTTTTCTTCATACTAAACTAAAGTGTATTCTAATATATTCTCATGAAGCTTGATTGTATGTATAATAATATAATTATATTTTTTGTATTAGCCACAAGATAAAAACTGTTTTAATTGTTTTGACCATCAAAAAAGACTGTTCTTGTATATTCAACATTGTTATGGTAGTAAAGTTCTGGGATTCAGAGTGAATTAGCTTCAGTGAAGTTCCCTATGTCCTTTATAAAAAAGCACAACTAAAACATTATTCTATGTAACAAAATCTACATATTTAACTATTAAAGTTGTTTGGGTTTGAGACAAAAATGAGTATGTGAATTATGTCCAGTAATTCTTAGCAAATTATTAGCATCCTTTCTTTACTGTCAATGTTCAATTTACAGTTGTGACTCAGATAGAATCAGAAAGTAATTTAAATGGTAAGGTACTCAAATAGATAATTGTTGAGTCTTTGCTTTGTTTATGTGCACTGTATAAGTTGGACTTTCATATTTTCTTTTTTATGATGTTTTTCTCAAAACAAAATTGTGTATGCTTAAAGCCAGAGATAACTGGTGCTCACTGTGTTGTAACTGGTACTGTATTTTTTATGCCACAGTCACTAGAAATGGCCGAGGAACATAAAAGTCATTCCCTTGTCTGTCCGTTCAAATTTTGGTTTCCGAGCAATAAATCAAGAAATATTTCATGGATTGGTTTCATATTTAACATGAAGGTGTATAATAATGAGATAAAGGTCAAGAGTGATTCTTGCTAAAATCTAAACATTTTCTCTGGAGTTTACTGGGCTCTCAGTGAGGGGGATTTGTGTCTTCTGGACGCATTTCTAGTTTCTTAGACAAATATTTTTATTTGCTTCAAACTGGACATATCTGGTTCACATTGCAATGTTATTTAGGATGATTTTTTTTCTAATACACATTTTTGTATGCTTTAAAACAGAAACATTTGATTCACCCTGCATTGTTTAAGATAATTCACTGTGACACAAAATGCTATATGGATATTGTCTGTACCTTGTTACATGTATTTTGTAAACACCATGCCTGTCTTCTAAACTGAAGAGTTGATAGTATACTATCATTGATGGACAAGAATTTTGTTGTCATGGTATCACTTTTTTGTTGGCACATAATCTGGAAATAAATTAATTTTATTCATGTAACACCAATAACTATGAAGATCAAAATTTACTAAATTGTTATTTTCAATTTTTATGTTCATTACTTTAATTAGCCCATCCTTAGGAAACTGTTGGTTTGTAGTTAAGTCATTAACTCATTGAAGAAAAAAAATGACCCCAAAAAAAGGCTTTAGTGATTTTTGACGAATGTTTTTCTTGTTCCTAATTACAGCTCTTCATCTTCAAAACAAACCAACTTAATAATATTAACAACAAAATAATGCCTGCCTATACCTAGCTGCTGCTAAAAAATTTTGGTTGCATAACCGCATACCAACATTTTTTCGTGGATGGCCTTACATACAAATCATATCTTCTTATAAATCTTACATGAATCATGTGAATACAACTACCTTGGATACCCTCTGACAACTTGATCCAATCTAGGGATTTTGATGATTAGAGAAAAATCCCATTCAGACTGGGAATCAAACTTAGGCCTTAAAAAGCTTGTTTCTGGTTGCATGCTCATAAAAATAGAGTACCGGTAAGTACTTTGTAGGTCAGGTATTTTTCCCCCCTTTTTTGCTCTTGAAAGCATGTGGACTGGTAAAAATAGTGGAAATTGGGTTTCCATTCCTAATGATAATAAAAAGTCTATGCTTGCGGGGAAAAATGAGATAGGGCTGGTCCCGAGGTTATAAAACTTGAGAATGGTCTCCGAGCTCAAAGCTCAATTTCGTTCTCAAAATATTATGGTTGAACAGATAGAGCTGATTAATGTTTAAATATATATTCCGATCAATTATACTGTCAGTCTAATGTATCAATAATATCATTATTGCATGATCACAATTAACTTAGAACCATTAAGAGACAAAATATGAGATTTGAGCTCGGAGACCGATCTCAAGTTTTATAACCTCGGGGCCAGGTAACCAGAAACAAACAATTTTTTCTAAGCTTTATGACCTCCAAACCTAATGTTCAACATCTTGTCCAAGTTTTTCTATTAAATCATTGTCTTATTCAAGTCCTTTTGACATTATTTTATGTAGGTGCTTTCAGAAATAGTTTTGGAATGATCAAGCCTTTATTGAATACTCATATTCAGTTTGTTTGAACTTTTTTGCCAAGTAGGCCCAAAGTTTTTGTATCATATTTAAATGTTTGCTACAATATTTCTTCAACAGTTTTTGCTTGTAGTGTGTTGTCTATCAAGATCAATATATGCTTAATTATACTTAGAATAAGTTTTGATCAGTGTGTGTATACTTAACATGAAAAAATATATCTTCTAGATAGTCCATTTGTTGATTATTTTGGTAAGTTATTGATGTATGAACCAGTGTTTTGATTTATCGAATTGTTGGTTAAATATGTCACATGTTCATACACATTGAGTTTTCATCATGTTATTTGCAGTAAGACTTTATTTATCAACACTAATGGCGCCATATTGATATACTGCAATGCACTTTTAAGTGGACTGCATGGTTTATAATAATATACCTTTTTTTATTATTATTGTGTTGTATTAAATTTTGCTGCAGTTTATATTGATGAAATCGTTTTGAATGTTAAATTTTGTTAGTACACATACATGTATTTGTAAATTAGTTGCAAAGTTTTTTTTTCTTATTATGAAAAAGTTTCATTTTATTATATTTTTATATGTGTTTTTATTTCCATTTACGGTACTTTGATATTTTTACTGTTTTTCTTTCCGTTTTTCTTTATTTTTATTTTTTTGAATTGTTTTCACTATTTTGTCCAATTCATATTTTTGACTGTATAACTAATATATGTACTTATTAAATACTTTAAGGTGCTATGTAATGTAATCAACCCTTTAGGTTTTCAGTAAAATAAAAACTTACTGTCAAATTTTAATCTGAGTTCTGAGGATTGAATTTTATGTCTGTTCTCAGTTGAGCCAATACTCCTTGGCTCAAAGGTGTACCTACAAGTACAGTGCTCATAAATCATTATCATAATTACTTGTCATTCATTATCATTAAGATAATTCTATTTCATTTTGTTTCAGAACCTCATGTGTGCACCGGTAATTTCTCGGCAGACTTTTCGGAATTATGTCGCCGCAACAACATGACATACATTCCAGCTGTTGTTATGAGGCCCCGTCCACCAGCTCCGGCGGCCCAGCAGGATGTGAGCCCTGCTAAAGGGGGAAAGGATAAGGGAAAACCATCCGTGTCTCAGCCTGACCCAGAGCCTGAGGAGACTGCAGAAGATGCAGGTAAATTCTACATCCCTGTAAATTTATATCAATTCTATGAATACTGTCTTACTAGTTTTTATCAACAATTTCAACATTATATAAAACTTGCTAGTAAATATAAGACTTAGTTCAAGACTATTACTGCTCGACAACAAAGACCCCTTGTTCTAGTGGTATCATCGTATAATATTTTTCTCCGTTTTACAGAGCCAGAGCCTAAAACTTTCACCACAAAAGATAAATTTGAATATTTCAAGCCTTGTGTTCAGGTGGAAATGGACAATCCAGATAAACCAGATACTGTTACAGAAGTTTTTATCAGAGGTGAAGTACATTTAGTATTTGGTCTGTAAGCAAATATTTCAAATTCACATTCCCCGGGGTGAAATTTTTCCAGAATATGCCGGAATTTCCGTTTTTTCACAGGTCTGTTGGGTACTGATTCTAATTGTTCTTTTATTGTTTCTGCGTATGCTTTTTTGCTACCATGATAGGGAATCATAGAGTGGCTGCATCATCCGTCTGTCTGAATGTTTGTCTGCTCATCTTGTTATGCCCACTTTCGAAGAAAAGAGGGTATATTGCTTCGCACATGTCGGTCCGTAGGTCCGTCCATCAGTAACCAAACCTTGTCTGGGCAATAACTAGGAAACTATTTGGCCTAAGCTCCTCAGATTTGGTTTGGAGGTACGTGATGACCCCTATCGATTTCAAGGTCAGTAGGTCAAAGGCCGAGGTCATACTGTCCAGTTGGCTTTCATGGGGCATACATGTTTCACGAACACTTCTTGTGTTTATTTTGCTGATAGTTTTAGAATATACAGTGATCTCATTGAATGAGAATTAAAAGTACTGTGTGAAGTATAAAGTTTTATTGATTTATAAAGTTTTTATCAATTTCAGGCTGGAAGATTGATAATGTTATGATGGATATATTTACACAGTGCTGGCAAACAATGGAAAAAATGAATTCATTAAAGTAAGATTCTTAGTCTTGTTATTTATCATTTCTTTTGAAGAATGACACTTTCTTACTCTGTTCAATTCAATTCTTCTTTTGTGTTTTGTTTGGATAAAATATACCACATGATTATGGTGGGTCACATTCATGTTTGCTAATTTTATGATTTATTTGTTATTACAGCTTATGGAACACAGGATTAAGTAGTGAAGGAATAACAAGTCTGGCTGGTATACTGCCTTCATGTCCTAATCTTAAGTAAGTACTCTTAGACACAGTTACTGTGAACTCTGTTATAGTGAGATCCAATATAGAGTAAAGTCACTTAAAGTAAAGTGATTATTCTTCCGTGACAAATCTTTTGATTTATTACAATGTAATGCAGATTTTGTGAAATATGGTTATAATCTGGGATTTTTTACCTCAAAGGATTGGTACTGTTAAACAGACCCATTCTCTATCCAGTACTGTGACCATTTTCCCAGTGTCAGCAAAAAATTCCCATTCAAAAGATAGATCTTGTACTAAAATGTTGAAACTTATGCTTGTTATTTTTCTCACTTCTTTTAGTGCTGGTACATTTCCCAAAATATGGAGAAAAATAAAATCTCTGATACTGATCACAAAGCTATTGTTTGGATCCCCATGAATCCACTATAACCATATCCTGCTGTATATTTAAGAAAATGATCAATATGTTTATATTTTATCAAAATTTGGCTTCTTTTTATTTGGACAAAAGATTTCTTAACACTTTTCAACTTCCATAAAACTTTACCCAATCATTTGATTAATGGTTAAATCTTTTAAAATATATTCTTTACAAATATTTTTTTTTAGAAATTTAACATTAGATGGAAATACCACTGATGAAGAAAACTGGTATGAGTTGATAACAGAAGAAAGTCCGTAAGTATATATTACACGTATCTATCTGTTCAGGCATAAAATAATGACCAACACAACCTATTTTTTTGCCTGTCACATATTTTTCTTTCATGGGCAAATTTTCTGAATTAATTGTTTTTGTCAAAATAAACAAACATGTATTTAAAAAAGTTCTACTGCACTACCCATCCTATTTATTTGAGGATGTTAGCAGAAACCAGGTGTTGTTTTTTTGGTCTTACTACTTTTGTTTTCACTGCCCCGGCTTCAACAGTGGAGGTAAGACAACCAGCCTTCTAAAAGCTTGCTGGACAGTTTCCTCACAGTTTCCTGTAAAATCTATCTGATCCCGGATTGGATTCAAACTTGCAAGGGTTAGGGGCCGGTGATTTATAGTCAGAGACCATCACCATTCAACCTCTCAGGCTCCTGTCCATTATACATTAATCAAATAGTAATGAGAAAAAATTAAAAAAACTTAACAACCACAAAGCTGGACAAACGGGAGACAGGCAAACATGCAAACATTCAGGCATACTGACAGACATAAAGTGATACAGACGGCCAGACAGACAAGCAAACAAACAAGAACTATTAAATTAAAATCTAAAACCCTAAATACTTCCTGACTAGATGACGTGAACTTCCCTGGATAAGGGAAAATTTCACTCAAATTTTCTCAAATAATGGTGACCACCCTTGTTTAAATACACACAATGCCCGAAAGTGGTGGAAAAAAGACAGTTCCTCAAATAATGGTGGCGGTCTACCTACTTGTAGCGACATCGATTTAACACCACTAACATTGATGGTCGCCGACCTCAATCTGTCAGCAACATTGAACAATTATTCGATTCTAATCTATTATCATTAAATCACTAGTATGAACACCATAATTATTTCGAAGATCCCACAAATAGACAAATTGTTTTATATTGATGAATCAATTTTGATCTTATTACAGAATACAAAATATATCACTAAGACACTGTGGTATAACAAACAAGGGAGCCATTATGATTGGTCGATGCTTAGGAAGTTCAAAACGCATTAATGTTAAATTGCTGTCCCTTAATCTAAGCAACAACAAAATTGAAGATGAAGGATTGATGGAAATAGCACAAGTAAGTATTGATTAATATAACATGGAATCTTTCTCATTATTAGACAGGATGTTTTGAGTTATACTTCGAGTTGAATTAGGTCTGCGGAGGCAGGCCCCTTTAGAAGATAAACACTTCAGGACTGTTTTATTGAAGATCACAGCAAAAATGAAATAATGTTTTTGGATTAGTCTAGTTTACTGCATTTGTGATGGAGAATTGTCTTTCTGAATGTATGTATTAATTATAGCAAAATGCAGTAAAAAATACTGTGAAAGTTTACAATGAGACTATTTCAATGTGAAGACGCCTTATATTAACAATCACTTGTTGCCAAACCTGGCATCAATATTTTCTCTAAAAAGATTATTCTTCACATAATAATTTTACCTCTAGTATTAAATTTTGTGTGGGCTTATAGTGATTGTCCTGCGCATCTGTCAGCATGAGGTGAAGTCAAGCTAAATATCTAAGTTTTGAAATTTAATCACATTATTTGTGACCTTGAACAATACAGATTCAAGGTTGCTCATATTGACTAAGAAATAAATGATTTCGTAATTTTAACTTGTGTGATTATATTTTAGGGTCTCAGAATGAACAGATCGCTACTGTCTATGTCATTGGCCAGCAATCAAATAGGAGACAAAGGGGCCATAAAGCTTTCAGAGGTAACATTCAATTAAAGAGGCATATTGCTATGCCACAGTACAGTATATGTTCATTCTTTTTTTGAAAAATTGTATTTTATTGAAAATTGCTACCATTTCTGTTCAATCCTTAAGCTTGAAAGTGAAAAACAAAATGGTGAATTTATCCAAATATAACTGAATATGTTTTTATTTTTGATTACATGTTTTTTTTGTTAATATATACTCATCTTTTGCAATGAAAAAATCTTATTCTCAAGTCTGCTCAGGTTTCGACTTGATGTCATTGTCACAATGGTAGATTGGTGTATGTCCCTGTGTTTGTCCATCCTATTTACCATAGTCTGGTCCTTAACTCAGTACATAAAAGCAATCCTTAAATCTCTAAATTTGAGCATTGAGTTGGAATAGGTAGACTTTTTTGTAAAAGTTGACATTATTTATTTGTACTGAAAAAAAATTGGGATTAGAAATAAAAAATCCCTTTAAAATCTTTTTTTGTTCGGGGGAATCTTTTGATGAGTCACTCGTGCTTCTGCAAATTTGAACAGAAGTTCTATGAAAAAGTAGTCCCCATACATCATGGTGCTAAAATGTGTTTTAAAGGTATTATCAAGGTTCCCATTAACGCACGAAGAAGTGGTCGAACGTCGCCGACAGATGTCCGACAGAGGTTCACCTGATCGAAATAAATCGGTAAGTTTAGTTGTTGTTGTTATTTTTTCATTATATATCTCATTATCTGAAATTCAGAATTTACGTATACAATTCGCTTATATGTCTTTTAAGCTTGTTAACATTCATTTATTTAATAAATTGGTGTATGGATTTATTTATGACAATTTGGTCTAAGGTTGAATCTTGAGTATAGAGAGTAGTCTTAAAATGCATGTATCTGATTGGTGGTTTAAGATTTATGTCTTAGAATTGACCAATCACATGGCTGCATTCTTTGACAGGTCTCAAAGACTTAGATTTATCACCTTGGGCCTTGGTGGCTGTATTTGTTAAGACAACATATAATTATCTTACCTCAAGACTTAATCGGGCGGCTTCATCGAACAATTGGTTCCTCTTTGATAGTTTCAGTTTAGATTGACCTATTGCTGCCAAATTTGGTATATAGCAATAGTTTGTGAAGACTTAGCTAGGGATTATATTTAGGGGTGCCTGAATAAACGTCAATATTACTGTTGGAAAATAGTTTCACGCAATAAACTGTTGAAAACATGGTTTGTTGGTACTTGTGTTTTATTTTCTATTGAAACTGTTGTTTTTGTTCACTGTTATAAAATTTGACAGTCCTGAATACTGACAAGACATTTTTTATATAGTTTTTAGGGTTCATGCAAAATTTTAGGGTCTTAATCAATACAGCCACTTACCGTAAATTGTTTTGATAATATGTTAATGTTTTTGTAGAATGTTTCAAATATGTTGTATCATATAATCCATGGATACAGTAAAACACGGTTATAGTGATGGATCTGATATAGTGAAGCATTATTACCCCCCAAACATTCCCATCTTTATTCATTGCTATTGGTAAAGTGAAATATGGATAATTAATTATTTATATTCTCAGACATTCACTATATAACCGTGTTGTGCTGTAACTGTACTGAATGTTTACAAATTGAATATTGTATCACAAAAATGTTATATATTCTCATATCGAGGGTTCAACGCAACAGTGTCGTAACTCATATTGAAATAAGAACAAGTTACGACAGTGTTGCGCTGAGCCCTCGATATACAGTCAAACCTGTGTTAGCAACCATCTCCAAATAGAGGCCACCCTGTGAATAAAGACCATTTTTGAAAAACTATCATTAATTATGAAGAACTAAATCACCTCTGAATGAACGCTACCTATTAATAAAGGCCACATTATGTCTTTCCCAGCCCAAGGGTGACCTTTGTTCACAAGTCTTGACTGTATTCGTTTATACAGTCAAACATGTAAACAATGACCACCAAAATGTAAGAGGAAATCAATGTATGAGAGAATTAATGAACTTTTACTGGACTGATCAACTTGAAATATTATTGCACAGTATGCTACCAGTCCATCACACTTCCTGACTTGAATTTTTACTAAATACAAAGAAATTTTACTGGACAATCATGAGATCCAGTAAGGATCTTAAGTTTTATCAGACCTCATCAATTGCTGTAAGACTGTGGTCTAGCAATTTTTCATGTCAACTGATGAAATATAGGCTTCATGCTTAGCTGGACTTTATTTAGGTGTAAAGTTAATCTATTGTATCACTGGGTTCTTTTTAATGAGGTATATTTGCTCATGTAGTGGGGCTTTATCACAGGTAGTTGTTAATGCAGGTCTGACGGTAGACATATACATGGTACTTGGTAAACTTAATTATATGTAAAATAACTTCAATTTGGTAAAAAAACCTTAATTACAATAAGTTTCATTAAAATCATTTCTTTTTCTTACTTGATAAAAAAAATGTAGGAAATTATTTGGTTAGAAAAGAAAATTTCATCATATTAGCATGGAATTTATTTTTGAAATGATTGGATGTGGCATTAATTGTAGCTTTTGTGTATTTTTATTCCCAGACCAATTTTTGCGTTCTATTGTTTCTTATTTGCCGCTTTTAAGAATGAAGCTAATATTGTCATAGTTCAATATTTTCTATACTGACAATTGATATGTTTGGAGTCATTTAGCAATGTCTTAGGATTTTCACTATTCATAAAATTTTAGAAATAAGCATATTTCACTTTGCAATATTATATGTCGTTCTCACAAAGTTGTTCAAAGTACTTATAACTTCTTTTCTGTAATAATCCTATCCTCATTGAAGAAACTGTCTCAAATTAATTTAAATTTCTAAAAATGGCCAATTCTGACTATAAAAGTGACTTACATTGTGTAACTGCCTATCCTTTGATGTAAAGAGTTCCGGTAAGCAAAATGCATTGAGAATCATTATAATGAAACCAAACAATTTAAGAAAAAAATACAAAAAAAATTAGACATCATTCTGTAGACTGTCCTAAATTTAATTAGCAAAAATGTTCATTTTGTCTTTGACTTTTGCCCTTTATCTAAAATTTCCAAACAAAAACAAAATTTTGTTGACTTTAATTTACTGGACTTTAAGCAGAGCTTATTTCTTTCTTTTAGAACCAGGCTTAATTGTGGTCCAAATTCACACAAAATATTTTTTATGTGTGTAAAAAAATAAGTTTCTGCAAGTGATTTATAAAACTGATGATCACAGTTTTGTTTAATAGGGTAGGTCACAAGCAAGGCTCTCAAATCATGGTCCTTTTATAAGTCATTGGCTATTTTTAAGTTTTCATGTATGTTTGACGTCATTAATTGTATGTATTTACTTGTTTAAAGCCAAGTGTAGCGTCCGTTTTTGTAAAACAAAAAGACACTAAAAGAAAGTCTGTTTCTCTGACAGTAAGTACCTTGTTTGAAATGGATGATCTTTGCAAATAGGCGTTGACTTTTCTGTATGATATTCATTTATATAGAAAATTTGATTAGCTCTTCTGTGTGTAATGGCGTAAATAATATATTTATCTACATATCAGGCTAATAATATTATATCTGATTTTATATCTGGCAAGGTTTATTTGACCAAATTTGTTTGTGCTTGTAGAATTTTCAAATTGCTTTCTTATGCGTGTGAGTTGACTGGTTGCTCCAGAATTTAATAAGAAGGTTGTTTAATCTATAATCAGTAAGATGTGTTCTAGGTTAAAAATCTTAGTTTGAGACCAGTCTATTACTCAAGTCTCTGATTGGTTGGTTTTGAGTATAGACTTACAATTGACCAATCACAAGACTGTATGTCTCAATATGCAAATTTGTGACATTTGACCTTCTGTTTTTATTTCTATTTGTTAACCTAACTATTTTCCAGTTAAGATTATAAAGCTATGACTAGTCTTATGTCTCAAGGATTTGTTAAAGTTAAAACTCAAAATTGACCAATCACTAGGCATCATTCCACTGGTCTCAAACTTAGCTTTTATGAACAGTTCTTAATGATAATTAGTCTCGAATCTATATTTGTATTGTCTTATCCCTAGAATAAAGGTGTCTCAAAAAATAGAAATTATTAAACCCATGTTTTAGTTGCATGACCACACTCTGCTTGGTTAAGGAGTTAATTTTGAGAACTGAGAGTAACAAATTTAGTTTTGTTTGAAAGTCTGTTTGCCAATGTAACTGTTTATATATTGACTGCTATTATATTATTTCCCTTGAAACTCAGTTTAGGATATATGATTTGAGTATTGGTGATTATTTCATCTGACAATACTACTAAATTGATGATGATGTCAAATTTTGTTTACTGACTAAAATATTATTACAACATAAAATTAATAATCAACAATTTGTTTAAGTATATAATTATGTGACAATCACATTATGCTAATCAAATTTTCAGTTTCCTCGCTAATTCTTGCTAAAAGGTGACCCCCTCTAATCCCACTTTGAACAACTTTCACTGAATTTTGATTTTGTATATTTGTATGATCTGTAAAAAATTATGAGGTTTAATGGAAATTTTGTGATCGTTTATCATGATAGGATGAAATAAGATTTGCTGATTCTGCTAGTTTTGTTTGCTAAATTGTTTAGGGTGGCTTTTATGGCTGCAACATGTTCACACTGCTGGTTCCAAAGATATAAAACTGAAATTGGGAACCAGAATTCAAAAAAGATGAAAAAAACATCTGATTTGTGGATTTTGAGCTCAATTTGTAAATTAACCTATGAGAAAGTAGCATTGGTCTGCAATCATCAGCATATTGTTTATTTTGAGTACGGTCTACAAAATATTCAGTGACTACTGTTATCGGAGACTGCACTCAAAATCTAACTTAATTAATAATGAAAAAAGTCTAAAATTCAGACAATGAACGCAGCCACAGGGTCATCAAACTAAAGCATATGATTGGTTGATTTTATGCTCTGTCATAGAATTGACCAATGGCACAGCTGCATTCATTAATAGGTAGATTTTCACTTTTGATGTTTGATACATTTTGCGTGAATTGCTATAATGTAAAAAGCTTTTTAATATCATGATGCTTGTATCTCATTTAGACCTCATAAATTTCAGATCATTCAATACTATGGAAAATACATGATTTTATATACTGGCATTTTTTATGTTTATTTTTTTTCAAATTTAAAGAAAAAACTGGTATGTATTTTCCTGTCATGGCAATAATTCCTCTTCAATTTGTTATGCAAAATTTATGACGGCATTGGGTCATGAAAAAAATGATATTTGTTTATAAGATGAATATTGCTTAGAAATATATGGTTTTGCTAGAATCTTTATTAATTGAAAATCATTTTTGTAGTTCTGTGAAAAAGAGATGCTAGGCAATTAAAAGTAGTTGTTGGCTGACAAAAGTTGGTTTATTATTGACTAGTAATCTTAGAAATGAAATATTATCTCATTTTTATCAGTTTTTATGTACGATCAATTTTTCATTATGTTTGTGCATATTTTTTATTTTTTGTATGTACTTTTTGCTAGAAATCAGAATAGCTAAACAGTATTTGCCAAGAATTTTCTTATTTATTTCATTGTTTAATGCATTTTTACTTCACATTTTTCTGCTTTGAAGTATGAATGTCCGACCATTTTATTAGTTATATTGTTTGCTGAGAAAAAAAGTACTGGTAGGTCGCCCAGGAGTGCTGGTAAAGATTACGTCAACTTATTGCCTTTTATAGGTAAAATACAATTAGTATAAAGATCTGATAGCGTGGTAATGAAATGCCTCAAAAATAAAGAAATTTGTGAAGCATGTAATTACTGTGTTTACTTATTGCCAAGTTAAAGTACATGGTTCTTATAGAATTCATGGCTGTTACACATTGTTTTACATTATAAAATGAAAATTTAGTTTCACTGATGATTTTTCAGTATCATTAAATAATGCCAGTATTTTGATTCTGTGCTTTCCATAGTGTTTTAAATGTGTCACCTATAAGTTGTCGTGTCACGAAAAACCTCACATATATATGTTCCCTTTGTCACAGCCCCCATTGAGTCGCCGGGCAGATTCGGTGAACCGACCCGGTAGTGTTAGAAGTAACACTCACCCTGACAAGGGTGGTAAGAAAGCTGAAAAACCGTCTGCAAAGGCTAAGAAGGTAAGTTCATATCTGTTAACCCTTATATTCATAAACAAGATAATTTATTATCGTGTTAGTTTTAGGATACAAGTTCCATTTATTGAACCCATTCTCTTAACCTCAATATCCATGATAGGCAACCGATTTTTAATCGTAACTACTCGAGCATTTCCGTAACTGAGAAATACGTCTCGTCCATAATTTTTTTATGTGTAGGGTTACAAATTTTGGTTATGCGGTTTCCAGTCACTACTTTTTTCAACACCAGATACTCGTATTCAAGAATCATTCTAGTAATTACAGACTTTCAAACATGTTTATAGTTCATCAAGTTCCCATTGAAAGAGAAACAGTTACTTTCCATCATTGGATTCACAGGGTCATGATATAGCCATGATGGTATGTAGCCCTTGAACAACAACTATAAAATGGCGGCGCCTTCCTAATATGTCCGAGGCGCTTTTCTTTAGGCAAACACTGAGGAGTTCCAATTGCAGATTTGTATGTGGTCTGTTTGGAGATTCATGTTCATGTTATTGGAATCTAGTCTCTAAATTAAAAAAGAAAGACAGAAAAAAAATTACAACTTTTATTACTTGACCTGTTTTGTTCATATGCAACTAATTTTCATAGCAATTTTCATAAGAATTTAAGTTCTGGATTGCCATATTCAGCCTGAAAACCGTTTGATCAAACATGTTTACAGAATTGTTCTTACCAATTTTACTGAGCATTTGAGTTGAACTTGAGTCATTCATTAATTTAATATGGTTATAGAACATCATGCGCTAATTAGAGCCAGCCCACTTAGGCAATAAAAAATACCATGTTTCCTATATCAGTACAAAAATCAATGCTTCATAAGGTTGTCAGAACACTTTACGCCACTGTATCGATAGATAGGGGGTATATTGTTTTTAGCCTGTCTGTCTGTTTGTTTGTACCAAACTTTTAACCTTGCCTATAAAATGCTTCCACCTACAATCATCAAGCTTCATATGTTGGTTCCTCATGACAACCTCTACAGGACTGCATTTTAAGGTCAGTAGGTCAAAGGTCAAGGTCACCTGCAAGGGGGTTGTGTTCTTGTCTTGTTTCAATTTTCTTTTAAGTATAGAGATATAATTCCTAGGACGTAGGCAGAAATAAGGTCTTTCAGGTTTTTTTACACCAGGAACTTTTTTTGGCATTTAAATTCATCAGGGTTGTTAGGTCTTTAGAAATTAGGTCATTGTTCCATGTTTGCTTTTGTGAATGCTATATTAGCAGCGAATTGTGGTTTTGTAAAATATTACTCAAATAAATGCAAGAATTTTAAGTATTTGTAAGTCTTAAATGGTTGTTCAGTGTAAATGAATATATTAAAATTCTAAGCATGTAATAAATTGTATGACAATTTAATTACTGTCATTTGTAGCCAATCACTTTTCTATTTGAGTGGCTATTATGACAATGGTGTTTATGATTATTTATGAGCACCAGGTAAACATTTATTGACAATAAGTATGCATGTTAAAGATCGGCATGGTATATATGTATGCATGAATATTTATGAGCACTTGGTAAAATCTCTTTTAGGCATTAAGTATACGTGAACTGTGTCCATCACAGAAATGAGCCTATATGTTCGATAAATTGGCCTTTTATTGCAGCCTCATATCCATTAAAAATTATTAAGCATACTACTTTTTTCATGTTTGATGTAGTTTTATTTCATTTAAAATGTGGCATTTGCTTCAAATTGCTTCTCTGTTTTGTATAGACATATTTTGCTAGTACATGTATGATGATAGTTAAATGTTTCTGATGTTAATAAAGTCATTGTCTCAAGAAACTGACTTGTATGAATCATTCATAATTCTCTTTGAATTCAACAGTTTTATATTTTAACAAAGTTTTAACGTATGCCAGCAAGAAGCAACATTGTTTTGTCCTCCGTTTGTTTGTTTGTTTGAGTTTTTAGTACGCCCCTTTTCAACAGTCATATGAGGCGGGCAATTCACCTAACCATTGTTCCTGGGAAGAACCAGTACTGGAATCCCATCCTCCATAAGCAACTGCCTACTTTCTCACATAAAGGGTGAGAGGTTACAGTGATTTGAAGTCAGTGACCTTAACCACTCGACTATGGAGGCCCTTCTTTAACCAAAAATTTTACAATAATTGATTTGCTCAAAATTGTTTTCCTTAAAATTATATTATATCTTAATTGCTTTAATTACTTAAGTAATGTTGTATGATTCTTAGGCTCCATTAACTTCATTTTAGTTTGATGTTTCTTGTCAAAGATGCTATAAATGACAATACACAACAATTTGCATTGCCTTAAGCCATGCCAAACTGAGTGAATTAAGAGGATGATAAGGATCACATAAATTATTATACATACTTTTGGTTCTATACATCACAATTGAAATAAACTTTGGATAAATGTCTCTCAAAGTAAGGTAAGGAATGAGAAAGTAATTAAATTTCTTTTAGCCGTACAGTTTAATTTTGGCATTTTTAACTTTTTGTACTGTTTAATAGGATGGAAAGAAGGATGAAAAAGATGACAAACATGATAAAACAAAAGGAAAGAAGGATAAGGAAGAAAAACCAGCAGCAAAGAAAGGTATATGCTCATTTTACTCTATCAAAAATTTACATCAAGACAACCTTAGAAATGGTGTCACAACACACATTTGTTAGATGTAGAGATAATTAGGTTTTTCAATTTTGAAAGTAATTTTAAGTTTTGTTGATTTTATTTAATTAGCATGTTTGAAATTTTGTGCTTGAGTTTTTGTTTGATTTTGAGAAACAATGACTGGTTGTAAATGTTACAGAAATTCGATTTTTATGAGATATGGGTGGGGTAATGTAATTTAGTTATTTGGTAATGCAGCTGCTTGAGTCTCATAGTTCACAGTCATTTAAAAGCCAGATGAACTGATTTCCTGACTTGCCAATTAAATCTGTACAGTAAGCTTTGGTGGTGATATGCTTGCATGTAGATATAGAGGACTGTGGTTGGAGAATCAAACAAGGTCCTAGTTTCTATATGACAGACTGATGATATTACATTCAAGGCTATTTGCCTCCTAACTCTAATGCTCATAGCAATGACTGGTTAGCTCAGATGGTAGACTACTGGAGAGTTGATCTTGTAGTCCAAGCATAAACAGGCTATGTCCCCCTGCAATAAAGTCTGATCTATCATCTTGTAATAAGCAAGCACAAGCTGACTGGTGCCTCCATGATATCTGGTCCATAGAGTTGCATGTGTCTCCTTTATGTGTCTGGAGATAGTGTCTTGATATACCACTTCATGATCTTTTAATGTCTCCTATCTCTGCCTCAAATGATGGAGTTTACATGTGCTCATGCACAGTTCATTGAGGAAATGTGAAATGTATTGTATGTTCAAGCAAAACATACGGCATACGGGTAAGGTCAATGGGTGGCAATAAAACACAACACCTATAGTATATAAGTCATTGTTTCTCATACATTTGTGCAAAATTTAATAATGGTGAGATTTTGTGTGACATTAAATAGAATCATGCCATTTTATGTAATCAGTTTTATTTAGTTTGAAAAAAAGTTTTATTTATTTATTTTTTGGATGTTCTGTGCTAATGTAGCAGTATTCACCTCTTTGTTCACCTAAAACAATTTTTTACATTTAAAAAAAAATGTATATCATATTGACTAAATCATTTTAATTTTTAGCAAAAATAATGACAGCATTATTTCATATTTAATTTAACTATTATTTACTGTAGAAAGACCATTGTCATTACCAGGCAATTATTGAAATGTTTTTGACATATAATATTACATACAACCACATATTTTTTTATCTTTTTATGGATATAATGTTTTGCCTATTACAGAAAAGAAAAACTCTCCATTACTCTTGTTTTCATTTCATGATTAGTAATGTCACTTCGGTGATTTGATGAAACACCAAACTTGTTTTCTAAATGACCAAAGTAAGTTTAAATAATGCCAATAAAGAATATATTGTTCTTACACCTTCCTTTTTCTATGTCCATGCAATATCCTGTGAATTCAATTCTCCCATTTTTTCACTGTATCTTCAGGTTAGGAGATTCAGCCATTTTTTGTGAAATATGTTTTAATAACATTGCAAAATTGAGTCACTTTGTAATGCAATCGTTTTGCACTATTGGGCTTTTTGTGATGTTATTCATTGCTTTTTCCTTTTTTTTTGAAGTGTTGGTCACTTGGCTTGGTCACATGACTTGATTTTTTTACTTTTTTCTGCATCTTTTCTGCTACTCATTAACTGTTTGATTAACATTAAAAATTATCTTTGCAACAGTTACTTTGGAGACTCAGGGACGAAGAGGTGAATACAAGTATATTTTTAATGCTATTTACTGCTGTTTCAGTCAATGCTGTGATTTTTTTCTTTGATTTTTACTGCAAATTTGAAATGCAGTGGCTTATTGGCTATTGGGCAGTTTTGCACTTTCTTTCTTTCTTTTATTTAGATGTTAAGTAACCTGATACACATTTTGTTGTATTAATGTCTTTGTCATTTGGCTGTATCAAAGAAACATACCTGTTAAAATAAGTCTTTTAGTTAGCAACAACCTAAATGATCAGTTATTTCCAGATACTGGTTGTTTAACATTACATTGCTCTACCTCTGAATTAATGCCATTTTTTAGTGTTTGTTTTGTGGAAACTGTCACCTCTGGATTCAAGGTTTCAAACTAACCTTAAAATCTAGTGTCGTGATATTGTACATTAAAGCACATACATTTTTAGTTTTTTATGGAGAAGCACAGAGGGTAACATTTGATTGACTTTCTGCCCCTCAGGCATCACCTTGTTTGTTTATGCGAATATCTAATGAATGTCTATTGAACTGTTTTATTTAGATTCAAAAGGAAAAGGTTAATAGATGTAGTAACATTATCTATTTGTATGAAGTAGTTAAAAGTTCCAAATTGTGTTATTTTCTTATGAATACAAACCTTGCCCATTTCAGATCATTTCATTGGACTTTAGTAAAACCTCAACATTAAAGTTGTCTGACAAGTTGACAGCCACAAGTGTATGTGATTTGTCTACAACAATTTTTGTCCACTAGATATAGTTAATTAAGTCTGAATAAAGTTACTCCTTGTTGTATATTATTCATTATGATTCACATAGTGTTTTCAGACTTTGCTAAAAGGATTATATTTCTGAAATAGGAATAAATATCTTAAATTTTCAAAACTGATGGCAACTGTTTTGGTCTGTTTTGAAATTGATTTAAAATAGATTAAATTAGTTCTCTTCAAAAGTTTTGACTAAACTTTTGACATGTTATACCTGCGTCACAAGTGATGTTCCTTTGTTTGATATCTGCATGGTCTTTTTACCACAGGTTGGAACTTTTCATGTAGAAGCTAAAATACGTAGTGTTTCATGTAATATAACTAGTGCAGCACTTTGATTTGTTAGACAGAGCATGTTTAGTGGATAACCTTGTCACAATTAGGCAAGAAATACACCAAATTAATTATGAAGAAGGGAGATAATTTGGTTGTTGTTTTTTGGATTTAGTTTACAAACGTAACTAATAATTGAGATATTTAACATTTTACCTATCATCTGCACCTCATCAGCCTTTAGTCAGAATGTTGCTATAGAAATTGTTTTTTAAAGGACTTGGTAAAGTTGATGCACATGTGTTGAACTTGGCTGAACATCCTTTTTCTAGTTTTTATATTCAGAAATTGCATGTGTGTTTCAAGAGAGCTTTTTCCATCCTGTTTTTTTTTAGAAAAATTGGACTTATCTTTCCATTTATGTGATATATTCAAAGATATATTTATCTATTTTTTTGCAAACTTGGTACAGAAAAATATCAAAATCGTAAATAGAAGATAATTAAGTTTTGATAGCTTAATAATCTTGTGCTATTAAGTCAAAGATTGATTATGTATTCCAATGCTGGGTCATTTCAACGGAACTTTGATTACAATAATTGTAGTAATATGTATAGGGTAATTATAAATGCTTGTTTCAAGTCAAGAAGCTGTTGTTCTTGCCAAACTTGGTACAAATAAATGAATGGGGGATTGATTGCATGTCACGTATGGCAAGGAAACAATTATGTTTCATTCATATCAAGTCATTTGTCCTTGGCAAAAGTCACTCTTGCAAATCCAGTGTTATAACCAATTAATGTATGATTAAGCTTTGTTCTGGCTTTGCTAATGAATTAAATACTGTGCATTGGGGGCATGTCTCACTGTCTATTTTGTTAATGGTAATGAATTGGAAAATCGATTTTTAGAAAATTTTGATATGAAAATAATTCCCCTTCAAATAAATTTTTACAATATTTTCACTTTCTATGCATTCATCTTTTTTAAGTTTTTTCACCTTGTATCTAAATGTATATTTACTATTTTAAGTTTATTTTCTTATTACTCCTATTCTTTTCATCCTGCATGTTTTATACAAGAATCACTGAAGAGAAGTTATTACCTCAAAGAAATTAGTTATGCAAAGATATATTTTTTATATTCTTAGAACATTTAAAAGTTCCCTCCCATGGTAACCATGGTAATGCTCCTGCTAGCCCGGGGCATCATGATCACCACGGGCGAGGTCAAAGTAAGTATTGCAGCCAAGCATGCCCCAACAATTGGTATGAAGAAAATTGTTGTTCTTTTTCATCATGGCCCTAACAATGCATGTGCTGTATGATTTCGCTTCAACATTTTAAACTCCCAAGTCCTCATTTCCATCAAATTTCATTGTATTTCTTCAGATTCAACGTTTAGTGTTGCTGGCTTAGCTTACATCTTTTTTATGGTGTTCAGTCTGTTGTGATTGTTGTTGATGTTGTTTTAGAAAGTAGGTTCATGTAGGAGATGGTCTCCAAACTTAGCAGGTTATCATTAACCTTCTTGCCCTGGACTGACATTACTCTATTTCTTCCTACTTTTGCATTACTTGATGAAATCATTGCACTTGTGGATGAAATTTGTGACTTCATTGGTGAATTTGGTGAGTTCATTGATAGAATTGGTGACTTCATTAATAGAATAGCTGCATAAGTTGCTGCATAAGACTGTTGTTGACAGGAATTATGTTAATATTTTGTTTTATTGGCACACATAAACTTATAATTATGTTTGAAATTATTGTTATAGTGTTGATGAGCGTTATAATCACAGGTATTGTTCTCTTCAGTTCTGAGTATAGTCAATGAGGGTTATTTATATAATATCTATAGGATTTACCTCCCTTGATAGTATTTATAGGAATTAATTCCCTTGTTAATATATAAATATACATCCAGGTGTGCTGAAGGTACCTCCCTGTATGGTGATTTGAAATGGCTTTAGGGATTCTGTGTTTCTGAAACTTAAAACAATATTTAAAAATATAAGTGAAAGAAATCAGTGGCCAAATGCTTGAAGTAACAATGAAGTTTTAATAATGCTTAGATTCTTCTTACTTGTTAGTCAGCTAAAATAATACTATTCTAATTCTCTGGTTATTCTGGTCATATATCATTCTTGATTGTGGTTCTTTGTAAATCCTCATTTCAGCACTTAGGGTATAATGTTTCTTCAGTATGGGTTATATTCCTTGTTACATATTTTAGGAGTGATGGCCCTTGTCATTGAAATTCTTTATACAGTTGTTCTGAACATCAATACTCTCAATTATTTTTTAAGATTCCTTACAGATATCATTTATATATATATACTTGTAGAGTTATATACCCTTATCATATATTGATTAATAAAGAGTTTTGTCGCTTTTTATGAATTATCTTAAGAAGAGTTATGTTCCTTTATATATATTTTACTTTAGGAAGAATTACATCCTTTCATTCATGTATATTTGTCATTAAAATTAGATATATGTCCTTTTTCATATATTGTACTCAGAAGAGATTTTGTAACCATCTTACATTAGGATAATTTCCCTTGTAAAATTTACTAAGGAAGAGTGATTTCCCTTGTACTTTGTATTATTATTTTCAATGAGTGGTACCCCTTTATTGTTTTCTTGGATGAGTTGTGTCCCTTTTGATTTATTATCCTATAAAGGTGAAATTTGATATACTTGCTGTGGTAAGGGATTGTTATGTTATATTATGATGTTTTTTTCTTCAACTGTTTGAATAGTGAGTATGTACCACAGGCTGTAGGAACAGAAGTGTAATTGTTAAAGTGTAATCAGAATGATTTAGAACAGCCTTATTCTAACTGCAGATTATCATGCAGAAATGAAAATCTGGACTTGTATAATATCTTGTGTTTGAAGCAAATATTGTAGGTTATGTCTGCTTTCTTGAAAATAATCACATTTGAATACCATTGTGCATATAATTTAGCAATAGAGATTTTTCATTAGTAGTTATGTCTTACAATCATATAGAAATGTAGCTTCCTTTCAAATGTATGATTACCCCACCCACTGTCATTATTATGCATGACTCCATTCCATACAATATACTTAGTGTAGAAGTGAATGTATAGTTTGTTTTAATCTAGAAGCTTGATGAATTTGTTATACAACTCAGATTATGTTTGAGGATTAGCAGAAACTCACCCAATTTGCATCCTCAGCATGCTTGTTGGACATTTTCTTGGCTGGTATCTTTTAAGTTACATGCTCTTCTACCTCCATACATAAATATGTAGAATCCGTATTATATATCAAACATGCATGTAATTCTTTTTGTATATACAATAGTTTAAAAACTACTTAGTATCTGACAATATTTACCAGGCCAGGAATTTTTTTGGGGTGATTTTATAGCCGAAATTCGGTCATATTCCCAATGGAAAATAGTATCTTTTTTTCCCAATTCACAGACAAAAATTCCCAATAAAAAAAAAATAAAAAAATTCTACAAGTTCATTAACATCACTATTGGTAGTAAATACCTTATTCTGCTACTGTTCTATAGGTGAATAAGTAGAACATAGCAAAAATTGTAGTAATACATTTTTCCCAATTTTGATTAAAACACAGTGAAAATTTCCAATTCCAAGGGTATGGGTCATATTCCCAAAATACCAAGAAAAAACCCTGCAGGCATTTAAACAGTGAACAATGTTCCCCATGGTTTTCACTAGCCCAACCAACCCTATTTTCTTCTTCTGACCCTTAGACTCATTTGGTCTTGGTCACTTTTTTCCAGCTGATCTGATAGATTTGAACTATATTAACTCTGAACTTAAAACGTATTTGAATTAAAATGTCCTAGCTGGTGACCCTATAATTTTGTGGGGAAATTAGTGGAAACATTTTTTCCCAGTAATTAAAATCCAATGGATGTTTCAATATTGTATACGTATACTCTCTGTAGGATGTAAGATTTTGACCAAATGTACTGTAATGAATGGCTGTTTCTTATTGTCAAATACCAAGCATTTCCCTTTCCTTATATTGTCTTTTCTTGATATGATAAATATTAGATTTTCTTGTGTACTAGATAAAAAGGCTTATGTGATATACTAAGTTGTGCCCAACAGAAGGTTGTGATTTTGAAACTCTGACATGGCACAATGTTTTCTGTCCATATCTCTTATCTCTTGGAACCAACTGAAAATGACAAAATATCTGTTTTGTCAATTGGCTTAAAACCATAAGAATATCTGCCTTCTTTCAGCAAATTGGTGGGGATTGCAATGTATTCTAATTTTCTGACTGACTGGCTTTATAGTCAACTGACAAACTATCATGCAGATGAGTTGAATTACTGCTATTTCTGATTGCTATACAGACCATGTAGAAAGACATTGTCATCAGTATTGTCATTGTCAATGTATCAGTTGTGATATTAGGCACTTTTGGCATTGCTAAGAATGTCTCAGCGTAAGGGTTATAATCTCTTGTTATGGATTGATCTCTGGCCCTTAAATATGAGTACCACTTTTAAGGGACCCATAATGCTGGTATGGTTGTATGATGACTTGTATCTGGTTTATATATGTTCTGTCCCCTCATGTGTGACTAGTACTTTTTTCTTTGCATTTTTTCTCTCATTTGAAAGCCTTAAATTTTCAGGGAGCTTTGTCCCAAAGACCAGCGAGCCCCATATGTGTCAGTATACTTAAAACGATATATGGTTGCAGCCCAACCCCCTATTGACAATACGCAAACAAGTTATGAGTATATCTCATTCTGAAAATTAGCTGCCTATTTGTGTAAAACAATCTGTAAAACTGTTGTAAATCAAATATGTTTTTTGCATATTCTGAATTGTGTTAAAATACTTATGATGTCAAAACTATATTTTTCTAAGAAAAATTATATTTTTATACTTTTTCGAATATATTAAGTAACACTTAGTGTCAGTGAATGTCAGGATTTTTTATTCACATTTTTATACTTTGTACAGTGTGATCACAGAAAGGTTACTTTTTTCAGATGACATTTCATAGTATATATCATCCTTGTTTGCTGTACTATGTCAACAATGTTGTTGTTGTTGTTGTTCATCCCTTATGCACAACCTAGTGTTAAAATGACATTGTGTGTGTTAATAGAAAAACATACTTGTTTAGTGATCACAACTTGACTTGTTTATTTTCACCATTTTAGCATGGATAGGTGTTATGGCTGTTGCAGGTAGGCTGGTATGCGCCCCTCAAAAAATAACAACAAAAATATTCACCTACCTAGATTACTGTCTTACTGGGGGTGCGAATTCACAGTGGAGCCCTTCCTATTGATTTGGACTTTTTTATTACAAAGCAAAAATTGTCTCTATTAAGTTCAGGTCTGGACTAGGGTTGTCCCACTGTACTATGGTCACATGGAAGTTTTATCAAATTTTGGCATTGGAAAAAAAATTATTACAAGTAATTATTTTAAGAATTTTGCTTTAAATGTGCTAATGCTACTTAGCTTTCAAATTGCATTGACAATGTGGAAATACTTGTCAATGATTGCTGCTCCTGGCCTCTATGTCACCTTATGTCTTGCTAAGGATTCTACATCTTAAAATGATAGATTGTTTGTATACCTTACAAAGTATATATAATAATGTCCTGTTTGCATATGAGGTTGGCGTGCTTTGACCACATTGATGAGTAAGCAGATTTAATTGCCTTCTTCAACTTAGCAATGTGCAATACCTTTGATCGTGAAACTTTAAGATCACATGATAATTGATCATGCAACATTTTTGTCATGTGACTTCTTTTGATCATGTGACTTCTTTGACCATGTGACTTCAGAAATAACCAGTTTATAGTAGTAATCTCTGTAGGTGAAAAAATAGTGATAAAAGTATATGGCACTATCATGTTCTTATTTATATTGGCATACCACCTTCAGTTTTGACTGATTGAAATTGATTTGTTGTTTCCAAGTTCATACTAAGTCACCATTTTAATTATTGTAATCATTTTTTAATCCATATCACATGACCTCTGACCACAATAACATTTATGAACCCTTTAACACCCAGTTTATCCTTGTTTTATTGTTAGTTATGCAGTGATGAGACTATTTATGGAGATTCACAGTTACCATGGTAACTGATTATAGAACCATGGAACTTGCTGGTGGGAGGAGTTGTAATTGTTGAATTTAAGCTCCTCCTTAATTTTTCGTTCATTGTAATTAGTGTATAGAACTTAAACATACTTTTGATAAATTAGATAGTTTCAAAGTGTTCACACTCTCAAAAAGTTGAGCATGTCCATATTTTGTATACAGGGTAATTATTATTGAATATGATAATAACTATTTTTATGTTTCAAGATAATTTTGTGTATTTTTGCCAAACATACATATTCATATATCTTCATTCAGGCATAATTTTGGGTGGAATTAATCTGTTTAAAAATATCTTTTGTTTGGGTCAATAAATATATTTGAAGTACATGTATTATTATTTTATTAAATTATAACATTTTTGCAATTTAGTAATTGCTCATTTCTCATTTAGCTGTTTTACTAATATGTGTTGATAAAATTCAGTTTTTATATACTAAAGAGAGATAACTCTAGATTAACCACTGTATAACTGGTTCTCGTCGACTCTGGCTGTTACTGTGCAGAGACATCAGGTATGGCCTTAAAATTTCCTTGACACTGATAAGTTGATTTCGTTAAAAATTCTGGCAAAATTCTGCCTTCAGGATCTCACCAGACATTTCACTAATTGTAACACCTTGCTTCTTTTGCTGGATGCATATTTGGCATAAATTTTTCAAAAACAGATCAAAACATTGACACTGAATAATTATTTTCATTTCTTTGTCACGTAAACCCCGAATTAAGTATCTTTAAATACCCACAGTTTAATTATATTTCAGAATGGAATACTGACTTTTTAAAAATAATATTTGTGAATTTTAAGTCTTCTTAAAAGTCAAATATGGTACTCATCGTCACACTTCAACATACAGATAGATGGAAATCATCAAAGTCTTATGAATGATCAGGCAGCCAATGAAATAACTCAAACAAATTGACCAATCAGAATGCTGGAAAAGTTAGGCCATACCTGTTCCTTTTGTGCACTGCAACATTGAACGGGAACCAGTTTAACCCACTGTTTGCTGTGTTTACCATTTCACACTGTGTGCATTATCTCCCTTTCCTTCATCTAGGCACAGGTTCAAATGTCGGAGGTCGAAGTTCAGGAGGTAAGTCAGTGAGGGTATAAACACGTATTCATGTTTTTTCAGAGTACATTTATCTTGCATGTTTATTATATTCATATTTATGTTAGAATTTTATTCTCATTTTTTTCTTACACATTGCGTGTATGTATTTTGCGATTTTATCAAACTGTCAAAGCTGCATAATTTCATGGCCAATATTTGCATTTATTTTTAGCGTTGGTTAGGTTTGATTACTTATGTAAGCTATACATATGATGTTTTTCATTATACCGGTTGTCGAAATTCCTAATGGTTCAATAAATGAAAAATATTGATTGTGGTTCGAAGCTAAAAATAATAACATTCGGCTACCGTGTAATCAATGAGCTTTGACAATTAAAAAAAATCTCAGTATACACAAAAGTCATAGTGAGTATACTCGTAAAATCATCTTATAGATTAATAAGGCTAGAAAAAAAGACATGTTTATCATTAGTTGACCAAAAAGATAGGATATAGGTTTGTAGAAAAACTTTTTTGTTTTTCATTTAACAAATCTTTAGAGATAGGATTTGTCCCTAAACATTGGGTAATTTGCCTTACGAAACTAAGGCTCAGCCCCCTAAAAATAGGTTGATAGAATAACTGGAAGTATGGCTTTTTTCTAGCATAATTTTATAAGACACACACTGAAGTGAACATTTTGTTGATAATCTTTTCTCAGTGAAGTACAGTAAATTCCTGCTATTAAGACCACCTTTTGTTCTGAAGCAAACTGATCTTGATAGTGGGTAGGGTCTTATTTTTAGAACAGGGTCTTCCTTTACCTTTACTAAGTTGATATTGGTCACATGTATAGACCTTGAGGTACATGTGTGCCCAGTGAGTGACAGCTATAGAAAGCTGAACTATTGATCAGGGTCCGTTCACAAAGCATCTTAAGATTTTCTTTAACTTAAGTCGAAATTCTTACTTAAAGGGGCATTCCCTACAACTGACAAACATTCTGTGAAAGTGTAAAAATGTGTTAGATGTACATGTAAAACAATATATAATGGATAATTGCAAGAAGAACTTGGGTCATAAAATGACTAGTTTAGGTACTAGCCGCAAAAATCATATCTATGAATAATAAATCACTTCCATCCAAAAATTGTACAACAAATTCCAAAGAGTTTCAAATCTTTTATGGAAACTAATATTTTTTGTGATTTTATTTTTAATTGGATGAAATTTTGGCTGAAACTTTCTGTGTCGGCTTTTTTCTTTACAAGCTACTAATTTATCATCACTTTGCCTTGATTCTAGATGCATCAAATTGTAGGGTATGCCCCTTTAAGTGTAAATTTTTTTCATGGTAAAAGTATGCAAACCAGTCATCAAAAGTGTGAAAATGAATTATCATTTTCATAATTGGCATCTTACGAACAAAGATAAAATCATATCATTGTGGTTTACTCCTTTATATTAGTACAAAAGAGTTAAGGAAAAAGTCGAATTTAAGGGAAAATATAATTTAAGTTAAAAAATTACTTAAGATGCTTTGTGAATACGGACCCTGATTAAAAATCACTGTATGATTGCTCTCATGAATTATTGAAAACCAATTGGTGCATACTAATAATTATTGAGAGACTATAATATTACTCTCCTTAAACATTTAGGACCAAATTAAAAGAAAATATTATATGTTAGATTAAAGATAATAAGTTATTTGATATAGTTTAATCATATACGCTCTAAAAATAAATAGTTTCTATATCTTATTTCATTATGTGTTTGTTTTGTAACCCAGATTAACCTGTATGCAGTTAGATATATAAATTATATAATATACACCTATAGTCACTGTGTACTCACTGTGTACTTAAATCATATTACACAATACCATTATGCATATATATATATATATATATGTATGTGTTTACATACATGTAGTTCATCTGTACAGTACTATTGTAATCATATCCCTTTAAGATTTTTTAAAAGTAATTTGGAATGTCTCTTGAAGTATAAATGTCAGATAAAGTTTCTATTCTTTGGGATCCTTTAAGATTTTTTTTGTATATGATGTTCTGACCTCTGGAGAATTGATTTTGAAAAACTTGGTCATTGCTTGATTCATTTATTGATTCTTTCATTTATTTTATTTTCTTTTATTCATTTATTTATTTTACTTGTCAAACTGTTTTTGTCAATAAAGTCCAAGGTCAGATCAGATTACTATAACATTATCTTGATAAGTAAAAAGGACTCACTGAAATTAATTTTTGCTTCCTGAGTTTAGGTTTGTCTTCGTTAAAGCAGATAATCCTAATCCTAATTTCATAGCTCACCTATTAGTAAATGAAGAAAGAACTTTATCTTATATCCCCTGTGTCTGGGGCTATATCCCCTGTGTCTGGGGCAGCCCTGAAATGACCATGCCTGGCTGTGGAAACAACAGATAAACATAAATGTATCCTACTACTATTTAACATACAAATATCCCAATTTTTATACATTGTAAATTAGTATAAAACCAGTCTAAGAATCTAAGCATCTGATTAGTTGTTTTTATGCACAGCCTTAAAACTGACCAATAAGAATGCTTCATTCTGAGACTGGTTCCATTTCCTTGTTATAGCCTCTGGTAACAAGGCAGTTAGTGTGAGTTAGAATATTGAATAAGCAATATACTCAAGTAAAATCATTAACGTTATACCCTTTTAACCTCACTAACTTTCTCATTCTTCGGAACTAATTTTTCATAAGAAATTGTTAGAGCATTATGATTAATGATTATCAACTCGTTTGAAACTCTTAGAACATTTTGATCTGTTGATATCCATTTATATAAAATTCTAGGACCATTTTGTCCGTTTTGCTGTCTTTTTGATTTTACCCACAATTATCAATTGCATCTTTTACATATGTTTTTTACCCTAAAAATACAAGAACTTCATTTTTTAGTTGGTTCTTATATTTTTCTCCTCTGTAAAAAACAAGTACTTTATTCTTTCATAGGCTGTTGTAATTAAATTAATAACTGGGTTAAAATCAGATGGATAAAATGGAACGTACTGTCAGCCATTGTAACTGTTTTTATTGTCAAATAACGTATGTGTTGATTTCTTATTTGTTTATTATGGTGATGTGTAAATGTTAATGAAATGTCTTTATTCATGTGATGACTTTTAAGTATATGTGTGGTATATTGACTTATGGTTTGGCTGCATTATAATTAAGTGTTATATTCAATGACCTTTGGCCTCAGAGGTCAATTTAAACTATGCTTAAATTTAAAATAAAAACAGGGAGCTTTGTAACATATATTTCATATTTTACAGAATGCTTTTTTTCAACTTCTTTATTGCAGTGTATCTTACGTGTATTGTTCAAATGTGATTTTCGAGTTATATGTCATATCGTCTTTAAAGAAAATTTTGCACATTTAAAATTCTGTTATTATTGGTGTTTGAATATTAATAATTTATTATATAAGCACCATTTATTTTTACTATGTGAACCTATAATGTTCACAAACCGAGAAGTTTATAATAAGTTATACCATTATAACAATTTCTACATGATGTAGTACACAGAACAATACTAAACACTTAGAAGTTCAATTCAGTTTGAATAAAAGCTTTTTTATCATCTTTAAATTTTACTATAATTAAGATTTTTTAGGCATAAAATAAGTGTTTGTTTCTGGTTACCTGACCTTGACTAATTTTTTGGCGACCCTTGACTTTTTATTCGGCTTGAAGAATGGTACACCGACTCTCAATTTTTTTTACCTTTTCACATTCTGTCAAGAGCCAAAAAAGGCCCACCTACCCTTTAATTTAATGAGCAGGTAACTTGAAATAACATTTTTAGGCCTTAAGTAAGAATTCTGAAATTTCAAGTATTTTAATAATTTTTGTCAAACTTATTTTTTTAATTGATTGAAATATATTTCTTTTTTTTTATTTGCTGATTGTATTTAAGTGAGTGTATTGTCCAGTTCAATCTAATAATATTGCTTATTGGACAATCTGGATCCAAATGATGTAATATTTTGAATGATGTCATATCATTAATTGAATTGTGTTCCTCTATTGTAGCATCCTTGGCTGCAGATGCAAAGAAAGGAGGCAAGGGTGGTAAAGGTGGAAAAGGAAATGCTAAACCCCAAACTGCCGAACATGAGGTTCGTAATATAGGGGCTGCTTATATATTTTCTGTCTAGAAGGGTTGTTTTAGCAGTAAATAAGGGCTATTTTGGCTGCATAATTATAAAAGCTTACTTTCACTATTCTAAGGAAGGGAATATACTGTATTACATACTGTAATAGATTGCTATTTTCAATGTAAAATTGACTTGTTTTACTATCAAAAGTGACTGATTTTGTTATGGAAAGTGATAGATTTCCCGTTTAGATGTTATAATTGTAAAATTCTGTTCAGTTGACCAAACATTTAAAATAATACTTAATTATTTCTAAGTAATTTGAAATTTCCACTATTTCATATACCTAAGTTTGCCTGACTAAATCAACCAGTGAACTAATTTTTCCCATCTTCTTTTAGGCCTCAGACAGCCCTGAATTTATCAACCCTCTTCTGGAAGGTGCTGACTTCATAGATGGCCAACTGTGGGTCACAGGCAACAGAGTGCTTATTAATGTTAACCTTTCAAGTAAGTTTTATGCCCATATCAGTTTATGTTTATAAACGTTTTTGTAAAAGGGCCATAACTTTTGTATCATGATAATTGTAATATTGGTTGCTAGTTCAAAGGTCATGATTTGCAAATTTCTAGTTTCGTCAAGGACCATAACTTTTCATCTCCTGGTTAATTCAAGGACAAGAACTCTTCATATACTAGTTTTATCATGGGCAACAACTCTTCATTAATTAACTGGAGAATGTATGTTTTCTTTGTTAAATCTAGTGCCACTTACCATCACTTCCTGCTTAGTTTTTGGACCATAGGAACTGATGTCTTATGTGGTTCAGGACCCGTAACTCTTAATCAAGTTAATATTCTTTATGTTTGTCACAATGATATACCAGGGACACTAAATAATCTGAAGTCCCTGGATATACAAAGGTTAGTACTGCTACGGAATCTAGAAAAAAACTGAATGGATTCACTGCTTGTGATTATATACCTAAAATACTACTAAAAACTGGCATAGAAAAACATGTTTTTCATCTTTTTATTAACAGGAAACCAGATTGGAGAGAATGGTATGGCGGCATTGTTAAAAGCTATGCAGTATCAAACTACTATTGGTCTCGACAGCAAGAGTAATGGGACTGGACTAATGAGATTATTAGTTGGGGTAAGTGGCCCCTTGGCCCCTAATATTGGTTCAATAAACCACCTAAATACTATAAAATCTGAATGATAGCCATCTAAGGGAGAGCCTAAGTGCATATAGGTCAGAAACGTAATACTCATGCTTACAGTAACCAACTTGGAATTATTTTGGCACTTACCCCAAAGTTTCTTATAGAAAAATCCAAAGTATGAATATGTTTGCTGACATGTATTTCACAAACAGGAAAAGTACATTTAGAAAATGAATTAGAAAATATTGCAACCTACTTGAACTACTTTTTTGGCTAGTGACCGTAAGCATGTCTATTTTTTCCTAGCCTTATGCACTTACAGCCTTTTTTCAGTAAATTTACATCAATAAAAGTTTTCAGTAGAGTTTGCACTGTTAGAATGGTGGCCTTTAATCACAGATATCATGTAATGAACTCAAGTTTACAGTAAAAATCTAGTGTGTGCCATATTCATTATACTTCCTGAAACTACATTGTAAATGCATGTATATTGTTTTTGGGGAAAAAGACCATTTTCAGATTAACATTTTTTTTACACACTGGAAAGATTTTTATTATGTAAATTTATTTTGTTACAGAAAAACAAGTTACGACCAAGTCATGAATTGATACAGAAGATAACAGACATAATGGTTCCTAAGGACCCTTTTTACAAACCCCCACCACAGACCCCTGATGTAGAAGCATAAATTATGGACTACTCTATAATATGTTAATTTCCATGATCACCTTCATAGACAAAAGTGCATTCAACAACTTGGCTTTTGATGAACTTCAAATTCATTTTGGACTTTATTCTCTTCTGACTTGAAATCTAACAAAAGTGGAGACACTTTGTATGGGCTGGAATTTTTGCTTTTTTGTCATTAATGATTTTTGCTTGTGCCAATTGAAACATTGTCTTTAAAGGGTACCACAATGTTTATAAAAGATGAGTAGTTGATCTAAATTGCTAGAATATAAATTATCTTGCTTTTATTTCTAAAAAGAATCATAGGGATTTGTTTTAACTAGAGGGAACATTGATTTTTATCATGGGAACGTATAACTGTATTTCGAGTATGATGAATGGCCATTGGTCTAATATAACTTGCAGGACTGGACAGTGCTGACTTAATATCTTTCTTGTTGCTATTAAAACATGTTTGAACATATTTCAGACTAGCTATTAATTCATAATGGTCTTTTAATGAAGATGTTTAAACATATATTTGGTTTGCTTTTTCGTGGACTTCCAAATATGAAACATGTTTTCAACATTTATTTAAGAGATGTTTAGAAAGAATCAATTTCATGCTTGTCCATATGACAAGCCTACTTTATATCTGTGATATAGTATTATTGTTGTTTTTTGTACACATGTCTTATTTTATTTCTATTTGTATGTATGCAATTCTTGTTTGATGCAGATTTGTTTATAAAATTTAAACTAAATTGTATGAATGGATTTAAAACCATTTTGTTACGTATGGAAACAATAAAAGTTTCTTTAAACACATACTTTATTTTTATTATGGTATTTATATGAAATCTGATATTCATTGTGAAATAAACTGGATAATGGATACAAGTACATGTATGTCAATTCATTGCCATACCTTGGTTCATGTACTGTTTTTATACATACAATCTTGTCACTCCTTGTTTGTGTGACAGGCTAACAGAAACTACCAAAACAGCACAATAGAATTGATTACATGATAAAATAGCTACGATTTTAAAGTATGGTAATTATACATAAAATATTTATATAGATATAGTACACAATATAAACAGAATGCAGTATAATCAGAACATGCAATGTATGAGTAAGGCAAACAGTAAGTAGAGGACATCTGTGTTTTGGCACAAATTATTATTATTTATAATGGGTTTAACATAGTCCTAAAATTGACCAATGAAATACTTTCTTTCTTAGACTGTTTTCTTACATTTATTCTGATTGCTTCTTTCTGAGAATGATGATAAAGTGCACTAATGAAAAAGCTGTATTCCTAGTGTCTTAAGTTTAAATCTCTGATAAATTGGATTCGTCACAGTCTTGAAATGGCAAAGCTATATCCCAGACTGGCTTTTTAACTTCTATCACTAACAGATGAATTCTGTTCACTAGACTGATTTATTAACACCAATCTCTGACAAGATCAGTGGTAAATATTATACAATGAAGTTGCTTCACTTGGACTGGTGTATGAGTACATTGATACATAAATGAATCTAAAAGTAAAAGAATGGTACACAATCAAGTGGTCATCAAGGTTCATACTTCCAGAATGACCAGAAAATGTACAGAAACACACCAATAGCAAGAATACACACAAGCCCAATGTTCAAGCCAATCTTCGCATATTTGTTTTGTTTAAGAGTGGCTACCTTCTCCATGTGTTTCCTTAGTTCTTGTTCCTTCTCTTCATCAACCTTGCTTGTTATTCCACATACATAGTTCATTGTCTTCTCACCGCACGTTCGATCATCTGTTTATAAAAGCATGAATAAATGAAATGTAATGTAATAAAAAGGAGACAAGGTGAGCTGAGGCGGATGAAAAAACGAACGATACAAGCATTGTACGTGAGCTGCATTCATAATTACCATGACAAGTTTCTTTTGAATACAATGAAGGTGAATGAATAACAACTTGATGCAAGACATACATATAAAATAAAAACATCCCTCATTCTGACTTGTTTTCTGATCCTGTCAAAGATTAATTCAAATTGGTATATTAAGGTCTAAATCTTACGTAAGCACGGCATATCAATTAACTCATTTTAGATAAACTTAGACTCTAACCAATGTCATTTGATTGATCAAGATTTGGATCTCTGAACACCTTCCTTTCCTCCACCGTGAAAACCTTCATATTTTGGTTCTCTTTACTAATATCAGAGAAATCATTTCTTTTGTCTTCGCTTTCCTCTTCTTCCTCGACGTAAGGTGGAGACTTCCTTGTCCAGAACGTTGTTCTTGCAAGCTAGATACAAAAGGTACATTTGTTTAAACAAATTTGATAGCCTAAGATGTAAAGCTAAATTAATGCTAATTGATATAAATAACGACGCTCTCGTAAGAACGCATGTCCTCGCCAACCTATGAAATTTATTTTCACAATACGGCTTATTTCGTATACACGTTTTTCTATCCACTTTAAAAGCATTTCCACTAACTATCTTTCTGTGTGTTCTATTTGAAATCAATTATTTTCACTGGCGTAGCTTCCTATAGGCACTGCAGGCTCGTGCCTACACTTTTTCTAACAAAAAAAATAACAATGCGAAAAACGATATGCATTGCATGGTTATGGGCTGGAAGAATGGACCATCAGAGTACCCAGAGCTTAAAAAATGGACACACAGAATTGCAATAACTTCATATAATGAAGAAATTGCACACCGGAAAATGCGGCCGAATGCGTCTCCGGCAATCTATGGTGAAAAGGTGCCCACTTTGAAACATGCCTACACATTATTATAAGGAAAGCTAAGTCACTGACAGTCACAGACATAATAAAAAACATGTTTTATATGGTAGATTTATCAGACACAAAAAAAGGTAGCCATGCTTATATAGGTAGAAATATGTTAATTTGATACCTTGTAGACATTTATGTGTTCGGAATATTCAAGTACATTAGACTCTCACTAAAATTAATAATTATGTAGCCTTAAATATACTTCTACTTAAATAATATTCTTTAAAAAAATAAATAACACCAACAATTAGAGATAAATTACCCAATATAGTATGCAAGGTTCGTGGTCAAACGTTCTTTGTTCTTGTTCCTAATACCTTAATATCTAAGGGAGGCAACTCGAACTGACTTTGAACCCAAATTAAACTCAAATGCTTATAATATATTGTTCAAATTCAAATTCTGAAAATCGATATTTTTTCTGTTTGTATAGCCTATTTAAAGATAACTCTATATAAAAGTGCAATTCATATCATCCTAAAACAAAGAATTTAAGAAATATTGAAGAAACTATTTTCAGATTACGGAGAATTTTGTACCAAATTACCATACCACTGCGTTCAAATTATCTCCCTTATTAAAAACCACGAAATGTGATTCTGACTTTATTTTCATGTTTTTCTGCCTCAAATCATTAATGTAGTATCCTTGCATATATTCTTATCTAATTGTCAAACATTTATTTAGCTAATTATAATCACAAAAACGATATCATGTAAAGATATGTCTGGGGACCGTGGGAAAATTAATTTTGGATTCAAAAGTCAGTTCGAGTTGTTTCCCTTAGATATTAAGGTAGTAAGGGAATAGGAACAAAAATTAACATCTGACGTGAAAAGATTTCCCAGACCCCTGAAGACAGGTGCCTACAAATTATTCAATCAGAACTTCAAAATGTAAGGAGGCACACTTCACATTATTTATCCTTCCTCTAAAATGATTTCAAGTTCATTTCCAGACACTTCAATCAATACTAATTATTTAAGACAAATTGCAAGGATGACTTAAAGACATTTAACCAGTAATGCTAGACATGCAATCATGGAAACCAGAGCCCTGCATGGAATGACATTCTTTTAGCATCTTTTGTAAAGGACCGCCCAAAGATCATTCCAGTGGAATTTCTTCTGACATTGCCGTTTCTAAGGAGACTTAAATCGTATTAAAAGTGTGGACGACGGACTTTGTTCAGTTGAGGTAAAATGGACTCACTTAAATTCACGCATTACGTGGGAATTTGATAGCTGCTAGTTGATCATGACCCAAGTGCAGATAGCACTGATCAAGTCCATTGAACACGTGACTTTTCTCTTAACCTGCTGAATTTCCCGAATGCATTTGTCCAACCTTCATTTTGAAACAGTCCATTATCATTTTAAGGGATATCACAAAGAAAATTTCCAAGTAGTAAAGAGCCTAGTCTAACTGCATAGATGCACAGGCTGGCCAGGCTCTATCCTGGAGACACAGCTTTGCAGTTTCTGTTTCAGCATTGTTAGGGTTAATAGGTACTCTCTTGACCACTACTAAGACTACATGACAAGTTTACACTTACGTGTCTTGGATGTGGCTTCCCTGTAAAATAGCTTATTATAATGGCCGTGACGCCAGTCAGCAATGTGATGAACAATGAAAAGTACATGTAGTGGAAGTTTTTCAGTATTGCTGGTCTCTGGTCCTCCTTGCCACAACCACCACTGTCATAGTAAACAAAGGTAAGGATCATACGAGTGACTCCAGTGATGAAAGCCAGCATCAATGACCAAAATGCACCCTGAAAAGGTAAATAGTTGTGTTTAGTGAAGGTGATCACGTGAGCACACTGATCGGAAAACATGGTGGAAAAACATTCCTCGATTCATTCCTAAGATGATTTTTTTGATGAGTGTTTTTTAATGATGAGCTCTTTTGTATATATTTATATTTTCATGTTCCGATAACGTATCATAACGGGACTGTACATGTGCCTGTCTGTTGTAAGTTTTGAGAATACTCAGGAAGTATGCTTGTATTCTGAGGCTTTTGTAACGGTTAAAATATTACTCATGTATCTCTTTCAAGAACAAACCACACGGCCGAAGCATCAATCATTTAAATCGAGGAACTATGAGAATGTTGGAACGTTAAAATATATGACATGCAAACAAAGTTCTTTTTCGCAACACCAAATAAGGAATGTGAGCATCTGGTGCTTGTTTATGATTTTGCTATTTTTTGTACCATATTACAATGTTTCTCATAGCGTAGTCAGGATGGTTAAAAAATTCAACTGATGTTATAATTTTTATGTGGTCCTCGAATGTGTTTCTTAACAAAACATCAACCATTGGCGAGATGTTTTTGTGATGTGTTTATACTCTCATACAGGAGTTGAGGATCTGGAAAGTCGCTTGGGTAATTAGTTAAAGTCACTTTCAAGTCAATTTATCTCAACCGCTTCAATTTCAAACATTTTTTAAATGAATTTCTTCATATACATCAAACTTTATAAAAAAGGGAAAATGCCATCTTATGCTATCGTACGTTATCGTTTCACGGTACATGTAAATTGATGAAACCTTTGGTAAAACGATCAAATAGCACTGCAGTCTTTGTAATAATGGAATTAGTCCTTACTTGTTCATTTACCATTGGTACAAGCACCGCCAACAGGAACACAGCAGCAAAGGGTGGCGCCAGATAGTTCGTAATCTCCTGTATATAAATGAACACTTGACCTCCTTGTGTCTCCTTTAAAACTGGCACCCATGCAATTGAGACACCGACCATAACAAGTATAAACAATCTGTAAATACAAAAATGCACGTACACGTGTAATGGTATCATCATATTCTTGATTCATTGATGTTCAACTACAATGTACATTGCAAAACGTAAGGTGTGCCAAATTAAACCACATAATGAAATTTTATAAATTATATTGACATACAAAATGTACATTGCTACCGCATTCGAGCAATCTTTGTTATTGTAGCAAATTTGAACTTCATTTGTAATTGTAGAGTTCTGAACTTAAAAACTGAATGAAAGGAAACAGAAGGTAGCCCGAAGAAGGCTGTCAATAAAAATGCTTTATATACTTAGTATGAGGAGTGAAGCTGTCGAAGATTTAAATGGTATCACGGTATCATGAACTGAACAAATAATACCAACTGGGACAATTATTGTGTAATAGATTTTAGCTTTAGGAGGACGGTTGTTCGATTGATGTTATAAAACTCGGCAAGTATCATTGTTACCATGGAGATGATATACCATGTGTTAGGAATTAATCCTTAATCGGATAGATATAAGCCAGTGTTTAATACCTTCCAACAATCATCTGCTCCCGTTGAGAACACTTCTTTCTGATTTTGGTATAAATGTCAACAGTGAACAAAGTGCTAGCACTGTTAAATATGGAGTCAAGGTCACTCATAAGTGCCGCAATCATCACTGCCATCATTAGTCCACGCAACCCTGTTATAGAATACAGGTAGTATATTTTAGAAAAAATACTACCGTTATTTGATCAGTAAATAAAGTACGGACAGGGATCAAATCACTTTTTCGTAAACCAGACATTACAGTTCTTCAGAGTAGCATCTCAAAAAGGCAATTTACCAAACAGTAAGACATCTACTTAAAAAACATGAACTTATAACAAAAATATTTTTAACGCCCCGAACATAATAATTGGATATGATTGACATTGACAACTGTTCTACATAAATACGATGAACAGAGGCAGTAGGATTTATTTTCATTCAATAATTATCAGTATTTTAAGTTTTAACACATTTTTAAATTCATTAATGTGCTGATCGATTATGCCAATTAACGTTTTTCTTGATATCTCAACACATAGTCAATATCGACATTGGACATACAACGATTATTTTCTTTGTCTTGAGACGAAGGAATCTGTCCAAAGCAATCTGATTGCTTCTAATTGTTCCAAGGGAGGTGGTTTATTGGAGTTAAGCTTTCTGATTACATACATATATATACATGTACCTTCGGGCATCAATCCTAACACAAGACGAGGGTAAGCAATGCTGCTACAACCAGCTTCACTCTGACAGACATAGTTACAGATCTCAGGATCCACACATGCTACTTCGTCTGAAACATTTTAGAAATCCATGGATAAAAATAAGTGCGTTTTTTAACAACACATGTTTTTAAAATTGCTAAGCCTTCACCCCCGAATAATTTTGGCTTATGTCTTATATTGTTTATCATGTTTGTAACAACACAACTTAGTTGATGGTTATAAAAAAGAATCTAACAGTTTTTAATAACAAACGTACTTGTTCCTCAATAGAAGTCGATATTGGTAGGGACACTATATATAATGTCCCTGGTGTTGGCGAGTCGTTAGCAGATTTTTCGTAGCACTTGTTTATTAAGGGGCTATCATTCAAGACAATTTTATTACTATGCATACAGTAGTTTTATATAATTATGTTTTATGACATTTTTCGGATTGAGAATACGTTAATGATGTCATTCGGATCAATTTAATCGACATATCTTTTAGTGTATATATACAATGTAAGTAGAACATTACCCGCGTACAGTATCCTGCTAATCATTCCAGGCATCACCATCATAAATAAAGGTAGTATTTTGATAAATCCTGCCATCAATGTGGCACCTTGCGCGTGTGAAAGACTCTTCGCTGCCAGCAATCTCTGCACGATCACCTTTAGTAATGGAAGGTTAAATTATAATGCCAAATTGTTAGGTTTCTGTTGCTCAAAGAGGAGCATAACATAGAAACCACAATGGCTTGCAATCAGAAGGTGCAGATAAATTTATAAAAACAAAATATTTATCAGTTTCGCCGTTTGCTTTAACTGTATTTCTGATATACTAACATACCGGCTGGCAACTAACCTGACCAGTTTTCCAGAGTTCTGTTCCTGTCCCGGTAACCCTGTTCCGAGCATGAAACTTCCAACTTGTCGTAGACCTTATTCCTTTTCAAACAGAACAGGACTTAGGTGTTCTGATCTAATCTGTTTAACTTCAAGATTTATATCAACAATTACATTAACTAGTTCATCAGGGTTCAATACCTCGATGGAAGTGAACATACAAGGTTTTTAAGGGGACATTTACCTGATCAGCACACCAGTACCAAATTGATCCAGGGGTTTGACCAAGCAAGAACCCTAACCATGGCATGTAGTCATCATCTACTTTTCTTAACATAGTGAACGAATTAGGGTCCGTTTCGTGACATGTCAAGTTCGGAATTCTGTAATCCATCTTCGTTGTCGCATTCGGGTATTTCCGTGCAAGTCCGTCATAACCACCAATCTTTGAAAAGCCTAAGAACATAGTACAGTAAGGTATCTCATCGATGTTAAAAAGTCTAAGGAAACGCTAAATCTTTTAGAAAGTTCTTCTTTAACACCAACCTCCTACTGCATGCCGCCTGTATTCATGTTCTATGCTGTTTTCGGTTTCAGTATGTTATACGATATTATAGTTATTTACAACAACAACAACACGTGTTAAAATGTCTTTATGTTTCTTTACGTTTCGGCATTGCGCCTTCGTCAGAATAATACATAATTTAAAAAAAAATTTTTAGTTATCATTATAGAACATTGAATTGTAGCTTAAATGAGTTTGTAAGCAAATAGTTGACTCAATAATTTCAGTAAACTTGAAAAAAACGTAATAAGAAGTTTGCTTACTCATTCCCATTAAAGTAAGACCACCTCCTACCATCAACACAGCTTGCATCGTATCTGTATATATGACAGCTGTCAAACCACCTGGATTAACAGAGATCAGTAATTTATAAACACTCACACTAACGTACATACTGATTTTTTATAGCATGAGATTTTGCCAATGGGGTCTAAGGGCATGGTATTAGGTCTCAAAGCATGAAACTTGATAAGAACAGTAAACCTTTCTATATTGTTGAACAATCCATCGGCTACCACATTAGGCAACATAAACGAAATTCATGCAAACCATGTTGCGTAAATGGACATTTCGATATGCTTAAAATCGGAGAATTAGTTTTTAAGTCGGTTGTTCCAAAATGTGTTAAAAGGGTGGTCAGAAATCCTATACGTACTGATACACATAAAACACGTTTGCATGGGCATGTAGTATACGAGGGACGATCATTAATATCATGGTCAACTTTGTTGTCAGCATTAAAGATTTATAATTAATACATGTAAGCTGAACAGTGTATACTTTTATTAATATGTAATGAATATATATGAAAGGAAAAAAAGCATTATTTTACGTTAAATCGATCACCATAGTAACAATTGTTAGAATATCTAACGCAGATCAATCTATGAGAATGTATAAAGTAATAAGGGCTTGTTTCCTTGAGGAAGATGTGGATAGTAACCTCGCCACGTTAATTGGTCATCTGACTCCTATCATCTTGCTGATTGGAGTAAATGTATCACGTGGCAGTGGTTGGTTAATTTTGAAACATGTACATGTATGACAACTTATGAACAACTTACCTGTCATTGTTAGTACTCCCGTTATTAAGACAAGGATAAATATACACAAATAAAGATTCCATTTTAATGATTGCTGTATAAACAAAGCACCAGTGAACAGATCTCCCTGTAATGTTAACAAATATTCAAATTTAAACAAAATCAAATACATTTGGATATGAAATTTTGTAATACGTTTAGCAGGGACCTCCGTGGTGTATTGATTTGAGTAATCACCAGTATCCCATCGCTGTGCCCATCAATCACATGTGATGAAGCTGTTCAATTATCTCATGGAAGATCGGTGGTTCTATCAAGGTGTAATTCTGCACCCAATTGTATAAACATGGGTTAAACTTAACCACTGGGTTAAACTTGAAAATAGCAAGAGGATAACCAAGTGTTAACTAGAAACAAAATGCCTGCCTTTCTTGTACCAAACACAAGCGGATCTCGGTAATGCAGATAAGCAAGCAGACAAACAGAGGATCCAGGTGATTTAATTACAAATATTAGATACAAGGGCTTAATTTAACCAGAAATTATATTAACCAAAATATTATACAAGTAATTACTTTACCCAAAGCTAACCCAAAATTTAACTTAACCTTTAATTACCCATTGATTAGATTTATACAATGTTTTCACGCTCAGTGAGTGCTGGTGTCTTCATTCGACATTAAAGTTGGAAAGTCGACAAATGACCCTGGTTATTAGTGTGACATTAAAGTAAAGGGAATTGTTTTACAGTCTTCTATTCCAATACTTTTTTCAGTTTCTGATACACGTTTGTGCACTTAACAAGTCTAGATAAAGAGGTCCTCGATCATCATGCATTTGTTGTTTAGTGTTGATATTTTAGGTACTTACGGAGCATTTTGTAAATATGTACAGGATGAGCGACAGTATAGCGAAGTAAACACGGAGTCTCTCTCCACCAAAACGTTTCGTCAAATATTCTGGCATTGTATAAGTCTGAAATACATAAACATGTATTCAATCGTCTGGCCTGTGAAAATGGTTATCAAATACATGTACTTAGTAAATGTTAAAGAAATAAAGTCATAATTCTGATTTCATTGATTTCACAGACCTTGGGCTCGCCGAACAATTGTCTTGCTCTCTACATAACGAATTATTTAACAAGAATACATTACCTAGAACACAATTAAGCCACTCTAAACCCGGGTGTGGCCGTCTGTGGATTGTGCTTAAAAAGTCTTGACCAATACAAAAATAGGGTAACTAGATCGAAAAAATATTTTCTTTATTTTTTCAGACCGTATCTTTCGTACATAGGATGTCCATAAGTATTTTTGCCTTGATTTTGATTTCGGGCCTTTAAAATGGGTTTTTTAGATAACCGAAAACTACCAATTAATGTTCATGTAAATTTTGTCTGGACAAAGGACCAATATATACATGTAATACTGGAACATGTATTTACTTACCCCGCACGCGATATAAACAGGTATAAAAACCCATCCTAACAACTGTAAAAGCAGTATGGCCTGAAATTGAAAGAGAAAAATAAACAACATGCAACATATTTTGAATATATTGAACAATTAGTTATCATTCATTAGAAATGTTGCTCTTGGTAACTCTTCTGTAAAAAATCATGGATTACTGGTTTACTGCTCATATATAGTCTTTTCAGTTACAGTAAGACTAAATAATACGTGTATCAAATTCTGTTGTCTGCTCCTAACATTCCCCGGTAAGTCGACAAAACTTTTCTATCAAATATGTTTTAGCTAATTTGCTCGGAGATACAGTTCATGTAAAACTGAAAATATCGACATGGAAAAAAACATGGGAGACCGAAAATCTAGAGTCGATGGTAAAATAGTATCGGTCAGATCAACGAAGGACTCTAGTCTTTAGAATATGGGAATCGACGATGTTTTTTATGCTAGATGCAGAACTTTATGTAGTATTGTTGAAATGTACAGAAATAATCAACAAAATATCGATGAACATGTCGTAAAATGTCAATAACTTCAAGCTCGACTAACTAATGCTATATACAATATCCTGGTACCTCCGTGGTAAATGTCGAATTCCACCAGGATCGAAACAAAATCAAATGTGAAGAAGCTGTTCAGTAGCTAAAGGTTTACACCTTGTTGGGATAATCTCCATCATAAATCAGACCCCGACATAGGAAGCATCAGAGGGGGGGGGGGTAATTTTAGCTTTTGTCTGACAACGTGAGAGTGCGGGGGATGAGAATGTGATATACTCCCTTTTAAAAACCTTTGCAGCCAACATTATTTGATCGGTTCCTACGACCCCGAGTTCAAGCTGGAAATGTGGCAAAATGAGCCAGATAGTTGGTGCGATCCCAATGAAAAAAAATGTCCAAGATTTAGATATCCTGAATACGGTAAAGTGCAATAATATATGGGTCAAGACACCGTGACACTTTCTACTGAACTCATTGAAATTTAAATTGAATCTTAAGTAAATCTGATTTTCAGCATGATTGCAAACTGCTTTCCACCCATTAATTAATGAATAATGATATCATCAAATCAAGTTGACCCCATGCCATCAGTTGATGATGCTATATACATGTATGTACATGTAATTAGCATTGTATAAATGAAATTGATTAACTGGTATTCAATATTGATTGTCATGTTTCTTTGATTAACTTCACTTCATTAAAGCCAAGCTTAAACTATTCGTGTGTTATGTAGTTTTATTATAATATACATGTATATACGAAAAGCTAGATAAATGAGACCCAGTGCTTTATGTCTTACATTGAACTCCCAGGCCCCTACTCCAATCCCTTGCGCAGCCCCAGAACCTGAAAGTCCAATGAAATGTTCCGTTCCTATATTGCTGACAAACAGTGAAGCGCCGATCTGAAAAACAAAACCGTTAAAAAAGGATGAGCATAACATATAACATCGCGCATGAAAGACATATGTACACGCTTTTGACAACAGTCAGTTCTTGAGAAAACATTCATTGAATAAGAAATTGTGCTATGCGATTTTCTTTAAATCCTCACCTTTTACACAAAGCTTCTTGATTAAAATATTTGAAGTAGCGTATGATTGTACAGAGCTGCTAGTCGTTTTTATTGCACCTTGCTTTCTGACAAACTTTAGGGCATGGACTAGTAAAACTACTTGACGTGTGGACTGACTAAAGCTCCCTACAACTTACATATATCGGTCTGACAAGAGAACTGACACACTGAACACTTACCGGAAAGAAAAGCATTGATCGTCCAGCCAGAAAGAAACCTCCCACTGTACTTCTATTAGAATGGCACATTGCCTGGAAAGAGAACAAAATGGGGGAGGATTCTATATTTACATTCATTTATCTAATTAAATGCTGATATCGAGTGACAAATTATATGTATATGTGTTAATAAACGAATTTTATTTAAGTTGATGAGGATAAGTTATATCAACCTTGCTGCCGCGGTAATAACTTCACCTGTTGTACTAGCAACTGGTTCAGACATGTGTAGTCTTTGCAGTCATTGAAAACTCTATTCTTCAACAAGTTATATGTTTCTTCATCAAATTAGAGAGTGTTTGCATGCTAAAGCAGCTTAAAACAAAACTTATCTTGAACCATTTTTAGAGAACACACACTTAGCCATTGGCATTCAAAGGTGAGGGGTGCACATACTTTTTTGTTCCTGCCAAACTTACACATTCGGGGAACGTAAACTCTGCTTGTGAGACTTGGAAAACATGGCACGATTCAAGATGGCTTGCACTCGAAATACATCCTTACCGTGATAGGAGTTATATTCAATTATTACAACACAGAATTTATTTGGCTAAGCAAAATTGAACATAAGTCACCCTTTGGGAAAGACAAAATATGGCCTTTATTGGCAGATAGCCTTAATTTATTCGAGGCCATTTCGTTCTAAATAATCAAGGACGATTTTAACAGAATTTCCTTATTCGCAGGGAGGCCTTTATTCATAGGTGACCGAAAACACACACTTTACTGCACCTGGTAACTTGACAAGACGTAGATCGGATAATTGTACATGCCAAGTTTTTTTTGTGGCCTTGAAGCAGCATTCGCTCTGTGATTTAAAATCACACCAACAACCAGGGACATTAGGTGACTTTCCAAGCTGTGACACTGGAGGATGACCCTAGATACACACCTAGGTTGAACCACCGACTTAAACCATCCGACCACTATAAGCCTTGTGAACATGAACGTGTCTTATTGATTTTTTATACAAATGTACGGGCACTGGCTCAGAAAACTTTCAAATTTTCCCGCCAAAGCCAGAGTGCGCCATGTTATGTTTGCTTGAAACTCGCCTGTCAGCAGAGTTGACACAGAGTGGTATAAGATGATATTGAGAATGATCTGTCCAGATATCGTTGGTTCGAACACAACATAAAGGCTATGATTTCCCCCCTTCAAATAAAACCGCCACGTTAATGCAGACTCTCAGACTCAGTTGTGCATTTGGCGGTTTTTATTCATTCGCTACTTAAAACCTTCTGATGTAGGTTTATGTTCATTCACTCACTCTCTTTGTTAGTTTACGTTAATTCCCTCCCTTGTTTAGTCTACTATACTTACAACAATTCCAATCGCTATGATAATGACAAAGTATCCACCAACCACGCCCAAATCTGCAGCTGTCAGTAGCTGAGTATCTGAGTGCGGATATTCCGCTTTGAAACGTTCCAACCGTTCCGACGATGTTGCCATTTTGGTCAATTTACGTCAAACGTCGCCTTAACTGAAAAAAAACTAAATTAGAAATACCAGACACGTATAATACAATTGTATTATACGTCTCTGGAAATACAAAGTAAATAATAATTTATTGACAGTTATGTAATTTTTATGTTCATTTATTGATTTAAGCCCGCCCGGTCAGCCTAGTGGTTAGAGTGTTGGTCTACTGTATGAGAGGTTGTGAATTCGTTCCCCGGACGAGGCTTACACTGCCCGTGCGGACAAATTTGTCTCAAGCTAATACATGAAGCAAAATTGTCCTCCACCTCTGAATTATCTGGGAAAGCTGGGTAGTAGCTTGCGGATAGAAAGTGGGTAGTTAAGGCCTGAATGAAGTCAACGGAATCTGGTTAGGATAACTGCCCGCCACAATGTAACTGAAATAATGTTGAATATGGCGATAATTCGATGAAATAAATGAATCATGTACGATATATATCAGTTTAGCAAAAAAGAAAAAAAATGAAACAATGAATCGTCTTGCTCATCTTTATACGATATTTATATGAGAGGAACACGATCCACACATGCAGCTTGCATCATTTCGTCCTATATTTCAAAACCCCAATATTTTGCAGTAAATTTGCACAAAGATATTGGATACACATCGAAACATGCGTACGATTTCAAGTAGCCAGTGTGCGATAGAAATTTCGTTTGGTGATTTTTTCGTTTGTTCCAATATAAGGTTTAACGTCGCACTATCAGTCAGGGTCATTTTGCTATTTTTCCACTTTTAATGGTGGACGAAGACTTTATGTGTGACACCTAGAACCTTAATTTCTTGTTCAACGGAATGTCCGCATTTCATATTTTTTTTATGAAATTCGGAAAATACATTGCACAAAATGTGCCGAGAACCTGTTATTGAGAACAGTCACTTATTTCTTTTTGTATGACAAACGTTCATGCTTGAATTTTATGCAACATATCACTGTGCTCCCCTTCGCGTCGCTTTCACAGCCACATGTATATTCGTAAAATTCAAAATATGACTGATAACTTATACTAATACATAGTTCCCACATCTACAATATTTACCTCCCTTGGCGACCATCTTGTTAGGCAAATTTAACGAGCATTGTTAGAAGATATTTATATGTTTGTTTTGATCATTTATACATGTATAGGATATTCATATGTGACAACTACATTGTCTTAAACCTGATACATGTGCTTATGGCCTTAGCAACTTCATATCTTTTATAAATTGAGATGTTTAATGACCAATTTTCTGATTTTTTTCTATTTATCGCATAAGAAGTTTGCCAAACAAGATGGCTGCCAAGGGAGGTAAATATTATAGATGTGGGAGCTATGCATTACTCTTTATTTCCGGGATCGTGCGTGACGCTACAAAATAGTTTCCTGCACGGTTCGGCTTGTTTAGTATATCAAGTTACTTTAATTTGCATTTTACTGACAAGAATCGTAATCACTTTAGGCCATCTTATTAACAGTGTTGGTTTGAAGTTAAGGGATAAACTCATTACAAACCTCCACGCTCAAACAGTTTATTAGCGATTTTGACAAAAAAGTAATAAACTTCATTCCTTCTTTTCATTGCTGTTTTCTTCTGACGATTTCAAGCCTTTTTTTATATGTCATATACGACCACCGGTTCACCTAACCAACTTTCATTGACTCTATTCCACGGTGGTTAACCGGCTCGGACTTTTTTGGATCAAATCAGCGTCCCAAGACTATTTTTGATCGAGCAAAGGACTTTTAATGAATATCAAGCTAAAAGTTTAAACGGGTGTGTTCAAAATATTTTATATTTTATATGTTCTACTTATTTTATTTTAACTATTTATGTGCGACGGAACAGCACAAATGTATATTAACAAGAAAATAATGTTAAATCAACATCACAGTGAACAGAGTCTATGCACAAATGTAACCAAATTGCATTTTCCCTCGCAAAATTGGGTGATAATGTCGGTAGTAGGTGCAACGTTAAACACTAAACAACGAATCACAGTTAAATTGCATCCTAGGGAACACGAACCGTACTTAATTAAATCCGTATTTGACTACGTCCGCAACAATGCATATTAATGAAGGATGAATTAGGTGGAGAAAAATAATAATACTTCACCTTATCCTATTGTTCACTATATCCGAATTTACTACAACTTTGTTTTTACTTAAATTTTGTGTTCCTTAAGTATAATGCATAAACTGAACATTTCTATGTAATAACATATCCATTTCATCAATATGCATTGAACGCTACACGTAAATACGCCATGCGTGACATGTAATAATTATGTGAAGAAAATCATCTGCATACTCAATGAAAATTACAACACTTAACAAACCACAATAATTATTCACTTACTATGTAAATTATAATACTTCGAGAGGGTGAAAACTTTTCTCTTTGTGGTAAAGATTAATCCTTGGTCTGCGTAATATTTTTGCGCTATTTATGTCAATGTTTACATCGTGTTGAGATGTACAAAAAGTAAGCCAAAATTTACATATTTTAGCCTTTATTATGAATTTACATTGCTATCCCAACATACTGTTAAAGTATGGAACGCCGTATCGACCTGACGTTTTGTAATAAAATGGCACGTGATAATTATAAACAATTTGTCAACTTTGCCTGTTAGTATTATAATGTTAAAAAGTGAGTGTTTTCATTTATAACGGCCTTGTTATTGGGCTGAAGACCGACATAACAAGGCCATTATGAAAACACTTGCTTATTGACAATTTTATTATAGCAGTGGTTTTATAATGGCCGAGCTGGACAGCCGATCAGAATGACCGAATCTCATTATAGACGAGTTTTTCATAATGGCCGAGCTGTACAGCCAATCAGAATGACCGAATCTCATAATAGCCGAGTTTTTTCATAATGCCTTGGTGAACTTCATATCAGCCCAGCATTTGAAGTGAAAACGCGCCTAATATTGAACAGTTAATTAATAATAGTATATTTGTTTAATTGCCTAATGGACATGGTCCTTCGAGGCCCGTCACAGAGAGAGAGGATAAAGAAGATACAGGAGAATAGGTCATTTACATCCCTACAACTTTCGAATAGTTGTTCCTGATATTTATCGTGCCCGGTGTAAAGCACCAAGTCACACCTTACCCCTACCTGTGATTATCTAGGCAATACCGAGTTGATTAATTGGGATGGGGACACTGGAAGAAAACGGTCCTGAAATAACAGAAGGCGGAGCTGATATTCAAACCTATGATCTTCCTATTCGTGGTTCAGCGCCTGTCCTGTACACCACCGATCCACCATCAAATGTTAGTAATGTGACCGCGCTTTAGCAAGTGCATGTTAGAGGTTTCAATTCATACTACACCGTATCTAAAATTTCTTAAACGGATCTATACCGTTCATGCAAGTTTTACTTTTGACGTTTATGTTGTGCGTTCGTTTGTTCATTTTTTTTGCTTGTTTACATTTTGTATGCCGTTGTAAAACAACACTACTGGGTAATTTAGAAATTTGCTTCTAATGATCTACATCATTTCCACTTGCGTTAACTAGAGATGGTGATTAAAATGACCATGGAGCGAAAGGTGGCTCTATACAAAACCATAATAGTCAATCAGCGCGTAGTATTTAACAAGAGGGCATGTGGCCCTGGGATGCTCAACCAAAAAAAAACGAGTTATAGCAGTATAACTCACGAATTTGAGCAAAACCTTAAGATTTTTGAGAAACTGGGGCCTGGAGGTTTTTATTATTTCAATCTTTATAGAACATAAAACCAGAGTTCACCATTTTATATTTAAGTTTTCTTCGTAATCAAAAAGCTGCAGTCCCTACCCCTCCCTTTAGTTAGGTTTATTATCCAAGTTTCTTAATTACTTACTGCAACACTCAAGCACTCCCAACAATTTAACAGAAACAATATCTAATATCAGAATTTGAATTTGAACAATTTTATCATATTTTTTTTAATTTTCTATTAATACATGTTGTTATACCACCGCAAAGGAAATATGAGAGGGGGTATATTGTAAGTACTTGTCGATGGGTCGGGCGGTTGGTTGGTCGGTCGGTTGGTCCGTCCGTCCGTCCGTCCGCATACAATAGCAAGTTCAAGGGCACATAACTCTGGAATGTGTGAATCACTGTGCATGAAAATTGTGTCTTACACATCAACACTTCATGGTGATAATGTATTTCAAGTTTCATTACAATCGCTTGAGGAATGTGTAGGAAGTTCGCTCTACAAACTTGTGATAATGTATGAGAACCGACCGACCAAAGTAACTCAAATATTACCCCTCTCAAACTTCGTTTGCCGGGATATACCAACGTGTATAAATAGAAAATGAAAAGAAAATATGAAAAGAACAACTTTCACTCAAATGCTTATACATGTAATATTGTTCAAATTTAAATTTTGAAATTCGACATTTTTTCTGTTTGTATACCCTATTTAATGATAACTCTATAGAAATATAAAATAAATATCATCCTAAGACAAAGAATCTAAGAAATATTGAAGAAACTATTTTCTGCTTACGGAGAATTTTGCACCAAATTACCATACTACTACGTTCAAATTATCTCCCTTATTAAAAACCACAAAATGTGATTCTGACTTTATTTTCATGTTTTTCTGCCTCAAATCATTAATTTAACATCCTTACTAACATCCTTATCTAAATCTCAAACATTTATTTAGCTGATTATAATCATGAAAACGATATTATATAAAGATGTGTCTGAGGACCGTGGGAAAATTAATTTTCGATTCAAAAGTCAGTTCGAGTTGCTTCCCTTAGATATTAATATAATAGGAGCAAGAACAAGGAATGTTTGTCCACAAACCCTACACACTATATTACGTAATTTATCTCTAATTGCTGGTGCTATTTATTTTTTTAAAAATATTATTTAAGTAGAAGTACACATATATATGAGGCTATAAAAGTATTCATTTAGTGAGAATCTGCGTCTAATGTACTTGAATATTCCGAACACATAAATGTCTACAAGGTATCAAATTTACATATTTATACCTATATATAAGCATGACTACCAATTGTTTATACAAAACAAAAAAACATGGTTTTATGAATTATGTCTGTGACTGTCAGGGGCGTTACTAAGCTTGCCCTATAATAATGTGTATAGGCATCTTTCTATTGGGGCATCTTTTCAACGTATATTGCTCTTGCAATTCTGTGTGTACGTTGTTTAAGCTCTGTGTACTCTGATGGTCCATTCTTCCAGTCCCTATTATTTTTATAGTGTTTTTGCATTGCTATTTTTTGTTAGAAAAGTGTAGGCATGTTCCTACAGTGCCTATAGGAAGCTACGCCAATTATATTACCCATTGTCCTAGATTTTTATCCATGTTCCTACTTGTAAATTGAACGGTATCATGGTTATTGGTGAGACAAACATACTGACAAGGTTTGGTGAAAGATTCAGTCAGGGCTCTGCGACCTCTACAGTGTTAACAACACCAAGTGTGGATAATGGACTTTAACTGATTGATACAAACAGCTTATGCTGAGCACTTGGTGCTTATAATAAGAGGTTCCTATATTTTATCAATTGATAAAGCATGGCCAGCCACTCCTGATTTAACTCCAGTCTGTATTTATCTAATACTATTCATGGCTTTCCATAGTATCAAATGTCTTATTTTACAAAGTTCAACAAACTACCTGTAGGTTTTGTTTATTTTAAAACATTGTCAACAAGGGCTGTTTACATGACAAAGGTGTGATTGTGTTTTTACAGAAAGCTTAAATTTGGTGAGATACTTAAGTTAGACCCTCTCGAGTTATAGTTTATTGACACCTTCATGGATTCTGTACATATATCTACAACTAAATAAACATTTAATTAGCCAAACATCGGGGAGTTCCAAACATTTGATCCATCTACATTTTTTGCATTCAAACCAACCATATGGTATTCACTTGACCTTGACATTCAAGAAAGCCGACTAATTTACATATCAGCTGAACCTTCACGGGAATATTAAATATCTTTGAGGAATAAGATCACACTAACAGTAAAATCTTTGTAAGTATTTATTTAGGATCGAATTTACATATGAAATCATAGCAAACATGTGACATATGTACATACAAAGCAGTATTTAATTGGAATACAGCTCTTACCATTTTAAGACAGTAATATGGATATACAATATATCAAATCACACAGTATTTTGTAATGAACTTCAATAGAATAAATACAGAGTATCTAGCTTCAGTTAATAAAACACAGAGTGAGTTTGAGATTCTGACAATAGGATCATACAACTTGAGATTGGTCACCAATCTCAAATCTCATATTTTGTCTTATAATGTTTCCAAGGTAATTATGATATTGATGCTATGAACTATACATAATTTTTGTTTAGGCATAACATATCTGATATAACATTTAAACAACAATAGCATTTCCAACATAGTATCTTGAGAATACATGAAACTGAAATTTGAGCTTGGTGACTAATCTCAAGTTTTAAAATATCTTGACTGTGATTGGTTTTAAACTAAATATATCAGGACTTTGTATATAGCAGTGAATTAAAATATGTTGTATTAGCAGCCAGTATATCAGGACATTACATCACCAAAATCAAATTTTGAACTTATATGAAAATATTCAAATTATATATTTACTAGAACAGAACAGAACAAAACAAACCATTTTATTCCCAAGATATGTTACATACATATAGCATGATAACTGAAGATGAACATTTCTAATAACAAATCAGTGAAATTTAAAAAAAAAATCAAAACTTGTTTTATGAGATTTTAAGTCATTCTAGGATAAAATCTTATGTAGTGAAGCACTAGATGTAAGTTTAATCACCGGAATAAGCGAAATCAATCAAAGAAAAATAATCTAAATAGAATAAAATACTTGAACAAATACCTAAACTTATGTAAACATTGAAAATCAACAAAATCTGACTAACACGGTTTTCTCTGAGTAAATATAAATCTCCAGAATCATTCAACTTTGACAACTCTCAAGTACAGTCAAACCTGTGAACAGAGGTTACCCATAATGTGGCCTTTATTGACAGGTGACCTTCACTCGGAGGTCATTATGTTCTAAATAATCAATTAATATTTTATAAAATAATGGCCTAATTTACAGGGTGGTCTTTATTTGGAGGTGGCAGCTAACACAGGTTTGACTGCATCACAAAAACCGAATAAGAAGAATGCCCGTCATGAAAAATAAGACCATTAAATTACCTGGTGGGGATTGTATGGGAACTATTCTACTCAGGTACATTTTTTTAAATGTCTATTTCATCAATATTAGCTAAATCAAGGGCCAATATCAGTGATGATTTTTCCTAATGATCAAACTTGGCGGAAATGTACCGCACAAAAACACTATGACCAAGTTTAGTTAAAATCGACTGTTCAGTTCAGATAGTGGACAACAATAATGAATAATTCATAATTTATACCACACTAGAAATAATTTAATCATAAAATGAAAGAAAAAATGACGTAAAATTGAAAACTAAATAAAATTCTGCACAAAACGCACACTAGCATTTCTGATAAATGGACACACAAAAATGTATTATGCAATTCAAATATGACACATACTTGTGATATTTTCAATGGAATACGGCACAAAGCTTTAATTCAAACTGAGCAATATTTTATTTTTCCATACATAAAATTCAAACAATTCTCAAACAAAACCCATTGAATTTTGTTTAAAAAAGAGAAATAAAAATATTCAGTTTTGCTATAAAATATGAAATTGAATCAACAGTGTAAAGTCATAAATACAAAAGCTTTCTGGTATATAGAACAGTTTGTTCAAAGATTTACAATCAAATGAGGTAGATCAAGCCCCTAATAATTACAAAAAGTTTCAAATTGATAATATTGTAAAATAAAATAATTCTTGCATGGTGCTTGTTTTGAGTATTGAGTATATACAAGCTACCCTATTAAACTTTGAAAATTTTGGCTGAATCTCAATGAGATTTTAATAAGTAATATAATACATGTACATTCTTCTCATCAGCGATGTATATTTAATCATAAATACTGCATTAAAAAAAGTTAAAAATTATGAGTATGAGTCAGGGTCTCAAATTGGGGCTAGATGAATGAGACTGTGCGGTGACTAATAGATGAGCATGATCTCATTTACTTCTTACACAGATAAAATAGAAAAATCTGACATGATCGAGATTCGAATAATAGTTTGCTAATTTTTTATACAAAAAAGCAAAAACTGTAAATAATGAGATTCCCAACTAATCTCACACAAACAAAAATAAAACAATGATAATTTAACATTCATCAAAAAAAAAATATATATACTTTGTTCAAAATGGCAACACATCATAAATACATGTTTTTACCAACCGCAACCATCGTTATTAATTTAGTCACACACACGTGTTTATACATTCTCAATGTTACATAATCATACAATCATAACTTTGTTTCCTGTGTAGTTGACTGTTATTTATAAAATACTTCATGCAACATGTGGTAAGGATTGTTTGTTGACAGTGCTGAAATGAAACAACAAGAGTTTAATAATATATATAATAAATGGCAGAAATAATGACATGGAATGGCAAGCCTTACATGGACAACAAATGGCTTGAGGTAACATTTATACAATTTAGGTATTAATAGTTCATTATTTGGTGATGCTAGAATAAAATTAATAGTCATTTTTTACAGTTACTATTTTTTTCATAACAAACTTTTCTTATATTGGAGATAATTATGATTCTTCCAAAAATATGATTGAACTTCAGATTTTACTTTTGAAAACTTTCGGGCTGGCATCAAAATGTAGGATTAGTTGTAGGACTCTGTGTTGCTCAGACATTTTCGATACAATATGTATTGCGATAAGGACAAACGATACTGTTATTGTCGTTACAAAATTTACTTAGGATTTTCTTACAGGCATGAGAGCAGTTTGATGATGTCTTCTTAGATGTATGTATACATGTTTGTTGTTACACCAGAGCTTGCCACATTAACATTGCAGATGCTGCAAAGGGCCTTTTTAACGTTTACTTTTGAGAAAAATGCGCACACTTTGGACTCCCTCATCAACATTTTCAGACCAAATTCAAGTGATAAGTTAGCAGCATCGTTAGTTCTGTATTTAAAAGGTGACTGTGATTGTCTCCCTTCATACTGGAATAACTAAAACCGGTTATGTACCATACTGAAAGACGGGAAACGGGTGTAAACCAATTTACGTTATATCGATCCAGTCCTAGTTTCTAGGGTAAACGTAAACAAGATTTTCCGCCCTTACAGAATGAAAACTACCGGTATGTTACTTACAAGTCCTTATCCTCTGTCGTTTCAGCCATGCTTGGATGTTTCCAGGAATTCTTTGGGATGTTTCGTGTTTTTACTGACTGCGGTGACATAAACTTGAGAAGGTAATACGGTCCACCTGCTTTATCATTGGTACCTGTAGATATTATACATTGCTTGAATTAACATATACCAGGTTATATTTTTCCCTTTCTTTTTTTCTTTGGGGTTTAATACTGCACAAACAGCCATTGTCAGTTTGGAAAATTCTCTAACTTTATCCACACATGAAGACCAAAAGTGTACATCAGAAGAACTATTTGTAATATTTTTAAATACAAAGGTGTGACTGATCTCGGATGTCACATCATCAAATAACAAAATGTGTTTGTGAAACATGGATGCCAACTGGATAGTAAGAACTTGACCCTTGACCTCAAAATCAATAGGGGTCATCTACATGTGATGTCCAACCTCCCAACCAAATCTGAGAAACTTAGGCCAAATATTCTATAGTTACTGCCCGGGCAAGGTTTGGTTACGGACAGACCAACCGATATATGCAAAGCAATATATCCCCTTTTCCACAAAGGAAGAATAATAAATGAAACCATTCGGAAAGGAAAAAAGTCAGATTTATTCTGTTCTAGAACATTGTTTCAGTGGGTTTAACACCATTTTTCAAGGATATTTTAGTTATATACTAGTTCTAGTAAGACACCGTACAAGTTTTCCTGAAATGCATTCTAACCAGTACTAAATTCTCCACATACCGAGAAAAATCAACATTTTCTTAAAAATTTCATAGAAAGGTATGACCTACATGACTGTGATTTAAACTGGGTACTAAGCCCAGCGAACAATTCCATTTGAAATTTACACCTTATTAACTAATACTTACCAGACAGTCTGGTTCCACCAAATGGTTGTTGTCCTACCACTGAACCAGTGGATTTATCATTGACATAAAAGTTACCTGCACACTCACGGAACATATCTGATAGTTCATCAATAACGTTTCTGAAAAACAGAATTTATATATAAATTCATGCATACTGATATTATATTGAAGACTTAAAGTCATTCATTTTTATACTTTTAAACTTCTAGAGAACCTTTCATGCAATAATCAATGGTTCTGAGATTCATGAATGAATTTAACCAATATATCAGAAAATATTTTTCCTTTAGCAAAATTAGGCTAACTTTTAGAGCATCCTTTCTTCATTAGCATCATAATTTAAGAGTAATCTGATGTTGGAATTTTATTCAAGATTTCAACTTTCAACATTCTAAGAAATGTTGTTTGTTCTGAACATATTCAATTTCCAACGAAAGAAAAACATTTCTGCAGTCTGAGAGAAATAAGACAACTAGTATTCATTTGTGCCAATGACTGAGCATAAATCAGCAATAACAGATGAACAATCTCAAGCATAATTTGAAGTTACAGTACAACCTTCCCAGAGCGACCCTGTCTTGAGCAACAACCCCCCTGCAACAACATCACGATTTTTTCCCATTGCAACATCTAATTATAAATTCAATCTTTCTAGAGCAATAAGCTCTCAACAAAAAAATAATTTTGCTACTCCCGAAGGGTGTTGCTTTGGAGAGGTTGTGCTGTATATTCACTTTAAACTAAACCAGAAATAACATAAATTAATGTCAGTCAAAGATCTAAGGCCTCTGATTGGTTGATTCAAACTGCAAATTTGAAATTGACCAATAGTAAAGTAGCTTTCTCAGACTGGTTTCAATTCAAGTATATTTTAATCTTACTGTTCTCCAGCATAGATGGCACCAGTCAAAGCATAGGGTGAAGTTTCAGTGGCAATTTTGGCTGTTTCTACGTATTTATCATCTGGGTAAACATACACTGTTACAATTGGTCCAAATATTTCCTGGATATCAAAATTTCAGAATTGATATAAACTTTGCACAATCATAATTTGAGAATTCAATAATCTTGCAACAAGGAAGAAGAATTATTACAAAGATTCATCAATGAACAAAAATCATCATTAATTCTAGTATTTTATTTTACATGACTTTGTATCTTTTATTAGCATACTTCACACGTAAATGTTTTCAAAGAATTTAAATTTCTAGAATCATTAAACTTATAATATGATTCTAGCTTCTGTCAACTAAAAATGCAGAATAATCCTTTTAAACAAAACACAATGATAGTCAGAAAAAAGAGATATTAGATGTAATATCCTCAGTCAAATATTCCCTTGTACTTTCGGAATAGGAATATAATTATGTGCCCTGTTCTCCTGTGGGTGGCTCTGTAATGACCACAGGTGTTAAATAGGCTGTTAAACAACATGCAGATATGTGAATACAATTACCTCTTGTAGAATTTTATCCTTGGGATCAGAAGATTCTATTATAGTAGGTTCAATAAAATATCCTTTACTGTAAAATAAGAAAGATATATCATTTTTATTCATTTAAAAAATAAGACAATCCTTACAAGATGATGACTCAGAGTTAGGCAATCCTATTTTTTAACAATGGATCGGTAGGTTATGGCAAGCAGGCATTGTTTGAAGCTATATGCTTGTACTGAAAATAAAAAGCTGTAATAATGGCCTAACACAGTTTGGGGTTTGGAGATTTTAGAAGAAGTCATGCAACTGCATGCAAAGAATAATCTCATCACTTCATTTTAACAGGCACATGTGTGATAATAGAAAAATGGAGCATTATCTATCAATTACAGTTTCAAATCAGATGTTGTTAAATTCATTCATAATAAAAATTTCACTTAAAACTAACGGTAGGTAACCCTGATATATAGGTCACCATTAGAGGCCAAAAAATGCAGACTTTATTTTGAGGTACATCTACCTAATATTAAAGCATATCATTATAAAGTTGAATTTATTTATTCATTTGCATTTAATGCCGTTTTTCAAAAATTGTTCAGTTATATACGGCAGCGGAATCACCTAACAAGCTTTCCCGGATGGTTTCTAACCAGTACTAACTTACCATTCCTCAAGGAACATGCAACTTCTCCACATGTGGAGGAAAATCGACACTGTTATCAAATATTCATGGATGGGTATGACCCGCTGCGACAGAATTGCCGGGTTTTCAAGTTTGAACTCACCTATTATCACAGTTTCCACCAGCTACAATCTTCAGGTTTGATGAAGATTTTGCGTGATCCAAATAACTGGCACATCTATCATAAGCCTGCAATAATCAAAGTACTGCAAGAACTGTTTGCATCAAGTGAGATAAAAAAGATATATATGAAAGTACAATTAATCATCTATATATTAAGACATGATGATCAAAGTACTAAAAGTACTGTATCCAGTGGGATAAGAAAAAACTATATACTGTATAATGTCTTAATATTCATGAACATCTTAAAAATGCCAAATTTTGCACCCACAGAAATAAAGATGTATACAATATGAAGGCATACTTAATCATTCGTGTTTTACACGGAACAATTTCCTTGTAATTATACTACACTATCAGTATCCAGTGAGATTTGGAAAATGACAGGCATAATAATTAAGTTTCCTACAAACAAACATGTTTTAAAGACTAGCCATAATAATGATATATTTAATTCTATGTAATAAACACAGATACACAAAATGACCAGTATTACATGAACATCATATCAACATTGAGGTCTCTAAAGTCTAAAAAGAAATTATAAATCAAAGAAAAATTGCTGGATTTTGGAGTGTGAGTAAAATAGATAAAAAAAAATTTCAGGTAAGAAGAAAATATCCTTCTAGAGCAGACAACGTGTATAGAATTACCTTATCGTCAATGACAGATGTCACGAATGTGTTTCCATACAATGGAGTGCCAACAACCATCTCTTTGTGTATTTTCTGTAGGTTCTGTTTAACATCAGGCCACATAGATTGTGGAATATACATTCTAGACAAAGCTGAACACTTCTGTCCAGAATATTCAAACCCGCTCTGCACGGCACCATAGAACACTTGATCTAACTGTGCCGATGGATGGACAAAATGCATGTTCTTACCTCCACACTCTAAAGAGTAAAGATGCTTATATCATTCATAATATTGCAGCAGAACAATAGGGCTTCAATCAAAGAATTGAAATAGAAATTCAATTTATATAAAATGCAATAATCTCATTAAATAGTCATAGAAATATAAGTATTAGGACAAATATAAGCAGGCCCTCTAAATGTACTAGAAATGTGTCCAGAGGACATGAATGCCTCCACTGAGCTCTGTGATAAAAAGGGCCATATCTTTTGTGAAAATATTTGAATTTTAACAGATATCAAACTTGACCTCTATTTTATTATTATACGCCTAAATGTCAAATATGAAACCGATTCATGAAATATTTTTAGAAACCAAAATTTGAATGGACGGATGTTCTCATGAGACGTATGTTGTGGGGTGATCCCTTTGATCTTTTCGGTGTTTTTAACCCCACAAGTCGCAACCCACAAGTCGAAATTATCCCCACAAGTCCAGTTTGTACGTATCTGAAACCCACAAGACCTAAATGTACTAACCCTAACCCTAACCTCACAACCGTCCTCGCATGCGTGCGGATAGACAGATAAAAGGACGAACAGAGGAAACATTTCATGCCCTTCTGCCTTATCAAATGGCATAAAAAAGAGGAAAAGAATATTAATCTTAACTGCAAAAATATCAAAAATAGTCAATAAGAGATTGGTTTGCCTTTAAACAATTTGTTGTTTATAAGTTACAATCTTTCCTACCTCCAATAAGTCTAGGATAGCCTTTGTAGTTGTCAAGGTTCTTTCCAACCTGTTTCCACAAATGTTTGAAAGTTCTGTAATAAATAAATATGTAACAAAAATTAGTGGTTTTTATACAGTAAAACTATACTCTTTCTAATCATAGTAATTATTCTAAGGGCAATAACTCTAGACAATATAACTAAACCTGAGACTAGTCATGATAATAATGCTCAAATTGAACTTGAGAGCTTTATCAACAAAGTATCAAGAAATATCATCAAACAAGAGTGCCAGGTCACAAAATATGCTGGTCAAAATTAAATTTTCAAAACGTCCAGGAGTGCCTGAGCCTATTGGTCTAGTTATCGAACTTGACTGAGATTTCATGGCCATAAGTTTGGTAAGGATCCAAATAAAACTGTTTGAATTAGACAGCGGACACCATTGCGGACGTCCCTGCCCGCCAACCCGTCCGTTGTGGGTGTTCCCATAATACGACCCGTTTTTCCAACAGCCGTATAAAAAATCAGAATACAGTTAAGCTAAACAGGGTTATCAATAACAACCAGCCACAGGCCAATTTAGAAATGAGTTTGGGTTGGTTGGAAGTCTCACATTTTTTAAAGTCTTGCTGGAAAAATGCCTGGAACCCCTCATAGCAGGTCTTGTAGTCTAGCATTAGAGTCTGATGGCCACAAACTTGTTGAGCACCTTGAACTAAGATAAAGTGAAATATCACATACAATCTCAAGTTGTATAACCTTTAGTCACAGGTGGTCATAAATTAAAGTGTGACTATAATTAATTCAGATCAGTACTTACTTGACACTACCGGTAAAATTAATTCCAGCCAAATCTGGGGAAGCTGTGACCGTATCACCGAAAACTGGACCATCAGCGGGAATGAAGTTGATCACACCGCCTGGTAAACCGGCTTCTCTGTAAATGTTATACACCAGATAGTTTGACAACATGGCTGTATCCGAAGGCTTCCACAAACTTACATTTCCCTACAATGATAAGAAGTTCATGTCATGATCTGATAAATGCTATATGTTATTTACAGTCAAACCTGTGAACATGAAGAAGCCAACCTTGGGAAAGACATAATGTAGCCTTGAATGACAGGTGCCCTTTATTCAGAGGTAACTTTGTTCTTGATAATCAATGACAGTTTTTTAAAAGGATGGCTTTTATTCACTGGGTGGCCTTTAATCGGAGGAGGCCGCTAACACAGGTTTAACTGTACATTAAATTAAGAAACAAACTAAATCCCCGACAATCCAGGTTTTCATCATTTATCAAGTGGAAATCTTTTTTTTAAATTTGTAAAAGTGACCTTGACACCAGCCGATGCTAGGCCTCCACAGCAACTTGCAATATACCAGTTTGGAACAACCTATCAACGACAACATAATTCTGCTACTCCCAAAGAGTGTTGTTTTGAAGAGGTTACACTGTATTTACAATGGACTCAACTTTGGTGTTTTTATTTTACAAAACTGACTACATTTATATTTTCCTGGGCCATAAATTCATGGATTTTGATAATTTTGTAAAAAAAAATCATTTTGTTCTCTGTCATTTTCTTCGATAAAATAACCTCTTTAATGTGGAAAATACTACACAATTATAATTACCTATCATGAGCAAAAAGTCATATGCCAAAACAGCTACAACACGCAAATGACACATGTGGATGAGCCAACCCACAAAATCCATGAAGTTCAATCCTTGGCAAAAATAAATGGAACCAAAGTATAATTCTCCTAACAACTTACCATCATAGCTGGTGCAGAACATAAGTGGCCTCCAATAGCTGTGAAGTTGAATGGAGTAATGGCAGCCCAGAATCCCTCGACACCTCGATAAACTATGGAGTTAGTCTCCTCAGGAGATGGGCTTAGTGGCTGATACTGTGTGAGATCCTGAGATACAGAGAATAAAAAATGTTTGCTTGATCAAATTATATGCCCCTTTTCAACAGTCAGAGTCATGTGAGATGGACTGTTCACCTAAACATTGTTCCTGGGAAGAACCAGTACTAGACTCACATCCTCCGTAAGCAACTGCCTCCTTTCTCACATAAAGAGACATGGTTGGTAGCTGGGCTCGAACCCACAACCCTCTATCAATGAGAGGTTACAGAGATTTGAAGTCAGTGATCTAAACCACTCGACCACAGGGGCTGGTCTAAATAAACTAGAACATATCAATTGTAACTTCACATGTTAATCCAATATTTCAGCCTAAAATAGGCCTTATCATGACATAAGCATAGCATTAGTGTATGTAGTAAACTAATATATATAATGTTATGATCCATATATTATTACATTTTGTTAATTTTCAAGCTGTAATTTCAAAAGATTATCATAAACTATTGAAAACAGACGAAAAACCCAAAACACATATTCATTTCAAAGATTTAGATTCCGACTTATCTGCAAAAATTATTTTGCCAATTTTCACAATTCTTGATCAACAAAGACCTACCTTAGCAAATTGTACATTAAAGTTGAGAAAATCAATAAGTTCAGCTGCTGAATCAATCTCTGCTTGCCAGATATTCTTACCCTGAAAGTAAGTTAATAAATATCAAAATATATAGTCAAACCTGTATTAGCGCAGTATCTCTCAGGTACAAGAAAACTATATTTTTTTTGGTTTAAAATAAGGGAGGGGAGGGGCCACTCTTGTTACCATCAATATTCATTCAGATATTTCATTGGTTCGATCTAAAATTGTGATTTCAAAGTGATGGGGGAATTTCCCCCCCTTTTTTTTATTTCTTGAATAGACTCTGTATTTCTGATATACTAACTCCCTTTTAAAGGGGCATACCCTACAACTGACAAACATTCTGTGAAAGTGTAAAAATGTGCTAGATGTATATGTAAAACAATATATAATGGATAATTGCAAGAAGAACTTGGGTCATAAAATGACTAGTTTAGGTACTAGCAGCAAAAAACATAGCTATGAATAATAAATCACTTCCACCCAAAAATTTCCATGACTAAATGTAGTGTCACAAATACATACTTTTTATGATTTTATTTTTAATTGTATGAATTTTTGGCTGAAACTTTCTTCGTCGGCTTTTTTCTTTACAAGCTTCTAATTTATCATCATTTTGCCTTAATTCTAAATGCACCAAGTTGTAGGGTATGCCCCTTTAAGAAGGAACGTGTTGAAATAATTTGCATAAAACATACCTGGCCAAGCATAGTTGTGGCAAGAAGATCATATCTGTATTTTTCCTTCATAAGTTCAGCAGCACGCCAGAAAATCTCAGCCCTTTTTTCTAAGGGAGTTCTATCCCATTCTTTCCTAGCCTTTAAACTGTTGTCGATGGCTTTTTGAATTATATCCTGCAATGATGAATTTATATAATTATGTTACCAAGGAAACCAAACCATACAGATACCACACTATCAACAAATTATTTATTATAAACAAATTAAGTTTCATGGCATTTATCAAAATGATTCCAAATATTATACAGATATCATTTGACCAAATCAAGGCATAACCAGAGTACAGTAATTTTTTTTAGTCCAGTAATAGTACTAATATTTTGTCTAGTCCAGTAATATTTTGTCTAGTCCAGTAATATTTTTTCTAGTCCAGTAATATTTTGTCTAATTCAGTAATATTAGGTCTAGTCCATTAATATTTTGTCTATTCCAGTAATATTTTTTCTAGTTTTGTAATATTTTGTCTAATTCAGCAATATTTGGTCTAGTCCAGTAATATTTTGTCTAGTCCTGTACTATTTTGTCTAGTTAGTAATATTTAGACTGCATGTTCCAGTAATATTTTGTCTGATCCAAAACTGTCCAGTTCTCTGGACAGGTAATTGCTTATTATCCTTCACATATACTGTTATAACTTTTAAAACAATAACACAAACAGTAAACACTCACCCCTGATGCATAGGTAAATTTGGACACTTTTTTCTGATGGTCGAAGGGCTGAAAAATATAGAAAAAAATGTATGTAAATAGACATCTAGGCAAAACCACATTTAGTGAAAGAGATTAATCATATTTCTAATTGATAATAAGATTTATTTGGCAACCACATTTATTTTAGCAGCCTTCATATTGAGATTTTACTGTTCTTGTATTGAGAAATTCAAAGCAGGCAATCATTCCCTTTGCAAAAAATGTTGTATCACTTACACAGACTTGGTATCGAACATCTTTTGTACGGATTTCTTCATCACCGATTACAATTGGAATATCTTTGACTTTTCCCTCATAACTATTTAGAGTGTCTTCCAAGAGTTGTCTTTCTTTACTTCCAGGTTCGTAAGATGGCATCGGCTCATTTTCAGCCACAAATGTGTTGAAGTTGAATGATTTTGATGACAAAGCCCTAAGAGATGTGTGTCTCCTGAAAAAATGTAAAACTTTAAAATACCAGATCAAGAAATTATAATATTATTGACACAGAGTTCTTAACTGTCACAAAATATGTCCATAATATTGGGACCATAATAATGCCACAGGTGATTTTGCTGGTTAAAAAAAATCTGCAATATTTTACTCCAAAAATGCTACAAGCAGTTTGTCTTAGTTTGGTGAATTTTGAATGGGAACTGTTTCATCTAAGAGAACTGATTCAGGATGCTGTCCACCATGTGTTTTACCTGTAGTAGTAACAAAATGGGCATATATATTCTTTTCACTAGCACCTGATTTACTGATACCTATTCAGTGGAAACACATAAAACCTTTTAGCATAATGCAATAAAGCTTCATTATCATGTATATCTGTATCGCTCGGAGGATGTACCCAGTTTACAGCAAGCATTTCTCCGCAGATCAATAACTCGTTGAGATAAAAAAAAATTACGACATTCATACATATTGACGTAATTATAAAAAGTATAAAAATATTTGCAAAAACTTCAGAAGGTATATATACATGTAGCTGAATCTCTAAAATTAACATATCATGCAAATAACATTTTTATTAATAAACTGGTAAGGCCAAATCAAATTGATTGTTTGTTCCTCAGAATAGAATTTTTTTGTTCACTTGCTCACCCGAATATCTTTTTGACAAATCCATGGAAGGTATCATTAATTTGTTGTGTTAAACTTTTCTATACAAATGTTTGCTCTTGTGTTATAATAAATGGCCACTTGTCTGATTGGTTCACACTATATAGAGGCTGTCGACAGGGAGACCCTTTATCCCCATATTTATTTATTATATGTGCTGAAATTTTATCTATCTTAATCAGGCAAAATAAAAATATTAATGGAATAAAAATTAATCAAACTGAATTCTTGATCTCACAATATGCAGATGACACAACCCTTATGCTAGATGGTACAGAACTAAGTCTAAGAACTACAATGTCTGTTTTAAAATTCTATGCAAACATTTCAGGACTACATATGAATATTAACAAGACAAAAGCAGTATGGATTGGATCTTTTAAAAATAGAAATACTATAATATGTCCAGAGCTTGGTCTTAATTGGGAAATGAACCATTTTTAACTTTTAGGTATAACTTTTTCAAAAGATTTACATGAAATGGTCTCACTTAACTATGAGTCAAAGATTCAAGAAATTATAAAACTGCTTGCAATCTGGAAAAAAAGAAATCTTACTCCGATTGGAAGAAATACAGTAATTAAAACCCTAGCTTTGTCTAAAATAAATTACCTTGTTTTGTGCTTACCAAATCCAAATGAGAATATGCTTAAACAGATACAAAATTTAATATATAGTTTCTTATGGAATGATAAAAAAGACAAAATTAAGAGGAAATGTACCATACAAGATTTTGATCAGGGGGGTTTAAGAGTAATAGATATTATTGATTTCATGAAAGCCTTAAAAATAACTTGGCTTAGGAGATACCTAATGATAAATTCAAAATACTTTAATTTAGTAGAACAGCTATGTCCAAATATTAATCAGTTTAGTAGTTTTGGTAATGATTTCATTAAATCAATATCTCATAATACTGAAAATAGTTTCTGGAAAGATGTATTAAATAGTTACAATGATTTGATAGACAGGTATAAGATAACTTCTTGGGAAGAAATACTATATGCACCTATTTGGCATAATAGAAGTTTTAAGATTGGAGGTACAAGCTTTTACTATAAAGCATTTTTAGAAAAAGGAATTTATTTGGTTTGTGACTTGATGAACTCTGATGGGAATTTCTATTCATATGAAACATTTTCACAAAAATTTAATGTAAAAACAAATTTTTTACAATATAATAGCATAATTCAGTCAATAAGATCCAGTTACAATAAGATAGAATTAATGCCAAAACCATTTGATAAAGAATTAATTTCCCAACCTACACAAATTAAGCTCATCACCTCGTCTAAAAAGGGATGCAGAAATATTTATGACAAATTACTAACTAAAAATAATACAATTTTAAAAGCAACAACAAAGTGGGAAGTTGACTTAAATTTACCTGAACAATTTGAGTGGAAATATATTTATAAAATCCCTTTTAAGATTTCTAAGGACTCAAATTTACAATGGTTCCAATATAGGATTAATCATAGAATCTTAGGTACAAACTATCTATTAACTAAAATGGGATTAAGAAATGATTCTTCCTGTACTTTTTGTCACCAAGAAACAGAAACTTTATGTCATCTTTTTTATAATTGCAAATTTGTATCTTCTTTTTGGGAACATCTCAAAGACTGGGTCAATAATATCAAACCAGAAATAACCAATCTCTGGACAAAAACAGAACTGATACTGGGTAGTCCACTTTTATTAACATTAGCAAATCAAATTTTTAATCAAGTAATTATTATTGCAAAAAAGTATATATATTATTGTAAGATGAATGATACTTTCCCTACCCTTGCAAATTTTAAAAAGTACCTACTTACATATCTTAAGACGGAACAGTTCATGTCATGGAATTCTTTTAATATTGACCGTTTTAATAAAAAATGGCATTGTTTCATGACTGTATTACAGCAGGAAACCCCATAGTCCAAACAACTGTATCATTCTGTTATTTCATATTTGAAAACATGACCATATAAATGCACCTTAGGATCATATAGCAGTAAGAGTTCTTGTGAACTAATGAAATTGTTTTTGATTTCTTCACTTAAAATTGAAACACTTACGCCATTATGAAACCTTACCTTCTTATTTTTTTTTCTGTTTTTTTATAGCTGTAACTTGAAAAATATTTGGTAGGATAATGTCTTTTTTCTAATAAAAACTAACCCTATTGATTTGTCGCATTATAAAATAACACAAACTCTTGAATTTTCTATTATTATATTTGCTTGTACACATGTATTCATTCATTCAACAAATGTTCATCTTATTTATTATTTATGATTTAGTTAGGCAATTCATTTTTCTTTTCTTTTTCTATTTCTGCATATGAAAATTAATGTGCTCCTGTTAAGAATTAATAAGGCAAATTGTGGTCTAGTTCGTACTTTAAGCATTATTCATCATTAGACTAATACAGTAAGTGTTTTTTTGTTGTGGATTAACTTGGTGATATAAATACACATGATTTTGATATATATAATTTTACCAAGGATAGTTTGGAAACTTTAAATTAGAACCATTAGATTTCTTCTATTCTTCGCTCTATTGATTTTTGAAAAAACGATAAATTACAAATAATTATTAGATATTGGTATATAAATTGAAAAAATGAGATTATCAAATACAATGTATTTTGTTTTTTGCCTGTAAAATAACTAACAACTATATTTACACTATATTTGTACCTATATATATATATACTTGTGTTCTTTTATGGTGTGAAAATTGAATGTGGAAATAAATAATTACAAAAAAAAAAAAAAAAAAAAAAAAAAAAAAATTTGTTGTGGCCTAAGAAAGTTTTTAAAAACTGATAAGCAATTTTTAAAAGTTAAGTCAAAAAGATTTTAATGAGATTGAGAAAGGTCTTTCATTAAGAGTGTTCAAGCATAATTATGTTAATGATAGACAATGATTTTGAATGAAAATTAAGCTGTGCATGCACTCATTAGTCTGCAAGCGTTGAGGGTCAAACATGGCCCATGGGTGATAATAATTTGATGAGTATCGGTAACCAAAATTTCCTACTAATTTGATAGTCAATCCGACTTTTTGGTACAAATTCTCGAGAGTCGGAAGTTTTATTTTCCTTATTTCAAGAGTCAACGTTCCATTTTAAGGGTCAAATGAGAGCCCTAACTCAGCAAAAATACATTAACATGTACAGGGACTACAAGTGTGGCAAAAGACAAAATAAAAATGTATAGGTCGACCAGCAAGACTTAGTAGATATTCTCTTAATCTGATATGCCTCGAGCAGTATTATAAACAATATTTGATTAAAAAATTACATTCTTCAGTAGTAAAGAAATCATTACATTCTGAATAAATATTCTTTTGTAACTGCCCTTTAAATGCTGAATTAAAACCCTCTTTAACCATCCAACCCATTTAAAACAAAAAAAACTCATATACCATCCAGTGCTTTTTTTTACCTTTAGGGTTGAAGGGCCCTATATGAGAAAGCAGAGAGTGGCACTTTGGCAGGAAATAGGGGAACCATACAATTATATCAACAATCCAACAGGTCAATTAAATGATATTTTTACCAAAAAATGTCTTCAATAATTAAATAAAATACAACTGTAGGGGAATTTTCTATGAATTTGGGGGGAAAACAACACACTTTTCATACAGGAAAATGAGGCTAAATTTCTACCAATTGAGTATAAATCCTATAAAAATAGTAAATGTTTGCTTCATTGTATTACTTCATGGTACATTGAGCATCAATAAAGTAAGCTCATTTATTGTATACTATATGTAGACTAACTATTAAACTGAAAATAAAAATAAGCTTATTTGGAGTAGTCCGACCCAGAATTTTAGCACTGTGGAGGTAGGTAGGGATTTTATTCATTTGTTAGGATTTTCGTGTGTAGGTAGGAGCACTTCAAACAAACTTATTTCCATTTTCAGCCTAACTTGAAAAATAGGGATATCAATGACTGTTTCCAATATGCAGGTTAACTTTATATGTTCAAAAAATATTTTATATGTAAATCCTTAGGAATATAAATGGCTGGTTCTTATGTATCATCTCTCCCGTCTCTCTAGAATGGCTCTGAAATCACCATAGCTATGCTATGGAAATTGGCTGTTAAACAACAGATTCGAGGGCTCAGCGCAACACTGTCGTAACTTGTTCTTATTTCAATATGAGTTACGACAGTGTTGCGTTGAACCCTCGACTGATATGGAATTATACAAATGAAAAATATGTCATTCAAGTGCGAAACTGGACTGTGTTTTGTTTTTAAGGTCAAACAGGATGACATAAACTTGATTTCATGTGCAAAGTATTAAGACATTGGCCATACTCCCACTTATACCTGCCTTCAGTACGCAGATGTGTTGGCCGGTGAGTACTTCCGCAACATTTGACAAAATGTATATCATATTTAAAATCATACTCATCACATCTTATTCACACGTCATTTTGAAAATCTGACAATTATCTCACAGAGATTTGTTTAAACTCTTGTTGTCGCAAAATAAATCAAGTAGTGCTCTGATTGGTTGATTCCAAACTCAATGTTGATATTGACCAATCACAAGTCTGGTGTAAAAAGTAAGAACTTAATAACTTTAGGACCTGGTGAAATATAATGTCACAAATTGAGACCAGATTTCGTTGAATTCATTTGCTGAATTATATAATTTATATTGAAGTTATACAGCAAACTGAACTTTGACCTTAATAAGAACAGAACACGGTTTATGTACATGACCTTAATAAGCTAATAATTTATTCAATAACATATGATTTCATGCATATATAATTCATATTTCAATAAATTTGTAAGTACACAGTGTCCATGCATTAATTGAAATAAAATTCTTAGCAATTTAATACCTACCATGCATACTAATTATTGTTATATATGTATCTAAAATGATAATGATTAACATGAACAGATTAACTAATTAATTTAAAAGGTACACCCAGCAGTTTTTCATTTTATCGTGTTTGGGGTTGAAAATTGGCATGATTTCTCTCCCTGAACAGGGCCTTTTTTTTCAAAAATTGGGAAGGGGCCTTAGCCTTTCATTTTGGGAAATTCAAACGCGATATTTGGCCATATTTTGAGAAGGTTAGACAACTGAGTTAAAATAACATTGTATTTTTGGGAATTTCTTGCCTAAAATTGGAAAAAAAACAGCCTTTTTGCAATTGGGAAGTCACCAAATTTTGGCCTCTGTTATAGAAGGGAAAAAAGCCCTGCTGAATGGATGTTTCTCCAGTACTTTTTGAAAAATATTCTCACAAAGTTAAGTTTTTATGAACATGCTCTTCTATTTGATTACCTTACAGTCAACCTTGTGTTAGCAGCCACCTTTAATAAAGGCCATTATCATTTTAAAAACCGTCATTGATTATTTAGTGAGAAACAGAGTTTCACATAATAAAGTAATAGTTATGTACAGTGTTTTAGGGGTCAAACTTTAGCCTCATTCCCCTGTCTGGAGAGTATGATTTTCACCATAATTATAATCATAGCACTGTCTTCTCTGCAGTTGAATTTTCAGCTGAATGAAGACATTTTTGGGGAAAATTATCAATGAACTGACTCGTTGGATAGTTAGTTTATTTCCCCTTTAGATACTTTGTCTCGGTTTCCTCTCCCCTATAGGTGTGAAATAGGAGGAGCACAAGCCGGAGTACCTGAAGCAGGGCTTCAACCCATGACCTCCTGCTTGCAACCAACTGATCTTATATGGCTGGTTAATATCACAGCCATTTTTTTATACAAATACTTTATACAATATTGCAGGATCCTCTTTCCTAATAAATTTTTCACAGAATTGTAGAAAGTTTTCAATCTTGTGCTAACCCACAAGCCAGGTAAATTCCTATTTAGGCTGGTTAACTTAATTTTCAACAGAAAGGGGATTTAACAGGAAAAGGGAAAATGCTGAGAGCTGGTAAAAGGGGGAAATACAGGAGATAGACTCACTGTGACGTCACTGATATGTGCGCAGTTCCGATCATATTCAGTTTTCGGATAATATGCATGACTTCTATTTTGCAAATTTTAAATGAACATACACTGTCCATGATGGAAACTTTCAATCATTACAAGTCTATAACAGCGAAAGATCTCTTGTTTCAAAAAATTTAGTTATTATTTATTGTTTTAAATTCTTTTGTTTTGGAAGTTTCAATTAGGAATTTTTGTCAGTGATTTGGGGAAAAAAATATTATTTTCAACTAGGAATATGACCAAATATCGGCTATAAAATCAGCCCCCAAAAATCCCTGCACAGCGTACATACATCCTCCCAACATTATTATAGGTTTTATCATTGACGACTACAGGAAAAGAGCTTTCCAATGATCTTTTTTACCAAATGTATCTTCAAAAAAACAAAATTTTACTGAAAGGGAATTATAATAATATACTTCTCAGACAGGGGAGTGAGGCTGAATTTGTCCCCAAATCAGTACAAAATAAATATCAGTAATTTAAAACTATTGTATAACTCTACCATCAGAAATATGAAAATTAAAACACTTAGATAAAATGTGGTTTTTTTTGGTGTTGTTTTAATAAACATGCCATCATTTTTATATAGATCTAAAAAAAAAACTAAGCATGCAGAATACTTTCATTTACAAGAGACATTTATAACAACTATAATAAAAGAAATTAATATTAATTAATTGAAACTAAGTATTATTTCTACGCACAATGACACAATTATGTTTAATCTTATCAAATTTGATATTACTTCTACAAAAGAAATGGGTGGGGTATGGTAGGTAAACATTAATCTAGACTTTTTTCACCAAGTCGATAAAAGTATAGCATGACAGTGCAATGAAAATATGAATATCGTGTTTAAGTTTCTACTCACAAAGTTTTGCTGAGACTTCGAACGTTTCTGGAGAGATACATCTTTCTTCTTTGATGCTAATTGGATCACTGCTAACAGTAAGTCAGTCAACACGAAATGCAATCATAGGTCAAGGTCATCCTAAGTTCATGGTTGAGTTATTCGGAAAATTTTACTTGACGAATCTGTCATTGTGAAGCGATTATTATTCATCACACACGACAAAATAGCTTCATGTACATTGTAAGTAAATTAAACTGAAGATAGATATCATTAAAACTACGACTGGTAGGGTTATATTTAATAAAATATCTTTAATAGAGGTGTGCAAGTATTGACCAATCAAAACTCCGCAAACTGCAGTAGCGTATAAAGGCTAGAGAATCGTCCATTCTAGTATTTGATGTGGTTAGTACGCCAGCTGGGGTACACATTTGATAATCGTCTAAATGCATACCGTCTTTGAAGTTAGTCTGGATTACCTGCCCATTTGTATATAAAGACCATTTGGAAGACTGCAGACCGTTTAAGTGTGAATCAACTATCAAGTCGGGCTACACCCCAACTTTCCCCGCAGCGGTTACTTCCCTTGATCAGTACAGACGTAACCGGTGCAAAGAGTTTATGGCTGCCTGTATTTCAATTGAAAATGGTCGCTCGTAAATAAATGAAAGCAATGCGTTATTGTAAAGCTTATTGAGTCTTGTTTATCCTCGCCACCGCGGAAATATCCCATACTTACATGTTTAATATGGGGCGAGCTTTCAATCTCTTTAACAAAATGTAACTTTATATATATATCTGTAAATAATCCTATACAGTCCAGGGAATAACCTCATGTTCCCAGGTATTTCAGCCTTTTCCTGGTAATCGCTGTAATGACCTGTTGCTAATTGAAGGGTCATAAAATACTGTTATAAACCAGCTTGCTGACCAGAGCTCTGTGAGGGGTAATTTATCACCTTGTGTCCACTCTCAGATGTGAAATGTTGATAAAGTACTTCAACGGAGTAAATATGTTTTCATCTTGTAATTGTGTAGCATGAATATTGATGAATGAAAAAAACAAAATAAGCAGTTAAATAATTATGTCATATTATTACTCAACAATATTATTGCAACTAAAGCAGAAAAAGGTATCACTGATTAAAATCACAGTAGCACTTTGAATGTTAGTTTTTTTGTTACAATACAAGTGGGTATTCAGTATTACTGGAGACATGTTGGTAATACGACAACATATTATGTTTTACTGAAAAAAATAGTATCATTCAGCTGATCAAAATTTTACATTAATTATAATAAGCTCTAAAACATGATTTTTTAGCACAGTATTTTTCCTATATTGCCATAATCAGGAACTGAACCAGGTAGAAAGTCAGGCTTTATCTCAATTTTAAAAAAAATGCAACAAAGTTTGAATATTATCTGACTAGTATACCGATTTTAATTGATCATTTACTTTTAAATGCTCTCAGGATTTTAATAATGCTAGTATAGCAGTCTCATATTTATTTCATCATTTTACAAGGAACAATTTTTAAGTAAATTCAGTATCAACGTAAATACCATCAAAAACATAATCCAATCATAATTAAAAATTGATGTTTTTTTTCGGCTTCTGGTTGACTTTTAGATTTCTTTTGAAGATGTTCTTAAGTAAAATCAAGTGACCCTCAGTCTGGGGTCAGTTAGAAACAGGGGGTCACGATTTGAGCAATCGTGATAGAAGTCCACAAGACAATGCTACGTATCAAATATTTAAGCTGTAGGTTCTCTGTTTTTTTTTGGTAACCAGAATTCTGCATAGAATTTAATTCTTTGAAAAACTTTGGTAGAGCTTCATGCTAGAAACATCCTGTGAAATTTTGTTGAAATAGGCCTAGTGTTTATTAGGAGATGTTTTCTAAATGAATTGTTGACAACGGGTGACAGACACAGCCAGATCCTAGCAGCTCTGGTACTCTGTGCCAGGTTGCCATAGGAGCTAAAAAGGGTTATACATTTATAAATAGTATTTTAAATACTAAATGGTTTAAAAACAGTTTGAAACGTTTCTCATACAAATAAAGGCCAATTTCACCTTTTGTCAAAATATGCAATATCAAAACTAAAGGAATTAAAATAGATATGAATTAAAATTTAACAATTTACTATCTTCAAAATAAAAATCCAAACCATACCTCAAAAACTTTCGTTAGTTAAATATTTGTAAACATGTTGAACATCTGCTCTGGTCAGGAAGGTGCTAAATAGTTAATGGCCATTTTATTGCTCTGTAACTGGACATACTAATTAACTGCTGAGATAAGGCCTGGCTCAGATTGAGCAGTTCAGCATAGGTTATTCCTAGGACTGTATATATACCATTATACATTTTACTATACATATATTATCAAAAATAGTCTGGGGACGCTGCTTTGATCCAAAAAAGTCCGAGCCGGTTAACCACCGTGCCTATAGATCTTTATATTTATTATTTCGCAACCGATAATTCATACTTTAAATTATCCACGAAAAACAATTTAAATTAAAGATGAAACTCTCAGCTTTCAGGTACGATGTGAACTTTGTAAAATTTAGATTACTTGTTCACAGTGTTTTTTTCCAATACTTCAATTGTCATCATTTTTTTCAGCTTGCTAAAAATATAAACAAGTGATCGAATGATTGAAGCACGTATCTGATGACCAAACGCCTTAATTATACTCATGTATATGTATATGGGTTTTAATATATTTGTGTATATATGCACACCATAGAAGACATTTGAAAAAAACTTCTTATCAAGGGCTAATAGATCTTTAATTTATATTAATTTTGCACGTCATTGAAGTTATGTAAGTATAAGTCGACTCATCATGGATTAATAGACCTTATGTTTATGTACACCATTGAAGTCAGGTAACCAAGACGTTTCTTTGCTATACGGGGTAGTCCTTGTGTATTTGTACACAATAAACATCAAATAAACTTTGGCATGCAAAACGTCTCAACAAGGGCTACTAGACTATCGACCATGCATTGAAGTCAGGTGAGTAAAACGTTCATAGTAAGTCTATAGAGCTTATGAATTTACAACTGACTTGAACGCAAATAAATCATGGGTTGATCAATATGCCTTTAATATTTTGAAGTCAGACAGCAAAACGTCGCACTACGGGTTAATAGGCCGCGAGTTGAAAAGTGGCGTAAGACTCAAATAAACAAACAAACAAGCTATTATTACACTTATTCTTGTTATTTTATCCGTCATTTGAAGATTTCATGTTCGTAAATTTTGAAAATAGTCATTAAAAGTCAGTATTAGGGTCCGTTATGCATTAAACGAAACATGTACAAAACAAAACTTGCGATTTGGCATTAAAAAGAATTGTTCTTATTTTTTAGATTTGAAATAATTTTATATTTTCAGCCGCTTTGAAGAGTTGGTGCCTCGGGCAAGTGGTGTTCTAGAAAACCTCTTACCAGAATAAAGGCCATTACCATTCGCAGAGAGAACAGGTGACCGATTTACTGGACGCATATATATATATAGATATACCGATCAGATGAAGACCTGCAACACTACGATAGGTCGAAGGTGAATCAACAGCTAGAAGACTTCGATGGAGTAAATTGAAAGGTATTTTTCACATTCTTCATGATGGTCAAGGCGATGTTCTTTAGTGGCGTCTCACAGTGTGTGTCGATACTTGTCATCTGTGGGAATGTTGAAATTAATTAGGGAAAATATTGACTCATGCGTTTGATCTGATTGGATTTCCCCATTCGCATATGACGGGCCTCTGTGGTGGCAGTGATATAACTAACTAGAACATGCTTAAAACAGAAACCATTTGTAGATTGTTGAAGAAATGTGTAAGCACCCCTTGCCAAGACATCAGTGCAGAAAGTGATGTGATGAAATGACGGTGCAGGATCGCTTAACTCTAATGTCACTGTTCATGGACAACGTCATGAAAAGAACGACACCTCCCCAAGAGCATCGCAAATGTATTCATCGGTGTGCGGAAATGGCCCTTGTAAACAAACCTGTTCATGCTTTAGGATGTCTGTTCGAGGGGATGATGGCACATCCTTGGTTATGGCTCAGGTGTCGGGGAGAAGACGATTCTTGAAATGAATAGGAAGATGAGACCAAACGTCCAGGAAGTTCTTCACCGTTTGATGATTGATTATTCTGATGAGGGGACTGCAGAGCGCATGAAAAACTACCTGGAACACTACATAGAGCACACAATACATGTATGTGATGGAGGGCTACTCAAGTTACTGCAGTATTGGACGACATCACATACTCTGTATGTAGACTTATTGTTATCAAGCATTGTCATATGCAAATAAATGGTACAGTTGTGCTTGCTTTTATTAATTACTTCTATGTAAGGCTATTTAATAGAAAGATTTGAAGATGTCACTAATGTGCCTTTGAATTGTTGTATAATGTTACTTTGTATATTTGTGCCAGTATTGCATGTGCATTGCGTTCAGTTCTCAAAGGGTCAACGCGAAGCCCGTTTGAGAATACCTGCAAGCGTCGCACAGCAGGATGTTCATCTCTTAAGAGGAATTTATGGATGGATTCAACTTATATTTGAACAGTTATGGTGCCTCTGAGTTTGACAGTTCGTTTACACATTTCAAGCTTAGTGTGTATTTTATACCTCAAAATTGTGGATTGGCTTGGTTATAGAGTTTATTTCTTTTACAAGTTGTTTACGTGTGAAACAATAGAGGAGGCTACATAATTATTTGCTATTGAAATAGTACTTTCAAAAGTGTTATTATAAAGATAAGATTTTTATCGGAATGTCTAAGACCTTAGAAAATTAATGTACTTCACAACAAAGGTATGCGATCTCGACTCTTTCAAAACCAATTTAATTTGAATAGACATGCTCATTTAGTATTGAAATAGCGCTTGTGTGTATAATTATGAAAATAATTATTTAATTTGAATGTCTCAGGTCATTGAAATATATTTCACAACTTGGGTGACCGATGTTGAATCTTTTAAAACCAATTATGATTTTGGTTGGGACAATGTTGCATGCATGATTAGGTGGACCAGTCTCCACTTCACGGAAGAGAAATCACTTCAGATGTGTCTCTTCGTAAAAAACACATGAGTTGATAACTGGTAAACGTTCTAGCGACGTCATTTTGGTGTATTTCTTGTGCATGCATGTTCTTTAAACACGTAATAAACATGAGGCACTATTGTGCATAAACGCCGGGAGCCAGGCTCTATGTTTACCTATCCTACAAATGCGCTAAAGATACCACAACAAAATGCTTCAAAATATGCGTTGACATTTTATTTTTCATAATCTATCACAACCAACAACAATATAACAATACATAGATACTTAACAACATATATAAATAATATTCGTAACAACAGCACAACTTTAACGATATCACCTATACATCGCAATTTCGACTTTATTTAATAGATTGAACGTCAAGGGGAAAATGACCATCTCCTTTATGTCAAAGCCTCAGGTCACACACCCGCGTATGAAACCTTATCATGGATAATTTGTAAATATATAGTCATGTTATTTCAGCCTCTTTGCACTTAGCTGGAATAATGCTCATTCAAATCAAAATAAAAGGGAAAATTAAGTAGCTACATCTTCCCTTATTATCCTAAAACAATGTAGTGAAATCAAGTACACAGCAATATTTTCCCATATTATCTCAAATCATGTTAACTCAATAAATTCATCTGAAAGACCTTGCTCAATTCAATATACATGTAGAATATACGTGAAGAAATTAAGTAGCGATAATTAGCATTCCATGAAAGCGTTTTCATTACACAGTAAAACTCCCCAAAACCGGTCCCCTTCCGGATTGGGCCAAAAGTCCGGCTTTCTGAAAATTGTCAGATTTTCAAGGGCTTTACTGTATCTCAAATCAAATTTAAAAAATTTGAAACATAAATATACGTCCGTCTTATCTCTAACCAACTGTCTTTAAAAACATACCATTTATCTCCTGCCAATTCACCAATAAGATTGGTCGTATTTTTTCAAATCAAACAACTCGTGAACTGTTTCCATAATTATTTTTAGTCTATTTCTCTAATCATAGAACACAAAAAGCACCATTAGTCTAAAAAAAATCTATAAATAATAATAGTTTCAATATCACTTTAAATCTTTAAAAATAGCATATCGGTGTACGAGTCGAAAACTCATAAAATCGGCCGCAGATCGGCTATCCAAAATGTAAAACCAACGACATAAAGACAATAGAATACACAAGAAAAAAGTGAAAAAATGTGCAATATGGCAGTGATTAGACAATTAAAAATTTAATTTTGTGAAATGACAAAATTGCAAAATATCAAGTTTTAGCCGTAAACTGTCAACTGCAGCTTGGAACAAGAATCAGTTTATGTCGTAAAGGGAGATAACCATACGAAGATTGGATAAATGTATAGATGATTTTACGACGAAGAGTTTAAAGCCTTGGAAATTGTTAAGCAATTTTGAGTCTGCCTTTAAAAGGTTAAATGAGTCCATCTTTTAAAATATTGCTGGCTTGTGGTAACGCAACAAAATCTTTTACCGTTGAATGCGTAAATTGGCATCAATCAATCAATCAATCAATCAATTAATCAACCAATCAATCATCAATTCATTCATTCATTCATTCATTATGCTTGTCCTAAAAACAAAAAACCGGGATTAATGAACGAAACAATGGCCGTATTAATGACAATATGATGGAATGCATTGCTACTAAAACGCTAAAAGCACTGGAAGCAAAAGTGACAACAACAACGTCAACAAACAAACATTGTATGAGAAGCCACCTTAAGATTTATTTCCTACCTAGAGCATATTGTGCCAACAGTTAATGGTGTCAGTGAAATTAAAATAAAAATGCAGTTCAAACTCGTAATATCACAAATTAATTAATTGTTGATACAAAATGGGTAATATAATCTAAAGTCATGCATTTTTAGTAAAAAGAAAAAAACACACGAAATTTTAAGAAAAATAAACCATGCACATAATCAAGGACTTATATACATACGTCATATGTAAGTCCTTGACATACTTATTCATAAATACAGAACAATATATAAGTAAATGTATGTTTTTCATCACCAAAAAAACCATATTGAGTTCCTATTTGTATTAATAAAAAGGAAATAATTATGAGAAGCACCATAAAATACATGCAGTTTCCTTCAGCACAAAAAAGTTCCTAAAAATAGAACGATTATGTATCGTTGCGTTTATTATTACGAAAATTCGTCTATTAGTTAAACAAATAAATACATTGCACCAATTTCTTACACATGTTCGTGACAAAGTATAAAGCACCATGAATGAATAAATCAATCGAACGAATACATTACTAGTACTTAACCGACCGAAAGGACGGGCTAATCACAGTATAGAAAATAGTTCCCAAAATACATCCTTCCAGGAACAGGTACAGTCAGTATGATGCAAGATTCACAAAGAAGCTATGCACACTAAATTAAATACTTTTTAATAAGTTGCCTAATGACCGAAAGGACGGGCTAATCACAGCGTAGAAAATAGTTCCCAAAATACAACCTTCCAGGAACAGGTACAGTCAGTATGACGCAAGGTTCACATAGAAGCTATGCACACTAAATTAAATACTGTTTAATAAGTTACCTAATGATAATAAAAGCATATATGATCCTGATCAAGATATGTTTCAATCATCATAATTGGTCTTCAATATTTAGTCAGGCGTAGTATTTGAGGGACTCTGGTCAATAGTGGGAACACTTCGCAGACAATAGCCGTAAATCAGCTAAAATCATTAGAACTATTTTTTTCAGCTGTGGTCTTTAATTTGATTCTTTTAATGATTATATCGTAATCGTCTAATGTCGTAATAATGACGTCAAGCCTGTTTCATGATTAAAATAAACAAGTTGAATCAATCATGTGGGAATTCCACATTTTTACTGTAAAAAAAACACACAAAAATACTGCCAACAAACAAAATTCGTTCAATAAGCGGTATTGGTAAATAAATAGGATGAACAATTAAAATTAAGCGAAGAATAAAAACGTTTTGTCCGAAGCGTTCTAAATGTCCGCCATGAAGCCGTTTTGATATGTTGGCTATTTACTGCACCAGACCAACTGCTGGCGTGTCGTTGAATATCGATATTATATTGTTAGCTGCCGTTTCAGACATGCTATTTCTAGAATCCCACGTGTTACTTCCCATGTGTGGAAGAACAATGCAATTCTGCAAGCTGACAAGCGGGTGACTAGCCGGAAGTGGTTCCGGTTCAGTGACATCCAATCCAGCAGCTGCAATTTCACCGGAAGTTAACGCCTCCAGCAAATCGTCATGATTTATGACTCCGCCTCTTCCGCTGTTAACCAATATGGCGTGGTCTTTCATCATTTTAAACGCAGACTTGTTGAATTTATGTTTCGTCTGCGCAGTAAGATTACAACATATACAAATAACATCAGATTCAGTAAGCAATTTGTTGAAATCTGTGTAAACAGCACCTACGTCGTCAGCGTATCCCACCCTACAGACGTCATGGTACAATATCTGCTTGACACCAAATGGTTTAAGTCGCCTAGCAACGCCGAAGCCTATTCGACCGAGTCCGAGAATTCCGACCGTTTTCTGGGCTAGTTCCATTCCACAAAGCCACATCGGCTTCCATTTCCCCCATTGCCCATCTTTCACGGCTTTGACCCCTAAAGGTAAGCAAATAATGTATTATCAACTGTAAGTACAAAGCACATGAAAATGGTTACACCTTATTATGTAGTTTGAACGGACGATACTTACTAATTAAGACAAATGGGTAAGAGGGTATAAAACTTTGGATCGTACTTCAATCTCTAATACATTTGTATCATGTTTTGACTTAAGATGATGATAAAGTAATACTAATCATACATTAGTCTTCAAGCATACTTGCTCAAGAAAATGCACACGTATACACTGAAACAAGAATGAAATTGAATTTGAACTAGGAGACTATTCGCAAGATTAGTAACCTTATGACATATTTTAGTAATTAAAACATTCTTTTGTAAGGAAGATAACTTCATGTATAATATCGTTTACCTTCAAGTAATCTTCGTGAAGTCAACAACAACAGAGCCACTGTGAGTTCCGCTACACTGTCCGTGGAGACATTAGGAGTGTTACAAACTCGTATATCTCGTGCTGCACACGCCTTCAGATCAATGTGTTCATAACCTACTGACATTGTGGATACAACCTTTAGATTTGGACCTGAAATTACAAACGATGAATAAACACACGTAGTTTAATTTTGTAAAGTTAAAGAAAACGCGAAACCCGCAGACACTTGGGGTTAGGAGCTGTATAACAATATACAACATAGACGTTGAAAAATGGATTTTTTTTTCAAAATCGTTTTATTGATAGATATGGCAAGTTTATATGTTGGGATTGAAAAAACGCAATTACATTTTTATTTTGTTTTTTAGAGCTTCTAACCCAAAGTGTCTGTGACGAAACCAACAAACCAAGTTTTCAAAAAGCTTTTTTACAATTTATTGAGTGGCCACCGTAATAGTGACGGCCTTGATCCCAGACCCCCCAAATATACTAAGCTAGATATCCTTAATAGCTTGCTACATAACATGTTTGGTGGCAATAGAAAATCGGCCAAATTAGATTTATCTACGAAAAGAAATCATTTGTCATTATCGCCCGACCGAGCGCGTTCCTCAATTTGATACAACGTTAATTAAAACATGACAATAAGAGTGTGACTTAACTCCCAGCAACAAAATTCAACAGAGCAAGAATAACAGACATTGTCTCTAAAATTGCATAATGTTGGATGCAATAGCGTTTCAAAATTCGACGTTGCTCGGTGGCAGACGGATATTAGGAAATAAATCATTAAGAAAATGACAAATTCTGTCTTGGAATATTGATATACGATCAAATACAGTACAACCTCTCCAGGACGCCCCTCTCTTGACCAACAACAGCATGATCTTTCTCAGTGCGCGATTTATCTATTTTCTAACCTCTATAGAGCAACAACCTCACAACAACAACACAATGTTGCTACCTACCAAGAATGTTGCATTGTATCATATAGAATACATTGAATACCCTGAGAAAGGTCAATAAAACAATTTATTTGTAAAACCTTTTTCACGCTTAATCGAAATTGGTTAAGTGTTATGTAAGGCATACAGCGATCGATCCATGTACAAAAAATGATTTGTATTTCAGATAAATCAACACTTGCCCACCCGCTGAATAATTATCAACCGAGAGCAAGGAAAATGTAATGTGCAGTCGAAAGCCATTATTTTCCTCAGTGGTACATCAATGGTACTACAAGAAGAAATATTATTTCCGATGAAAGGTTTTATGGATTCGGTGAATTATTATTATCTTGTACATGATTGGAGTTTGTTAATTGTATCGTGTTTGTCAGGCAATGATCTCAAGCTGTGCTAATAATAGTAAAGTATTGTTAGCTGCAGAATTGTTCTGTTGGCGCCATGGAAGACAACACAGGGCCCCCCATACGATTGGCGCTCTATAACAACTAACTACCCAACTGGTCACTCCAACATTGTTGGCTGTAGAGCAACATTATACTGCAACTCGTTTTGGAGACATTTACTTAAGTTATATACCAATTACCTAATATATACATGTATATAGACTCGAGTGTACGTTGTTCGAGACATACATGTATTTGAAACAACTGAAGTATACATTCCAAGCCACATAACTTTCAATTCAGAGTTTCAGTTCCCTGCGTTTGTTGGTCGTGATTTAAGTAAAATAGCATTAGCAATTAAAGAGTGAATGCTTTATACTCTGATATGAACGAAATGTATACTAACCCGCTGCTTCAAGAACTTCGTCATCAATGGTGTCAGTAAGCATACAGAACAGAGCATCTATACCACCACTCACACCTTTTATAAGTTCTTCTTTAGATATGGCTTCATCACTGTCCCAAAATGACAATTCACAGTCCTCATCTGAAGATATAGTACACAATATATTCATATACAGTAAAACCGATTATCCGAACTCGGATTATCCGAAAACCTGGTCTTATCCGAAATGCAATTTCGGTCCCGAATTTCCCTCTATATATTTCAATGTAAATAAACCTCGATTATCCGAATCGTCTAATCCGAACACCATGGCTTATCCGAAGTGATAAACAGGTCCTTACAATCATTCGAACGCGTATTTTCACACCTATTATCCAAAGTCGACAAAATAACTCGATCGATCGATCAGACAAGTTCATTGTAGATACAAACAGACACGAGAACATGGCTGGTTCATTATCAAGTACATTGTACAGACAAACTTATGTTAGCGGCAATCTCCGAATAAAGGACATTCTGTCAATAAATGTCATTATTTTAAAAACATTGTTCGATTATTTTGCACAAGATGACTTCCGAATAAATGCCACATGTCGAAAAAGGCCACATTGTGTCTTTCCCCAGGATGGCCTATGTTCACAGGTTGACTGCCATCTTGTGAACTAACTCAGAAACAATCGGCGACTTGTTGGAAATATACTACATGTATATATTATGCTGTATGAATTACATGACATTGTCAAACATATGTAGAATAATGGTAAGGAATCAACCTCAAAATAAACTCATTTCATTAGTTATCACGGTATTCATAACACGTGATAAGTTGAGGGTCAAATATGACCCATTGGCTGTCAATAATCTAAGGATATCGAGTCAGCAAAATATCGTAATATTAGCAAATTTGACCCTTTAATACACGTCTGAAGAGTCGGAACACTTATTTTACTAATTTCAAGGGTCAGAATGCCATTCTAAGGATCAAATGAAAGCTGTAGAGTATGCAACGAAATAACCAACTTATTTTAAGACACCTGAATAATACTGGTCCTCAAACTTAGTTTTATAACATCGATACCAATTTTACCTCCTTCGACGAGTCTGAAAATGATGTACATGTATTTTGTTCTCGGTATTATAATTACCTGGCATCTTTCCTTCTTCTTAAACTTGAAAGTTAAGCTTGTGAAGAATTGTGAATACATTCAAACACGTGTTAGCGGCCATCATGTGAATAAAGGCAATTCTTTTAAAGCCGTTATTTAGTATTTTGAACACAATGACCTCCGAAAAAAAAAACAGTCAACGAATGCCACATTTTTAACTCCAACGGGTAGCCTTTGTTCGCAGGTTTGACTGCATATGTACTCTATGAAATTTTCTAAGACTGTTCCGGGCTGTAATGTACATATATGATTGTGCTATTGGCCTGATGTACACGCCATAGCTGTTTATAAGTGTAAAACAATTTCAGTCATGTGTCATTACTAAGCTGAGGGCCATGGGGCGCAGCATACTTATAAGGCAAAACCTGGCGGGGATCCAGGGCAGCATGCTCCGTAATATTGATGTTAAAAGACTTTTCTTTGAGATTCTTAGTAGCAAGTGACAATGCAAATAATGCTCCAAAGTCTATGTAAGTCATTTGCAAATATTCCATTGAAAATACAAAATGTATCCTTTTTACGATGTACGTTTTATATACGTAAGCGTGTAAGGGTGATTCGGGCTGAAAATACACGTGGCTTGACACACAGTTATATAGCCAAAACATGTCAAAGAAACAGTACTTTGGTATTTTGTTCAAGGTAAATGGGTGCATCTCTAGGTTACGTACTCGCAAATCATAAAACAAATGTGTAGGCACAAGGCTGATTCGAATTTTGGATATTTTAAGAGAAAACCTTGTCAGAAGGTCAAGGTCGGTCACGTACACTGTCGTGCAGAATCGCAGCGATCATTCAGAGTTAGCGTGATGATTCTGTTTTGTATTGATTCCTAACATCAGACTTCGTAATAAAAAATCAGCTGATTTTGTTACATAGTTAATCCTGTAGTAAACTATTTACATAATCTGCAGACAAATTCTCGCTCCAAAATTATGGCTTACGTACGTATGTTTTCCAATGATACAAACATAAATTTTACAGCAGATTTGCATTTGCCCATGTGGCATGTATCGATTGAATATAGTAACACCCCACCGTCAGCGACCTTCTCAATATTACATTTATCTATTCGGGTGAAGGAAAATCCGACTTTATTGGAAGAATATGACCTGCCGCGAACGAGAATTGAACCAGGATCGCCGGGTAACAAACGAAAATCGAACCAGGATCGCCGGCTTACAAACGAGAATCGAACTAGGATCGCCGGGTAACAAACGAGAATCGAACCAGGATCGCCGGGTAACAAACGAGAATCGAACCAGGATCGCCGGGTAACAAACGAGAATCGAACCAGGATCGCCGGGTAACAAACGAGCATCGAACCAGGATCGCCGGGTTACAAACCAGAGCACTTACCACTGGACCAAGGCCATGGTCCTCAGTATAACAAACTCCTCGTTAGATCTCTAACGATCACATACTTTTTTACTGATTTTCAATATTCTTCTATGTTTCAACTAAATTTCGTAATAACAAATAAACCAGAAAAATCAAAGGACAAAAAATGAGTTTGAGGACCAATCTCAAGTTTTATGTTACCGATTTCACAAAATCTTATACTTAAGATAAATTTAAATTATCTTATGTATTGAGTTCTATCACGAGTACTGTAGTTATGTAAATTAGACTGATACATTATAAGCACAAAATGCTATTCTCGCAATCATATGGTAAGTGCATTTGTTTATTGAAGTAAATAAAAACACATGAGTTGAGAACATGTTCAACTCTAGAACATTTCAGAAAGTGAAACTAGACTCAATCAGTTAGAACAGAAAGCCAACAACATTTGAATGATTAATTAATTGATTAATTTATTGACTCATTGCGTAATCTCAATGTACAATACTGTATCAACCACGCATATTACGAACTGATTCATTGATTAATTTCTAAAATTCTCGGAAAGGTGAAGGTCACCGACAGAGACATTTAATTCACTTTCAATGTCATGAACGATACCAATGACAAATTGTCATATAAGGGTATGTTCTGTGTACAATTCCACTGCAACTTTCCCAATACTCTTGTCTGGTGTGCATCAAGATATTTATAGAAACCTAACAACTTACTAAGTATATACCTTCATGTAAGATAAACTTCTCTGGAGTTTATCCTTCTTCTACTTTAATAAAAACAAGATTGACCTAATGACACATTGATGTATACTGTGGAATCATCAATTTTCGTTGGTTTTTTTTTTCGTGGAATTCGTGGGTCGGTTCATCCACGAAATCAAATCCCCACGAATTTAAGTGCAGATATAAGGCATTTATTTTTTAAAATCTAAAAGCACGTATTTATGTCCCCACGAAATAGACATTTTAGTAAAAATCACGAAAATTGAGCCCAACGAAAATAAACGAAAATACAGTATATAATGTCATTGTGTTATATATATTATTTATGAAATACCGTATCGATCAAGGCCATACGATCGAGTGTTCAAGTTTATACAATAATTAGGCTTTGTGATCAGTTATGTTATACAAATTACAGGTACATATATGTATGTCTTTTGTTTGGAATGATTTGCTTCGTATTTTAAAATTTGACAAGAATGTCGATTTTCCTCCATTTATGGAAAAGTCGCCAGCTTCTTGTTGTAGAAGACATTACTGGAAAGCTGGTTAGGTGAACAGACGGCCGTATGTATAATTGAAAAAGTATTGAAATTCGAAGTTAAATCACTTGAAGCCAGTGTTATATTGTAACACCTAGATAAGCAATGAATTTTATCCTAGTTTGTGTCATTCTAGGGCCCGACTCTTGAGTCATAAGTCCGGAAATACGTCCTTGACCTTGACGGGTGCTGGTTCGAGCATACAAAAAACCCGGACGGTAAGTTTGTACAATATCCATACTACATACAACAGCTCTCTAACTTTTATCATTACGATGAATTATGAAGATGGTATACATGGCAGTAGTAACATATGGCGATAATAATGCTACGTGAGTAAATTGAAAATATCGATATTGTTGAAGCCCATCGGCTAAAAGGTCCAGATCATTTAACCTCTGAACTAACACCACCCGGTAAAGTACCGGCTTTGATCTAAAATTATCAGTTTATTTTTCATTCGTTAATATACGTGTTATTGACTGTGAATATACACGGAATTTTATTATATGATATGTATTTGGTTGCCTTTTACATCAATATTTGTGAATAAATCAATTAACGTTTAGTAAATGCAGTAATTTATTCGCTAACTTTAGATATAAACATTTTTTTACATTAAAGAAAATTGGACCGTTATCTTGCGTACAAAATATTATGTATTTCAAATGATATTAAGTAAAAATAATTCTTACCTTTTAAAACTTGGATCCCTGGTTCCGGTACCCGCCTTGTCACATATACTTTGCGTTGAATCCCCATCCCAAGCTGTAAGTTCACAGAATTGAAATAATTAAACCTTCAAATATCAACCGTTGCACGTGTTTAAACGAATAATGTTTTTCCTGATCCGCGTTCTTTATATTTTAAAGGTACACTCCCAATTTACCGAATTTGTAAACAATATGTTATTATGATGAAATTCTTATCGGTATGTCGTCTGCTGTTGTGTGTACTCCGCTTAAACGGAAAATGCGCAGAAATGGAAATATTTACAACCTCTCCAAGAACACCAAGTCTCGGAAATAATTTGGAGCGATTTCTAAGCTAAAGTTTCGTCAGCTACATTATGTATCGGATATGGTTGCATAACCAAGCGCGTGTCGACTGCGTGCGTTTTGCGTGACTTTAGACATGGACAGATCGAGGAGTGGTTGTATCTTTAAATATCGATATGACACGGAACAATTTAAGGCGTGAAGTTACCCTAGCTTTCGATGAACAAATGTCCTCAAATTAAACCTCCTCAAATGCTAATAAATTGTTTATGATATTAACTAATATCATTACGCACGTATTAACCACCACGCAATATGATCCCGGATTTGCGCGCATCAACAAGAAATTTAATTATCGGCGGCTTCAACTACTAGTATGCCCCGCCCTTAAACCAGTTTAGATTAAACTTTTTTTTGATGTACACATCTAGACTTGAATAATTTAAAATCTACTTGTTTAACTATTAAATCTACCGTTGAAAATGGGATCTTATCCTTGCAAGTCACATTTCATTTTGCATATTGATAAAAAATTACCGGCTCCTGTAGTCGGGTATCCTTCTTGATTCACATAATCAATATAATTACGTACTTACGAAATAAAAATACACCACGAAATGAAAGTATTGGTTTACTAGTTATTTACCAAAATAATTATTGGTTTACTAGTTATTCACCAAAATAATTATTAGTTTACTAGTTATCATTCATCAAAACTATGAATGATTTTACTATAGCAATTCACCAAAACAATTTTGATTTACAATTGCATTTACAATTCACCACCTGAGCGATCCTATTTATAAAGTACGAAAGATGTGTAAAAGAAGATTTATGCGACCCTCCCATCCTTTGGGGGGGGGGGGGGGGGGTCAAATAACCGTGAACATGACGAGTCCTGACAGTACCCAGCGCAAGAATAAGAACCATAGATTTGTTTATTCAGAAAATTCCAATGAAGTTTTTTAACGTGTATATACTATGCATTGATCTATCGTGTACTAGACCATGTTTTTAAATCCGAAATAAATCATACTCTCCATTGTGTTGCAGTGTTTTCTTGCGTTGCGGTGCGTTGTCTAATATAACGTTGCATCGCTTTGCTTTTCATTGTTTTGCGATATGTTGTATTGTTTTGCGTTGTGTTGCGACCTGTTGTGTTGTTTTGCGTTGTGTTGCGATCTGTTGTGTTGTTTTGCTTTGTGTTGCGATATGTTGTGTTGTTTTGCTTTGTGTTGCGAACTGTTGTGTTGTTTTGCGTTGTGTTGCGATATGTTGTGTTGTTTTGCGTTGTGTTGCGATCTGTTGTGTTGTTTTGCGTTGTGTTGCGATCTGTTGTGTTGTTTTGCGTTGTGTTGCGATATGTTGTGTTGTTTTGCGTTGTGTTGCGATCTGTTGTGTTGTTTTTCATTGTGTTTCATCATGTTGAGTTGTTTTGTGCTGTTCTGCTTTGTGTTGCGTTGCGTTGTTTAGTGTCATGTCCATTGTTGTTCAATTCTATTCTATTTGATCATTTGTATCAAACGAGTTTCAATTATCGAGCCATTGCACATGTGTAGGTAAGACAGAAATTTGAACTCAGTTTTTGCTGCTAATTTTTCTCGAAACTTGGCAAGTCAGTATTTATACGTAACACATTCGTACGTTGCTGGAAATATGATTATCTTAAAATGCTTATCGTGCGCAACATTATACGTTATACACACACATAACATTTTTCTATCGAATGAGTCTACAACAGGTTAAAAAAAAATACCGATACACTATCGCCCTTGTTCTTCCCGTGTGTTCAAAATGATTCAGTGTCCTTCCTCAAAGTCAAACATTGAGAGAAAGAAAATTGTTCTTCGTCTGAAGGTCGTCTGCGATTCTGTTTGTGAGATCAATACTTTGTTCTCTCGAGACAAACCTTGTTCGGAAGCCGTTAGTGAGTGTTTAATGTGCGGATACTTGTATTATTGTCCCGATAAAAACATATAATACGGCTCTTTTTCTGTTATCCATGAGATAATATCATTTTATTTCTATCATTGTACGACGAGATTTGAGAATTTATCTTCTGCTAGACACAAAACAGGAACAGTTACAATGACCTAGCTAGGCTTCAGTCACATGACATACATGTTAGCTCGTGAATTTTCACCAAGCCGTGATCCCTCTCAAATGGTTTATTTACTATAAATTCATGAATAAGCTGTTCGTCCGTCCGTCCGTCCGCACCCAGGTGTCGTTATTGGGTTAGGATTAGGGTAAGTACAAGTTGTCGTTATGGGGTTCCGTCCGTCCGTCCGTCCGTTCGTTCGTTTCGTTCGTTATTTTTTTGTTCAAATACAGGTTGAACAAATGCTAAAACATGGAATAAGATGTTTTACGTCAGGAATGTTAAATTGTATGAATTTCAAAGACATGTATGAAGGAATCTATATGTTAGATATTATAGTTAGGTATGTGATAGCTAAACTTCTGCTCCTCTAACGTTAGTGATGTCGCATAATTATATCAATACATGAATGCGAACATACTCATCATTATAGGGTATGAAACGGGGAGTGAATTTATCAAGCTGCTTTGTGCAGTGAGTCCAGTTTGTTGGTTTCATTAATTTCGAGTATCGAGACTAGGTCTTGTGTACCAATTGATTTTCGTACTGAACATGAACAGTCAAACTTGTTAACATGGATCATCGTGGGAAAGGCAAAATGTGACCTCTATAGTCAGCTGATGGCCCTTTATTCGGAGGCTATTTTGCGTAAAATAATAAATCGTTTTTTTTTAATCACAGAATGGCCTTTATTCAGAGGGTGGTTCTCGGGTGGTGGCCGCTAACTCTGGTTTAACAGTTCTATTATACCGATAATACAATAAAATCTCGCCGTATCAATACCATCAAATAACTTTGTGTTTTTTAATCTTAAGCTAGATTGTAGTAAATGGGGTTTTGGGGGAGAGGGGAATGTCCACTTGAAAAATAAACATTGGGTAGCAAGTCTCCACTAAGAAATAAGCACTGAGGGCATACATCCAACCTACCATTTCTACTGAGGGGGGGGGGGGGGGGGGCATATACCCTTAAGACCATTTTTTCATTGCGGCTTATGTCTGTATCCCATAACAAACTGGTCATAATATTGAAGTAACGGTTGCTAAGCTACGTGTGGTTTCACTATATTACTCGTTATCTCCATAATTCGACACAAATTATGCATTTTACTGTTTCTTATAAAGCACACTTTATATGTTTTTCAAATTTTCAGGTACCTGCACTATAACGTTTTTATATTGAACTCAGATATTGTGAAAAATCGGATACAGTCACGGAAAGTATACCCCCCCCCCCCCCCCTCCCCTGAGTACGATTTTCTTTTTATTGTTATAATGCATAATGAGTAATCGTTCGAGTCTCAAAAAAATCACTAATACTAGTTGTGGTATATTGTACATTCGTGTTTTTAACAACAAAGATGAACAGGCATCTCGTCACGAATCATAAACTACGTGCCATCCGTCACGCTCATTAGCTGATTTCCTTAACAACAAGAACCAGGGTACGCGTCGAACTATTAACGTAGCCCGGGGCTACCTTTACAGTCCAAGTACGTGATACCAGTGACGTAATTGCGTTGATAAACTTTTCATACGCACTGAGTATTTCAATGCATAAAATAGGGAACAATTTAAATAGTTCAACTAAATCGGAATTAAGTATCTGAATACCAACAAGTAATAATTAAAACAGACTTATATACATAAGTATATCGTATCTTTTTTACAATAATACACGGAAACCGCGAGCAAAATATAATTTGAAAAAGGAACAAGATAAAGAATGCGAACCCACATAGTTCTATTTAATAATGTTCAGCCATTACGTCGGCGTCATACAACAGTGTCCTGTATAGCCATGATCATGTTCAGAAGCCTTGCCTTAAAGAGTGGAACAATCCCTGACAAGTCGTCACGCCTCGTAGATCGATTTCTATCTATATATTTTACATCCGTGTTCAATAAATGTAATGACTTAATAGATAGGAATTCAATACATTTTTACAGCTATATAGCAACAATGACCTGGAGACGGACCATAGTACAGTAATTAAATATTAGACAAATTCCAATTCTGCCTGACGTTAAAAATAGTAAAATAACATAATTATATGATATTGACTATTTTTTATTAGCAGCTAGAACCTTTAAATGTAAAAAAACAGAGTTAAGGAAAATCAGTATATACATAAAAAATACAATATTTTATGTATAAACCCTTATTTGGTTATGAAGAAGAAAAGTCAAAATACAATTCTTTGTTTAAGCTTTGTGTATTTTATTGTTTTTGAAACGAACTATGGAAGGTGAATAAAATATTGGCCTCACTTTCCTAACTTTACATGTACATGTAATTGTTTCAACCATTATAATTAAGATTTCATGAATTGTATCAATACCTTTGTGGTTATAAATAAATTAAATAGCATGAAACATCCACATATTGTTGCATATTTACCGTAGATCAAAACTGTACTTACATATCAAATGTAGACAAGGGAAGTAACTCAGAATATTAATAAAAAAGTAAGAAAACGCTAATAACATACTTAATTCTGAATTTCATTTCTTCAAATTTTCACAGAGAGTAGGATTTAATTTAAGTAAAATAAAAATAAAAAAAGAAATTAATCTACTACAATGCGTTTTTCGGCAACTTTCAAGCGTTTTTCAGCATTTTAGAATTATCTTCTCCTTCAGGATACATTACTCCTTCAGTTGCTGAAGAATGTGTTGGCGCGGATTCTAAAACTAAAGTGATAATTTACTAGTGACATAATTAAATGTATGATTAAGTTTGTTTTAAAACTATTTACATTGGTTTTTGGCTTAATGGTGGAGGATTTGGACAAGAATGGGCCCAGAGGGATCGATCTAAAGGCATATTTATACAATTGGGTGCAGAACAGAATATAATGTATATTGTTTTCATAAATGATGCACACATTATTAGGTATATACTGTACCTTTTTATAATTATCATACAATTTGATTTATAAGCACACATAATACCCTTCATAAGAAATAAACCACAAATCTGTTTCTCCACCTCAGTGAGATCTATCTATCTATGAAGTTACATGTTGATACCTCATGCAGTTTCTGAGTTAGGCCATTATAAATTAATTGCTTGATTATCATCCCCGCCCGACCACCTCTTTTTAGTGCCGCCCCAACAAATCTTATTTTGAAAAATAATTTTTTTTTGACCCGCCCCATTTTTCAGAAAAAATTGATGATAATCAAGCAATTAATTTATAATGGCCTTCTGTCAGCTGCATTAATGTTTTTTCACCGAAGCAGACGGCGACAACACAGTGATCACATTATAGCTGGACTTTCTTTTAGCCCGGCTAAAAAATAGCTAAAAACACAAATCAGCTAGGCAGTGTTACATTTTGCCCAATGATATCATGTATATTATCATTGGTTTGATACTTAGATTCTATTTTTGTCCATGTGATATCTGAATCCATGTTACTATATTTAACCTTATGTGGTATCATTTAATAAAATTTGTTTGTTTGTATGACTGTTGGTCATCAATGTGTTCACAGGATTGTATTGTATCTAGAATATATACTCAACAAAATTGCCACCAATATTTTTTTTCGTACTATTACTTGTCATAAGAGATTTTACATGACCCTCAGACAATTTGACATTAGATTAATTTTTTATCAATACAAATGCACTTGCTTTCAATTAAATGCATGTCTGGTTTCTATCTATTTGAATACTTGCCAAGAAAAGAACAAAAAATGAATCTCCCAGAGATAAACGATAATCTAAAACTATATAGATGCTAATATGCAAAGTTTGGACATACACATACTGTATGTAAGTTATAAACTCATCAATACTCCCAACACATGATTATCACTTCATACACACATTCTATTACTATCAAGATAATACAAACAAATTAATAAATTACATAACATTTATTTATAATAACAAAAACATAATTTACATAATTATTTGCAATAGCAATAAAAAATAATTTTCATAACATTTACTTATAATAACAAAAACATATTTGATATTTATATAACATTTATTCTTTCTTTAAGATCAATAAATAAACATTTAATCATGTCAGGTGATAAACTTGGAATGTTAACATGAGATACAAACATGTATAGATTTATGATATAAATAATTCTGCCACATTATGGAAAAACTAGTGTGCAAACTGAATGGCCCAGGAAAAACCAGAGATCAAAACCCTGCAGGAAAAAAATCTCTGGAAACCTGTACCCCATGTCAAGTTTCAGATTGCAGAGCATATGGGGCCACGCTCTTTACAAATGCTAAATTACAGTTTGGCAGTATAACAATCATAAAAGAAATCTATATAAACAACAAGCATAGAGCATGTAAGTGATAAACAAATATTAATCAATACTCAATTTACAAGTACGAAAATAAAGCTAAGAACAAATCAACTACCCAAGTTTTTAAGTTAATCCATTTATGTTAAGTTAAAATATGTGTTCTTTAATAATGTTCAAACAATAAGGCCACTACTTTTTTATTTCTTGGTTTACAAGAATTTTTTGGAAAAATGTCCATCGGCAGGTCGAAAAAAAAAAAAAAATAAAAAACTGCTTTGGTGACGCACAAAACTCGCATTATGCACTCGGCAGTGGTAGCAAATATACCAAACTATATATGGTAGTACTACCTAATTTTGGTAGGAATGACCAGAAAGTAGCACTTTGCTACCACAAATAAAGAAACAGAATTTGACTGCTTACAACAGTGATACAACAAACAGTTTGATCAGGTAAACTTGTACGTGTAGCCACACTTTGATAAAACTAAGGAATACGAGTAAAACAATAAAATACAATAATAATTTCTTTTGGTGGACAAATATGATGATAAACAACCCGCCTCTTCCAGCACTCCTGACAAGTAACAATCTACAAGAATGTAATGAGAAACTTATAAGAATTAGTCACAAAAGCATGTGCCCCATAAAACAGTATGATTATGAAAGAATCGAATACACACTTGTAAATATGTTGTTAAAAATGCTATATGATAAATCTATTCCACCATGGTTCCCTCTACTAGTTCAATATAAAAGAACCAAGGTATCATGATTACTTATTTAAGCTGTACATGTATGTGAGTTATATCGGGCCATGCATTGGATGTTCATCCTTGGCACTCCTCCTGCTCAAAGCCTGCTGGGTGTATCTGCATTGTAATGCAGGTGTGAGGCGAACATTGTATGATAAGCAATGATATGTGTATGTATTGGGTCTTATACCAGGAACCTTAATTGATAGTTCAAAACATGTACCCATGCAATATGTATGTAACATATCTGGGAAAAATAAATGATTTGTTCTGTTCTGGGTGAACAGTTATTGAGTCACTCAAAACAAATTCCTATACATTCCGAGCCGTATTTCTAGCATCCAGGCACCATGTTAACTTTTCAACAGTGTAACAAGTTGAAATGATTCTTATTGCTTCATAAATTATATAAATCCAACCAATCATGGTAAAACTTTCTTAAATGTCTTTATAAACTGCATCACAAACAATCTGGACTCGACCAACCTGTCTTCGTCTATTGCGCGTATCGCGAAAATACATGACAATGCAAATTTAAGAGTGTATATTTAACCCAACCTCCAGATTTTCACTTGGATTGATGCAATTCACGTCCTCTGTTACCTCAGCCACCATAAAGACGTCCATCAGCCCATCCGACATGTAAATCACCCGCTACAATACTTAAAATACGCAGTCAGATTCGTACTCAAAAATTTTCGTACCATCGGCAAAAATAAAAATGCCAAATTGCAATTTTATTTTTTTTTCACTTTTGGAAAAATTACGACCGCCGCTTTTGTAAACCAAGAAATAAAAAAGAAGTGGCCTAAACTTCATTCTCATATAATAGATAAAAAACTTGATAGCAAGCATAAATCATGACAAATTAACAACAATATACCGCTATTTCCTTGAAATAGGGTATTTCATTGAAATAGGGGCATAACTGGAACATAACTGGGCATTATTAAACCAGAACTTAAAAACATAAACTTCCAATGACGATCAGGAATCAACACATCCAACTGTAAAAAGAAAAAAGAAACTTGCTATGTTAAAGTGGCAATATCAGTTCACAGGCATATCTAGCACACAATAATGAAAAATAAGATAACACGGCATAAAACGGCACAGCACATTTAGATAAAGGGCTTAAAACAGACAGAACTAGAGCTGTCACAGAGGTGACTAATACCCCCGCCACCGCTTTGACACTAAGAATGCAATAGTACACTATACGGCTAAGTTCAGGGGGACATAACTCTGGAATGAGTGTATTGCTGGGCATGAAAACTGTGTCTTGCACATCTACACTTGATGGTTATAACAAGTTTCATTGCAATTGCTTAAAGAATGTGGAAATAGTTCGCTCCACAAACTTTAATGCAGACCGACCAACCAACCAACCAACGACCAACCAACAGTGACTCCAATATATCCACTCTCAAACTTCATCAGCAGTGGTAAAATAAAAGACTGCAAGCAAGACGCCTTATCCAACAGCCTGACAGAACTGCAAAAACCAGGAATTAAGCAAAAATACTTAAAATGAAAGGCTGCATGCAGCTACCATCAAGACTAAAAGGTCTTGCCGTCAATCTGTCTGTCCAGTAATAAAGTCCTTCTTCCAAGAGATGATACATCTGACTGCTAAAATAAAAAAGATGCTCGTCAATACTGAATAGGTGAAATCACTTCTCAGACATCTATAACACACATTGACAAAATATGATCACAAGCAATTCATCAACACAGGCCATTCAGTTCCAGCCTTTCATTAAAACAGACTGATTAAAGCATTGCAAGTGGACAAGTATCCTACACACAAATTAAACACCAAATACATGTACAATGACTTTAGCCAGAATACTTACGTTGAAATGCTGTACGCATTACCGTGACCCTGACCTTGGTGACCAATGAGACCAAGGCCTTGCCATCAATCCGTGTGCCTAGCTTCAATCTGAAGATGGTACCTCTCTATGAGATCAACTTCCAGGAGTCAGCACATCTGACTGCTGAAATAAAGAAAATACTCATCAATACAGAGGGATCTGTTGGCAGAAAATATAAATTGCATGATGGACAAAAACTAACTCAACACATTTCCATTGGATGAACAAATGTCAAGAAGGATAAATGCTTACGTTTTCGTGCTGTTCACAGTACCCTAGCCCTGACCTTGGTGACCATTGAGACCAAGGCATTGCTGTCAATCCGTGCACCAGCTCCTTCAAGATGATGCTGGGTCATCTCATTGGTGTTAAGGTTCAGTGTCAACACCACGTCTCAAGAAGAGTTAATTACCAACCAAAGGATAAAAAGTAATAGTGTTTGTCTTTTTCGTACACCTATTGTGTCACTGTTACACATTTTGCGTGATGCTTTTATCACCCAACTCTTAGATTGACTCTTAGTGCAACCTATCCTACAATCATCTTATATAACACTGTGCAAAATGACTTAAATAATTCATTATGCAGAAATCACAAATTTTGTTTCCATTCATTTTCTGCATAATCAGACACATTCATTGATTTTATTGCAGGAAGAAAATGCTATGCCAGTACGCTTAATGTGATCAATTATATATAATCAGAAAATAAACTAGACATATACAGGCCTGATGCAGAAACACCACCCCAGTAGAACTACTGGTGCCCGGGCAGCTTTCGACATGGTGTAGCCATGATGTCTTAATAAAGTTTTTATTGGACATAACATAATCATCCTACAAGCAGCAGTGTTCTGACAGGCAAAGTGTAAAATCAAACGAATACTCCAAGAATCGGAGAGTCAGGTGCCAAAAGCTAGCAAAATGTGATCTTAGAAATATACTAAATAAACAGATGTGGAGATTACTGTTCTTGTTCGTAATTTGCTTATGTCAATCAAAATTAATCTATCCTAGCACAGCACCACAAAAATCCAAAGAGAAAAAAGTGTCAACACACTGGGTGCCCTGGCACCAATATCCAGACTCTGATCTGAAGACCGATCATCTTAGTGCTGAAATAGAGAAGAACCTGTCAATACTGCACAGGTGTAAACACTTCACAGACATATCTATAACACACATTGACAAAAATATGATCACAAGCAATTCATCAACACAATCCATTCAGGTACAGTCTTTCATTAAAACAGACTGATTAAAGCATTGCAAGCAGACAAGTATCCTACACACAAATTAAACAGCAAATTTAAGGACTTCAGCCAGAATACTTACGTTGAAATGCTGTACGCATTACCGTGACCCTGACCTTGGTGACCATTGAGACCAAGGCCTTGCCATCAATCCGTGTGCCAAGCTTCCATCTGAGGTTGGTATCCCTCTATGAGATCCACTTCCAGGAGTCAGCACATCCGACTGCTGAAATGAAGAAAATACTTGTCAATACAGAGGGATCTGTTGGCAGATTATGTAAATTGCAAGATGGACAAAAACAAATAAGCAGACGACAGACCAATTCAACAATACCATGGGATGAACAAATGTCATGAAACATATTCGCTTAGAATCAAGTTATAATACTTACGTTGAAACGCTGTGAGATTTACGGTGACCCTGACCTTGGTGACCATTGAGACCAAGGCCTTGCCATCAATCCGTGTGCCAAGCTTCCATATGAAGTTGGTATCCCTCTATGAGATCCACTTCCAGGAGTCAGCACATCCGACTGCTGAAATGAAGAAAATACTTGTCAATACAGAGGGATCTGTTGGTAGATCATGTAAATTGCAAGATGGACGAAAACAAATAAGCAGACGACATACCAATTCAACAATACCATGGGATGAACAAATGTCATGAAACATAATCGCTTAGAATCAAGTGATAATACTTACGTTGAAACGATGTGAGCATTACGGTGACCCTGACCTTGGTGACCATTGAGACCAAGGCCTTGCCATCAATCCGTGTGCGAAGCCTCCATCTCAAGTTGGTATCCCTTTATGAGATCCACTTCCAGGAGTCAGCACATCCGACAGCTGAAATGAAGAAAATACTTGTCAATACAGAGGGATCTGTTGGCAGATCATGTAAACTGCGAGATGGAAGAAAACAAATAAGCAGACGACATACTAATTCAACAATTCCCTGGGATGAACAAATGTCGTGAAGCATAATCGCTTACAATCAAGTGATAACACTTACGTTGAAACGTTGTGAGATATACGGTGACCCTGACCTTGGTGACCATTGAGACCAAGGCCTTGCCATCAATCCGTGTGCCAAGCTTCCATCTGAGGTTGGTATCCCTCTATGAGATCCACTTCCTGGAGTCAGCACATCCGACTGCTGAAATGAAGAAAATGCTTGTCAATACAGAGGGATCTGTTGGCAGATTATGTAAATTGCAAGATGGACGAAAACAAATAAGCAGACGACAGGCTAATTCACCAATTCCATGGGATGAACAAATGTCATGAAACATAATCGCTTAGAGTCAAGTGATAATACTTACGTTGAAACGCTGTGAGATTTACGGTGACCCTGACATTGGTGACCATTGAGACCAAGGCCTTGCCATCAATCCGTGTGCCAAGCTTCCATCTGAAGTTGGTATCCCTCTATGAGATCCACTTCCAGGAGTCAGCACATCCGACTGCTGAAATGAAGAAAATACTTGTCAATACAGAGGGATCTGTTGGTAGATCATGTAAATTGCAAGATGGACGAAAACAAATAAGCAGACGACATACCAATTCAACAATACCATGGGATGAACAAATGTCATGAAACATAATCGCTTAGAATCAAGTGATAATACTTACGTTGAAACGCTGTGAGCATTACGGTGACCCTGACCTTGGTGACCATTGAGACCAAGGCCTTGCCATCAATCCGTGTGCCAAGCCTCCATCTCAAGTTGGTATCCCTCTATGAGATCCACTTCCAGGAGTCAGCACATCCGACTGCTGAAATGAAGAAAATACTTGTCAATACAGAGGGATCTGTTGGCAGATCATGTAAACTGCGAGATGGAAGAAAACAAATAAGCAGACGACATACTAATTCAACAATTCCCTGGGATGAACAAATGTCGTGAAGCATAATCGCTTACAATCAAGTGATAACACTTACGTTGAAACGTTGTGAGATATACGGTGACCCTGACCTTGGTGACCATTGAGACCAAGGCCTTGCCATCAATCCGTGTGCCAAGCTTCCATCTGAGGTTGGTATCCCTCTATGAGATCCACTTCCTGGAGTCAGCACATCCGACTGCTGAAATGAAGAAAATACTTGTCAATACAGAGGGATCTGTTGGCAGATTATGTAAATTGCAAGATGGACGAAAACAAATAAGCAGACGACAGGCTAATTCACCAATTCCATGGGATGAACAAATGTCATGAAACATAATCGCTTAGAGTCAAGTGATAATACTTACGTTCAAACGCTGTGAGATTTACGGTGACCCTGACATTGGTGACCATTGAGACCAAGGCCTTGCCATCAATCCGTGTGCCAAGCTTCCATCTCAAGTTGGTATCCCTCTATGAGATCCACTTCCAGGAGTCAGCACATCCGACTGCTGAAATGAAGAAAATAATCATCAATACAGAGGGATCTGTTGGCAGATCATGTAAACTGCAAGATGGACGAAAACAAATAAGCAGACGACAGACTAATTCAACAATTCCATGGGATGAACAAATGTCATGAAACATAATCGCTTACAATCAAGTGATAACACTTACGTTGAAACGCTGTGAGATTTACGGTGACCCTGACCTTGGTGACCATTGAGACTAAGGCCTTGCCATCAATCCGTGTGCCAAGCTTCCATATGAAGTTGGTATCCCTTTATGAGATCCACTTCCAGGAGTCAGCACATCCGACTGCTGAAATGAAGAAAATACTTGTCAATACAGAGTGATCTGTTGGTAGATCATGTAAATTGCAAGATGGACGAAAACAAATAAGCAGACGACATACCAATTCAACAATACCATGGGATGAACAAATGTCATGAAACATAATCGCTTACAATCAAGTGATAATACTTACGTTGAAACGCTGTGAGCATTACGGTGACCCTGACCTTGGTGACCATTGAGACCAAGGCCTTGCCATCAATCCGTGTGCCAAGCTTCCATCTCAAGTTGGTATCCCTTTATGAGATCCACTTCCAGGAGTCAGCACATCCGACTGCTAAAATGAAGAAAATACTTGTCAATACAGAGGGATCTGTTGGCAGATTATGTAAATTGCAAGATGGTCAAAAACAAATAAGCAGACGACAGACTAATTCAACAATACCATGGGATGAACAAATGTCATGAAGCATATTCGCTTAGAATCAAGTTATAATACTTACGTTGAAACGCTGTGAGATTTACGGTGACCCTGACCTTGGTGACCATTGAGACCAAGGCATTGCTGTCAATCCGTGCGCCAGCTCCTTCAAGATGATGCTGGGTCATCTCATTGGTGTTAAGGTTCAGTGTCAACAACACGTCTCAAGAAGAGTTAATTACCAACCAAAGGATAAAAAGTAATGGTGTTTGTCTTTTTCGTACACCTATTGTGTCACTGGTACACATTTTGCGTGATGCGTTTATCACCCAACTCATACATTGACTCTTAGTGCAACCTACCCTACAATTATCTTATATAACACTGTGCAAAATGACTTAAATAATTCATTATGCAGAAATCACAAATTTTGTTTCCATTCATTTTCTGCATAATCAGACACATTCATTGATTTTATTGCAGGAAGAAAATGCTATGCCAGTACGCTTAATGTGATCAATTATATATAATCAGAAAATAAACTAGACATATACAGGCCTGATGCAGAAACACCACCCCAGTAGAACTACTGGTGCCCGGGCAGCTTTCGACATGGTGTAGCCATGATGTCTTAATAAAGTTTTTATTGGACATAACATAATCATCCTACAAGCAGCAGTGTTCTGACAGGCAAAGTGTAAAATCAAACGAATGCTCCAAGAATCGGAGAGTCAGGTTTCAAAAGCTAGCAAAATGTGATCTTAGAAATATACTAAATAAACAGATGTGGAGATTACTGTTCTTGTTCGTAATTTGCTTATGTCAATCAAAATTAATCTATCCTAGCACAGCACCAAAAAATCCAAAGAGAAAAACAACACACTGGGTGCCCTGGCACCAATATCCAGACTCTGATCTGAAGACCGATCATCTTAGTGCTGAAATAGAGAAGAACCTGTCAATACTGCACAGGTGTAAACACTTCACAGACATATCTATAACACACATTGACAAAAATATGATCACAAGCAATTCATCAACACTATCCATTCAGGTACAGTCTTTCATTAAAACAGACTGATTAAATCATTGCAAGCAGACAAGTATCCTACACACAAATTAAACAGCAAATTTAAGGACTTCAGCCAGAATACTTACGTTGAAATGCTGTACGCATTACCGTGACCCTGACCTTGGTGACCATTGAGACCAAGGCATTGCCATCAATCCGTGTGCCAAGCTTCCATCTCAAGTTGGTATCCCTCTATGAGATCCACTTCCAGGAGTCAGCACATCCGACTGCTGAAATGAAGAAAATACTTGTCAATACAGAGGGATCTGTTGGCAGATCATGTAAATTGCAAGATGGACAAAAAACAAATAAGCAGACGACAGACCAATTCAACAATACCATGGGATGAACAAATGTCATGAAACATAATCGCTTAGAATCAAGTGATAATATTTACGTTGAAACGCTGTGAGCATTACGGTGACCCTGACCTTGGTGACCATTGAGACCAAAGCCTTGCCATCAATCCGTGTGCCAAACTTCCATCTGAAGTTGGTATCCCTCTATAAGGTCCACTTCCCGGAGTCAGCACATCCGACTGCTGAAATGAAGAAAATACTTGTCAATAGACGATTCTATTTCCATCAATAAGACCGCCGCCATTGTTTTATCACGTGACCGTCCGCCATTACAGGAGTGAAAGTTCCTAAGAAGTATGCGAGTTGATTACCGATAAAAATCTATAACCGCAAGTTTTTGTCTGTAAAAATGTCACAGAAGGAGCAATTTCGTTAGTATTTGCTAGCAGAATGAATAAATATCAAGAAGCATAATCGCTTACATCAAGTGATAATACTTACGTTGAAACGCTGTGAGCATTACGGTGACCCTGACCTTGGTGACCATTGAGACCAAAGCCTTGCCATCAATCCGTGTGCCAAGCTTCCATCTGAAGTTGGTATCCCTCTATGAGATCCACTTCCCGGAGTCAGCACATCCGACTGCTGAAATGAAGAAAATATTCATCAATACAGAGGGATCTGTTGGCAGATCATTTAAACTGCAAGATGGACAAAAACAAAAAAGCAGACGACATACTAATTCAACAATTCCATGGGATGATCAAATGTCATGAAACATAATCGCTTACAATCAACTGATAATACTTACGTTGAAACGCTGTGAGATTTACGGTGACCCTGACCTTGGTGACCATTGAGACCAAGGCCTTGCCATCAATCCGTGTGCCAAGCTTCCATATGAAGTTGGTATCCCTTTATGAGATCCACTTCCAGGAGTCAGCACATCCGACTGCTGAAATGAAGAAAATACTTGTCAATACAGAGGGATCTGTTGGCAGATTATGTAAATTGCAAGATGGACAAAAACAAATAAGCAGACGACAGACTAATTCAACAATACCATGGGATGAACAAATGTCATGAAACATAATCGCTTAGAATCAAGTGATAATACTAACGTTGAAACGCTGAGGGAATTACGGTGACCCTGACCTTGGTGACCATTGAGACCAAGGCCTTGCCATCAATCCGTGTGCCAAGCTTCCATATGAAGTTGGTATCCCTCTATGAGATCCACTTCCAGGAGTCAGCACATCCGACTGCTGAAATGAAGAAAATACTTGTCAATACAGAGGGATCTGTTGGCAGATCATTTAAACTGCAAGATGGACAAAAACAAAAAAGCAGACGACATACTAATTCAACAATTCCATGGGATGATCAAATGTCATGAAACATAATCGCTTACAATCAATTGATAATACTTACGTTGAAACGCTGTGAGATTTACGGTGACCCTGACCTTGGTGACCATTGAGACCAAGGCCTTGCCATCAATCCGTGTGCCAAGCTTCCATATGAAGTTGGTATCCCTTTATGAGATCCACTTCCAGGAGTCAGCACATCCGACTGCTGAAATGAAGAAAATACTTGTCAATACAGAGGGATCTGTTGGCAGATTATGTAAATTGCAAGATGGACAAAAACAAATAAGCAGACGACAGACTAATTCAACAATACCATGGGATGAACAAATGTCATGAAACATAATCGCTTAGAATCAAGTGATAATACTAACGTTGAAACGCTGTGAGAATTACGGTGACCCTGACCTTGGTGACCATTGAGACCAAGGCCTTGCCATCAATCCGTGTGCCAAACTTCCATCTCAAGTTGGTATCCCTCTATGAGATCCACTTCCAGGAGTCAGCACATCCGACTGCTGAAATGAAGAAAATACTTGTCAAAACAGAGGGATCTGTTGGCAGATCATGTAAATTGCAAGATGGACAAAAACAAATAGCAGACGACAGACTAATTCAACAATTCCATTGGATGAATAAATATCAAGAAGCATAATCGCTTACATCAAGTGATAATACTTACGTTGAAACGCTGTGAGCATTACGGTGACCCTGACCTTGGTGACCATTGAGACCAAAGCCTTGCCATCAATCCGTGTGCCAAGCTTCCATCTGAAGTTGGTATCCCTCTATGAGATCCACTTCCAGGAGTCAGCACATCCGACTGCTGAAATGAAGAAAATACTTGTCAATACAGAGGGATCTGTTGGTAGATCATGTAAATTGCAAGATGGACGAAAACAAATAGCAGACGACAGACTAATTCAACAATTCCATGGGATGAATAAATATCAAGAAGCATAATCGCTTACATCAAGTGATAATACTTACGTTGAAACGCTGTGAGCATAACGGTGACCCTGACCTTGGTGACCATTGAGACCAAGGCCTTGCCATCAATCCGTGTGCCAAGCTTCCATCTGAAGTTGGTATCCCTCTATGAGATCCACTTCCAGGAGTCAGCACATCCGACTGCTGAAATGAAGAAAATACTTGTCAATACAGAGGGATCTGTTGGCAGATCATGTAAATTGCAAGATGGACAAAAACAAATAGCAGACGACAGACTAATTCAACAATTCCATGGGATGAATAAATATCAAGAAGCATAATCGCTTACATCAAGTGATAATACTTACGTTGAAACGCTGTGAGCATTACGGTGACCCTGACCTTGGTGACCATTGAGACCAAAGCCTTGCCATCAATCCGTGTGCCAAGCTTCCATCTGAAGTTAGTATCCCTCTATGAGATCCACTTCCCGGAGTCAGCACATCCGACTGCTGAAATGAAGAAAATATTCATCAATACAGAGGGATCTGTTGGCAGATCATTTAAACTGCAAGATGGACAAAAACAAAAAAGCAGACGACATACTAATTCAACAATTCCATGGGATGATCAAATGTCATGAAACATAATCGCTTACAATCAATTGATAATACTTACGTTGAAACGCTGTGAGATTTACGGTGACCCTGACCTTGGTGACCATTGAGACCAAGGCCTTGCCATCAATCCGTGTGCCAAGCTTCCATATGAAGTTGGTATCCCTTTATGAGATCCACTTCCAGGAGTCAGCACATCCGACTGCTGAAATGAAGAAAATACTTGCCAATACAGAGGGATCTGTTGGCAGATTATGTAAATTGCAAGATGGACAAAAACAAATAGCAGACGACAGACTAATTCAACAATTCCATGGGATGAATAAATATCAAGAAGCATAATCGCTTACATCAAGTGATAATACTTACGTTGAAACGCTGTGAGCATTACGGTGACCCTGACCTTGGTGACCATTGAGACCAAAGCCTTGCCATCAATCCGTGTGCCAAGCTTCCATCTGAAGTTGGTATCCCTCTATGAGATCTACTTCCCGGAGTCAGCACATCCGACTGCTGAAATGAAGAAAATATTCATCAATACAGAGGGATCTGTTGGCAGATCATTTAAACTGCAAGATGGACAAAAACAAAAAAGCAGACGACATACTAATTCAACAATTCCATGGGATGGTCAAATGTCATGAAACATAATCGCTTACAATCAATTGATAATACTTACGTTGAAACGCTGTGAGATTTACGGTGACCCTGACCTAGGTGACCATTGAGACCCAGGCCTTGCCATCAATCCGTGTGCCAAGCTTCCATATGAAGTTGGTATCCCTTTATGAGATCCACTTCCTGGAGTCAGCACATCCGACTGCTGAAATGAAGAAAATACTTGTCAATACAGAGGGATCTGTTGGTAGATCATGTAAATTGCAAGATGGACGAAAACAAATAGCAGACGACAGACTAATTCAACAATTCCATGGGATGAATAAATATCAAGAAGCATAATCGCTTACATCAAGTGATAATACTTACGTTGAAACGCTGTGAGCATTACGGTGACCCTGACCTTGGTGACCATTGAGACCAAAGCCTTGCCATCAATCCGTGTGCCAAGCTTCCATCTGAAGTTGGTATCCCTCTATGAGATCCACTTCCCGGAGTCAGCACATCCGACTGCTGAAATGAAGAAAATATTCATCAATACAGAGGGATCTGTTGGCAGATCATTTAAACTGCAAGATGGACAAAAACAAAAAAGCAGACGACATACTAATTCAACAATTCCATGGGATGATCAAATGTCATGAAACATAATCGCTTACAATCAATTGATAATACTTACGTTGAAACGCTGTGAGATTTACGGTGACCCTGACCTTGGTGACCATTGAGACCAAGGCCTTGCCATCAATCCGTGTGCCAAGCTTCCATATGAAGTTGGTATCCCTTTATGAGATCCACTTCCAGGAGTCAGCACATCCGACTGCTGAAATGAAGAAAATACTTGCCAATACAGAGGGATCTGTTGGCAGATTATGTAAATTGCAAGATGGACAAAAACAAATAGCAGACGACAGACTAATTCAACAATTCCATGGGATGAATAAATATCAAGAAGCATAATCGCTTACATCAAGTGATAATACTTACGTTGAAACGCTGTGAGCATTACGGTGACCCTGACCTTGGTGACCATTGAGACCAAGGCCTTGCCATCAATCCGTGTGCCAAGCTTCCATCTGAAGTTGGTATCCCTCTATGAGATCCACTTCCAGGAGTCAGCACATCCGACTGCTGAAATGAAGAAAATACTTGTCAATACAGAGGGATCTGTTGGCAGATCATGTAAATTGCAAGATGGACAAAAACAAATAGCAGACGACAGACTAATTCAACAATTCCATGGGATGAATAAATATCAAGAAGCATAATCGCTTACATCAAGTGATAATACTTACGTTGAAACGCTGTGAGCATTACGGTGACCCTGACCTTGGTGACCATTGAGACCAAAGCCTTGCCATCAATCCGTGTGCCAAGCTTCCATCTGAAGTTGGTATCCCTCTATGAGATCTACTTCCCGGAGTCAGCACATCCGACTGCTGAAATGAAGAAAATATTCATCAATACAGAGGGATCTGTTGGCAGATCATTTAAACTGCAAGATGGACAAAAACAAAAAAGCAGACGACATACTAATTCAACAATTCCATGGGATGATCAAATGTCATGAAACATAATCGCTTACAATCAATTGATAATACTTACGTTGAAACGCTGTGATATTTACGGTGACCCTGACCTAGGTGACCATTGAGACCAAGGCCTTGCCATCAATCCGTGTGCCAAGCTTCCATATGAAGTTGGTATCCCTTTATGAGATCCACTTCCTGGAGTCAGCACATCCGACTGCTGAAATGAAGAAAATGCTTGTCAATACAGAGGGATCTGTTGGCAGATTATGTAAATTGCAAGATGGACAAAAACAAATAAGCAGACGACAGACCAATTCAACAATACCATGGGATGAACAAATGTCATGAAACATAATCGCTTAGAATCAAGTGATAATACTAACGTTGAAACGCTGTGAGAATTACGGTGACCCTGACTTTGGTGACCATTGAGACCAAGGCCTTGCCATCAATCCGTGTGCCAAGCTTCCATCTCAAGTTGGTATCCCTCTATGAGATCCACTTCCAGGAGTCAGCACATCCGACTGCTGAAATGAAGAAGATACTTGTCAATACAGAGGGATCTATTGGCAGATTATGTAAATTGCAAGATGGACAAAAACAAATAAGCAGACGACAGACCAATTCAACAATACCATGGGATGAACAAATGTCATGAAACATATTCGCTTAGAATCAAGTGATAATACTTACGTTGAAACGCTCTGAGATTTACGGTGACCCTGACCTTGGTGACCATTGAGACTAAGGCCTTGCCATCAATCCGTGTGCCAAGCTTCCATCTGAAGTTGGTATCCCTCTATGAGATCCACTTCCAGGAGTCAGCACATCCGACTGCTGAAATGAAGAAAATACTTGTCAATACAGAGGGATCTGTTGGCAGATCATGTAAATTGCAAGATGGACAAAAACAAATAGCAGACGACAGACTAATTCAACAATTCCATGGGATGAATAAATATCAAGAAGCATAATCGCTTACATCAAGTGATAATACTTACGTTGAAACGCTGTGAGCATTACGGTGACCCTGACCTTGGTGACCATTGAGACCATGGCCTTGCAAGCTTCCATCTGAAGTTGGTATCCCTCTATGAGATCCACTTCCAGGAGTCAGCACATCCGACTGCTAAAATGAAGAAAATATTCATCAATACAGAGGGTATCTGTTGGCAGATCATGTAAATCACAAGACGGACAAAAACTAATAAGCAGACGATAGACGAATTCAACAATTTCATGGGACAAACAAATGTCAAGAAGCATAAACTATAACAATTAAGCCAGTTTACTTACGTTGAAATGCTGAACGCATTATGGTGACCCTGACCTTGGTGACCATTGAGACCAAAGCCTTGCCACCAATCCGTGTGCCAAGCTTTCATGTGAAGTTGGTATTCCTCTATAAGGTCCACTTCCCGGAGTCAGCACATCCGACTGCTGAAATGAAGAAAATATTCATCAATACAGAGGGATCTGTTGGCAGATCATGTAAACTGCAAGATGGACAAAAATAAATAAGCAGACGACATACTAACTCAACAATTCCATGGGATGATCAAATGTCATGAAACGTAACCGCTTAGAATCAAGTGATAATACTTACATTGAAACGCTGTGAGCATTACGGTGACCCTGACCTTGGTGACCATTGAGACCAAGGCCTTGCCATCAATCCGTGTGCCAAGCTTCAATCTGAAGTTAGTATCCCTCGATGTGGTCCACTTCCAGGAGTCAACACATCTGGCTGCTGAAATAAAGAAAATACTCATCAATGCAGAGGGATCTGTTGGCAGAAAATATAAATTGCATGATGGACAAAAACCAATTCAACATTTCCATAGGATGAACAAATGTCAGAAAGGATAAATGCTTACGTTTTCGTGCTGTTCCACAGTACCCTAGCCCTAACCTTGGTGATAATTGAGACCAAGGCCTTACCGTCAATCCGTGCGCCAGCTCCTTCAAGATGATGCTGGGTCATCTCATTGGTGTTAAGGTTCAGTGTCAACAACACGTCTCAAGAAGAGTTAATTACCAACCAAAGGATAAAAAGTAATGGTGTTTGTCTTTTTCGTACACCTATTGTGTCACTGGTACACATTTTGCGTGATGCTTTTATCACCCAACTCATACATTGACTCTTAGTGCAACCTACCCTACAATCATCTTATATAACACTGTGCAAAATGACTTAAATAATTCATTATGCAGAAATCACAAATTTTGTTTCCATTCATTTTCTGCATAATCAGACACATTCATTGATTTTATTGCAGGAAGAAAATGCTATGCCAGTACGCTTAATGTGATCAATTATATAATCAGAAAATAAACTAGACATATACAGGCCTGATGCAGAAACACCACCCCAGTAGATCTACTGGTGCCCGGGCAGCTTTCGACATGGTGTAGCCATGATGTCTTAATAAAGTTTTTATTGGACATAACATAATCATCCTACAAGCAGCAGTGTTCTGACAGGCAAAGTGTAAAATCAAACGAATGCTCCAAGAATCGGAGAGTCAGGTGCCAAAAGCTAGCAAAATGTGATCTTAGAAATATACTAAATAAACAGATGTGGAGATTACTGTTCTTGTTCTTAATTTGCTTATGTCAATCAAAATTAATCTATCCTAGCACAGCACCAAAAAAATCCAAAGAGAAAAAAATGTCAACACACTGGGTGCCCTGGCACCAATATCCAGACTCAGATCTGAAGACCGATCATCTTAGTGCTGAAATAGAGAAGAACCTGTCAATACTGCACAGGTGTAAACACTTCACAGACATATCTATAACACACATTGACAAAAATATGATCACAAGCTATTCATCAACACAATCCATTCAGGTACAGTCTTTCATTAAAACAGACTGATTAAAGCATTGCAAGCAGACAATACAATACAGAGGGATCTGTTGGCAGATCATGTAAACTGCAAGATGGACAAAAAAAATAAGCAGACGACAGACCAATTCAACAATACCATGGGATGAACAAATGTCATGAAACATATTCGCTTAGAATCAAGTGATAATACTTACGTTGAAACGCTGTGAGATTTACGGTGACCCTGACCTTGGTGACATTGAGACCAAGGCCTTGCCATCAATCCGTGTGCCAAGCTTCCATCTGAAGTTGGTATCCCTCTATGAGATCCACTTCCAGGAGTCGGCACATCTGACTGCTGAAATGAAGAAGATACTCGTCAATACATAGGGATCTGTTGGCAGATCATGTAAATTGCAAGATGGACGAAAACAAATAAGCAGACGATAGACTTATTCAACAATTCCATGGGATGAACAAATGTCATGAAACATTATCGCTTAGAATCAAGTGATAATACTTACGTTGAAACGCTGTGAGATTTACGGTGACCCTGACCTTGGTGATCATTGAGACCAAGGCCTTGCCATCAATCCGTGTGCCAAGCTTCCATATGAAGTTAGTATCCCTCTATGAGATCCACTTCCAGGAGTCAGCACATCCGACTGCTGAAATGAAGAAAATACTTGTCAATACAGAGGGATCTGTTGGCAGATCATGTAAATTGCAAGATGGACAAAAACAAATAGCAGACGACAGACTAATTCAACAATTCCATGGGATGAACAAATGTCAAGAGGCTTAATCGTTAACAATCAAGTATAATACTTATGTAAACTGCAAGATGGACAAAAACAAATAAGCAGACGACAGACCAATTCAACAATACCATGGTGCTGTTTGAATGAAAAATACCCTCAATTGAGACCAAGGTCATAGTCGCCACACCATGAAATTAGTCTTCATATGATGTTAATTTAAACCAATAGAACAATAAAATAACCTTATTCATTAATATTTGTTACAATAACAAAGATAAAAGTCTATATTTAACAAAATTTCTGACACTCATGAAGAAAATAAAAACATACCATATATTAACGATGTTGAGACCTGGCTCTGGAGAATCATAGAAGCAGTGATAAAAACTTGCATCAATACTGAACTGTTTTGTAACTAATGAAGTCTAACACATACGGTGTTGTTGTTGTTTTTTCACCTTGAAATGACCTAAAATAAACAAAACAATCAAGTTCAAGGACAGGTAACCCTGAAACGAAATCAGTGATGCCCACTTTTTTCATTTAAAATGTTTCTGTTATCATGTTATGATCATGCAGTTTAGAAAAATTCTGTTGAACAATTTTCAGTTGGCCTCTATGCCTGTGTGAAAACTAGCGAATATCTTAACATTGTATGAACTAGGAGTATAGATGAATGGGAGGAATCAGTGATTGCGACCTGACTTACTGTTTTGTTGGTTTAATTAATTGCTATCAGTAAGGATCATTCACCGAGACTTTGATTTTGACTATTTGCATGACACCAAAGCTACATATTTTGCATAGATTAAATGAAACAGACATCAGAGACAAGGCATCGAAATTTCGTATGTGACAATTAACAGCCAGCTTGAATAAAAGGCCCTAAGGAAAGCTTACTTCCAAGATATGTACAACTTTGAATCATGATCATTAAAATGAGTACAGGCCATAGAATAATATTGCAACAATTTATACATGATTTTCATTAAAAAAAAGATTATGCACCAGTCTTCACGAATACTTTTTTCAATGCCCGAAGTTCGGTCTTGTGAATGCACAAATTTTACCATACCAAATGAACTTTACGGCACTGATTCTAACCAGTTCTTACATGATCAAATATTGTTTTGAGAATATCTATGGAAGTATATTTTTACAAATTATATGTTTCATGTGAAGGTTTTATTAAAATCAACGAAAATTCCTTATATACTAGTGAAACATTTGTTTTGGGGTCTCAATTATGCATTTTAGACATTATATCAGCACAAAAATTGACCATACCATTGGTCTGATGATCAATCAATTTTTACCAGACCAGTAGCTGCAGATTTGAGCCCATGTGGTCAGATTTCTTGGGTGTTCAGTAAAGAAATTGAAGCAGTTTATGACAAGACACACATTTCTTACAGTCCGGTTTAAAAATAAAGGGATCTGGCAACAACTCTTTCTGCCCAACTTAGTAAAGCCCGAATAGTGTTTTGATTGTTAAATATTAAAATAAGTCTTGGTTTTACCTAGAAAACAATCTGAAATTATCGTTTTTTAATCACAAAGTACTCAGTATTATAATAGAAATGTATAGAGAACAGCTAGTGCTTTTTTCAATGATATTGCAAAAATAAGATAAAACATCTGACAACATTTTTACAAGATGTAACTAAAGATAGGCAAATTGGTTAGAGCAAATAAAATATATTTCTTATATTTTTACTATAATTTATCTTTTGTTCTGGTCTACTTAATTCAAAAAGCTAATTGGTCATTAAAGGTTTTGTTAAATTATTTCTCCCCTGAATAAGCTATGATTTACATTTATGTAATGCATCGATTAGTTACATTTACAACATGTTCACACTACAGGAGGCTTATCAGCAGAGAGTTTTCTGTCTCCACTGAATTATTTATGACTCCTGCAATTTTGAAAGGCATCTATACATATATATCCCAGGATAACAAGTTCCCACCTAAGCAATCAGAGGGAGGGTGCAGAATTTATGAGACTACTATGTTAAGGGAAGCTATGCTCTCTTTCCAAAAATCATATAGACAACCTTTATATTTTTAAATTCAAATTAATGTGTTTACCACAAAAGCATAACTTAGACTCAACTCTTGCACAAAAATTGAATTAGGTAAATCAAAACTCAGGTGTTTGACTTTTCACCCAAATGAATATAGAAAAGTGGTAAACATGCATATAAAGTGTTGTAGTATATTTCATTGAATATATAGATCTACATTAATTTTTTGGAAGGCGGAAATAAATAAATTTACAATGAATACACAAGGTAGAGTCCCTGATTTGTTTACCGTAATTCAAACAATAATCTAAGCTCCATATATATTAATTTTGTATCTATCTTTAGTCAAATTTCAAACAAAATCTTTTGTTCAATACATTAAAAACAATCAAATTCCTGTATTATTAATATTACACTGAGTGTACAGCATTGATAGCAATACATGTGGGCTGCAATAGTCATACTGTACTTTAATACTCGCTTTTAGAAGATTTTTAAATTTTTCCTAATTGTTGCCATGGCAACCAGAGTTTTTATGAAATTTGATTTTTTAAACAACTTTGGTAGAACTTCATGCAAGGAACATCCCTGTGAAGGTTCGTTTTGGCCAAGTGCTTAAGAAGGAGATGTTGGTTAAAGCAATAATTATTGTTGATGCTGGATAATGGATAACACGCAATCACAATAGCTCACCACAAAGTGCTCATGGTGAGCTTAAAAGATCTAGCTTGGAAGCATTTTTTTGTTTAAAGTTTATTTAGGTAGACATTTTACTTACATTTACACATAAATGCACAGACAGTATTGAAAAATTGTTCTTTAGAGCATTGTTTGCAGTTTGCATATGGAGTTGAACTTGTCAGATATATATACATCTGATTAATTACCATCCTTACTTGATCAATATCAATTAATTACTAACTGCATTTTTTAATTGCTAAAATAACAGTTTGAAATAAGAGCATATATAGAGAGGCCATCTTTAAATAGCAACAAATCAAGATTAATTTAATACAACAAATGCTATTGACAGGGACTTCTGGCAAGCCTGACAAAGTGAGATCTTTCGTTCATGTTAGAAGATCAAATTGGGATCTTATGTCCAAAAACTTGCCACCAAGTGAAGCACATGGAAAATTACAGCACATAAGTTTGAAATAAAAGCATTCACTTGACTATAAATATATAAGGCATTACTTTAATTAACGACATTGAACCATGAATGCAAGGCATGTGACCTATGGACTAGCAAGACCACTGATTCCACACTAAGGGGTAATAAAACTAGTCACAGCAGACTAGCTTATTTTTTACATACTCGATTACCATAATTCAACTGAACTTATGACCCTATTTTGAAGTGTGAAGTTTACATGCAGAGCTTAGCTGACCCAGACCAGACAGGATTAATCTGAATAGGGGCAATCATAAGAGATTGGACCTCATGTGAATATTGGGGGGGGGGGGGGTCACTTATATAGTAGCTGTTCAATAAAGAAATGCATAAGGTTATTTTGGCTTCTGGTTCACCACAATTAGGCCATCCTTAAAAATGTTTGTTTGCTGTAACCAAGAAAAATTTAAGTGGACAGGTAGGTAGGAATTATTTTTTACTATTTATTTTGATAATTAACCCAAGATACATGTCAGAATCATGGTATTTTTATGAAAACAAAATCTTTAGATGTCAAAAGAAAGTTGGGTAGAGGCTTTTTGGAGAGTTTGGATTCGGTGAGGGCGTTATGCCTATGGCAAACATTTTTTTTAAGGATAGCGGCTTTCACCATTTGAAGCTGTATATATGTAACCACGATTTGTTGGTGGAAACAAAAAGTAATATATCTCTTTTGAAGTTCAAAGTAATCATAATTCAACTTCTACAAGATGAGAAGAGGCATTTTGATCTATCATACGTCCAAAAATTGGCTTCCGTCCGCCATGTTGTTTTCAAATCAGAGACGTGCACGTGCTAACCTTATAAATTGTAAGCTCTGTGACCTCAATTAGGATATACTTGTGAACGAAATTCGAACGCTTGAAGAATGACACAACTTTCAGCTTAGACATTAATGAATAATTGCATTTTAATGTTAACTCACATCATCTAGAAGAATCCAAGACACCGTCATTTTGGTGTTGCTCGCCCTGCACGCTTTCTGATCAATTTCAGTTTTGATTGACGTGAAGGTTGAAGCTAAAGACTAATTGCACGGTCCCACTCATCGTCACATTTCTTCAAAGAAAAAAAGAAAAGGGTCACATTCATGACAACAATATTTTTGCAATGTTTAATTAATTTAACGTTGTCCATTTTAATATTTTGTTTAATAAAATTACGATAATTATTCCTTTTTATATCATGGCAACAGATATAGATATAGCAAACTTGTTACATTGAAATTACAAATACAAATACTATTTGAGTTCGTATATTTAGTCAAATCATGAAAGAAAGTTATTATACCTGAACAATGACAACAAAGTTAGGCATACCTTAACTGGCGGGAAAACAAGAATGCTCAGTAGAACGTATCCAGCACAATACAAACTTCAATCCCACATTTTTTAAAATATTCATGTATATGTTTATAAGTAATAAAATCCAGCTATTTCTCAATCAAAATGAATATTGCGTTGACCGAAAACAAATTCGCAATATGAAGTTATAAATTTAATATAAAAATATTATTAAAGATATATTATACAAATAATACTCCACGTTTGCCACTTTAATGCATAAAAAACGAAATTCCACATAATTCTACAATAAAAAAGAATGTTTACCTGAAAACCGCGTATAGGCTTCTGCAATACCTGCGAAAATTATATCATGGTTCACTCAAAAATATCACGCCCCTAAACATATCTAATACAATATCATACAAACGATTGGCCAATCAAATGTTTGCTAATCCCTAGTTACAAAGAAACTTTCAAACAGGTTTTGAATAAATCCAGAAATATATGTGTATGCGTATGGAAAGCACGTGATTAAATTGATAACACAGCCTAGGGCGTATTCTGTAGTCACAACGTACTAAAAATATACCCGTGTACAAATTATAAACAAGAGCAATTAACACGCCTAAGTAGAAAACATATTTATATTCAAATTTTCTAAAAAAAATATTTTAATCTAGTAAATTCATTTTGAGATTTCTTAAAATGTTTTGTACCAGTTTTAACGTTTTTTAAAAATAGATTTATAAGCCAATTAAAACATGTCCCAGCACTGCACGCACAACCCTCATATCTAGTTACAAATCTTTACAGAATCTTCACATATTTTGTATTATTCTAATTTCGCCTTCCTTCTTTCTTAATACTTATATACGTCCTTGCTTCTTTCTGTACATTATGCGGGACTATAATTTCATCTGTCAAGTGCGAGTGAACAAAATGTTACGTGATACATCCACGTCTAAAATGCCAGTGAAATATTCAGTGAAAGTAAATATAAAAAAAAACTCCAACGGGTCTACTTCGTATTAACTTCAAATTACGGTTCATTCACCAGGACTATCAAATACAACGCCCTAGCATGATGAAGATTAGCAATCGATCATTTCAATGAAAATAAACGCATAAAATACTGAATTATTTTCACCATATAATAATTATGTATATAAAAAGTGGAGAAACAGAAAACTAAACGTTTAAGCCTACATCATTTTACAAATGTCCCTTATTTTGGCTCAGTTTTACAACATCCCGTCTGACAACAACCTAATGTCGATTTTTGTGTGAAATATGGTCTGGGTATATAAATAAAATACAGTTTTAATCAAGTAATTGATGATACAACTGAACCATTTTGAAAAAAAGCCACACGAGTCTGGAATTATTGTAGCCGTCTCAGTTGAAAATATTACTGTTTTTTCTGCATGGTCTGGAGGTAATACAACAGTCTTCTTTCTCAAATCGCAACTCCATTTCAATAAGTACATTGACAGAAAATATATCACTTTGTAATGTTAAATTACACGTTCAATCCATTCATAAGACATACTGTATTTTCATTTATTTTCGTTGGGATCAATTTTCGTGGTTTTTACTAAAATGGCACTTTCATGGGGACAAAATTTCGTGGATTTTGATTTTTGAGAAGAAATACCTTAATTATGCTTTTAAATTCGTGGGGATTTGATTTCGTGGATGAGCCGACCCACGAAATTAAATCCCCAATGAAAATTAATGATTCCACAGTATTTATAAGTGTATAATTAACATCGACATTGTTTTATCATTATCAGGGACTTATAAGTCATTGTCTTTATTAACAGAGTGACATTAAACAATTAAAGACTGATAGATTATGGTATAACAGGAGCTTGTTTCCAGTACCTCAGTTCTTTCCTAGAAGGGCATAAAAATTAAAATAAGGGTAAGTGGAAAGACCATGAAAGTGTCTCGAGAGGTACCTCTCAGGGCACGATTCTTTCCCCTCTTCTTTGAACTTATTGATAAACATGTAATCTTCCTGTATCCATTTCAAAATCTGACATGTCTTTAAGTCAATATGCAGACGATTCAGGCACTTGGATAACAGGCAATTATCTTAAGAATATGGCCACTAAGGCTCAGAAAGAGTTAGACATGGTTTGGGATTGGGCTCAAAACTGGGCAAATCGGAAGGTGGAAAAGGAGCTAGAAAGAGTAAGAAATCGACACTCGATCGACCATCTATTCAACAAAACTCTAACAAGAACGCAGATGATCAGGCCGAAATCATAACCATAGGAACGGTATTAAGTTAGATACGTCGTTCAGTTTTCTTCATTCCTGTATGAGCCGTTGAGGAGAATGTTTCGATGCAATATTTGTTTGAAAACATTTGCGAAAAAGTATAATATGTTACGACATAAAAATTCGACTCATTCGGACAGAAACTCGGACTCAGATGAAGAGACAATGTCTGACGTATCGATTGAAGAGGATATTTTTGGACCTGTAGATAAAAAGAAAGACAATAACAGCGACTACGACTTAGCTTCGGATAGTGATGAAAACAGTAACGGCGACAACGACGTTGCCTCGAAGCAATCTTCGGCATTCGATCCGTGGGATGACATCGTAGAAGAAGCGTTTGAAAAGTGTAGTTCGCAGTTTGACTCAGAGGTTCATGAGCTTATCGAAGAAGATGCCGACATGAGTGGAGATGACGCAAGAGAAACCGTTTTTAGAAATATGAGAAGCGCTTACAGGGATGCATTAATGAACGCATTTGGCAGTAAATTGGTGTGGTTCAATGCAATGAGAAGAGATCCCGTCTATAAATCAGTTCTGAAGACAGTTCATCGCTTGATTGATGAAGATGATTATGACAAGGAGGAAGCTTTGAAATATGGTATTCTCAAGCGAAGGTTTCTCTTTGATAATATCTTAACTACTTACGAACTTCCGGAGCTTCAAGATTCGAATGCAATGGAACATGAGAACGCAACTGAACAAGAGGAACAATCGAAATGACAGTGTTTATCATCGCAACTCTCGGATTGATTACATCAGTGATTGTTAAATTATGATTTATTACGTTTAAATGTGTTTGTGAATCATAAAAGTTGACTGTTGGAGAAAGTCTTACACTTTTTGAACTTGTGCCGAAAAGCCAACTGTGCAAAGTTATTAATATTCATACATAAATCAGACTGTGTCAGAACATACATGAAGATACTCGTAATTACTTGACTTGATTTTAGTGATTGCACTATGATTATATAACATTTAACTAACTTAAGTAGCTTATATTTCGTGTAAATGCTAAGAATTTTTTCGGAATAAAACATGATATGTATATTTGGTATGTTTTGTCGTCTTTGATTTGAATATCATGAGATAACAATTGCAAATTCAAAACTTGTATGAAAAAAACGTGCTATCAATAGAGTTGGTGAAAACTAGCTTTTACAGAAGGTTTAGCCATTACATCATACTGTTTTCAGCATGAGCAGTATGGGTAAGACAAGGTGGAGAGCTTTTATTTTTTTCCACATTCTAGTCATTGAAAATGTGATTCAATATCACAATTATACTCCTACTTTGCTTAATTCACTTCAATGATATTAAATCGTTGTTGTTAAGAAAAAGGACACTGTTAAAAGGTTTCTATGTCAATACCCTACATGTATTTATAAGATCAACTAGTATTTTTGGTAAGGATACTACATGAGAGTGTAACACTAATGCTCTAATTTATTTGAGACGAGCTATCATTACTATAGATTGCTAAAATGACTTTGATTGGCTTTTATGAAAAAGAAATGTACTGTATGCAAAGATTCGTTTGAAGCAACACTGTTCATTTTGCCACGTAGTTAAAATCAATGATGCTTTTTCTCAAGTGTATAACTATACTGAGTCAGGACACTGTGTATACTTTTATCAATGAATAAATTTAAATGGGTATGGTTACTCAGCGACGTTTTGAAAAGAATGTTAACGATATCTCAGATTTCATCTTTTTGACAGTTTTATTGTTAAGTACACATTATACATGACCATTTTTTTATAAACAAACTTTGAACATTTCACAATATCTATGTTCACTGATGGATCCAATGAAAGACGTCAAAGACCACCCCTTCCTAAAAATCACGGCATGGTTTAAGTTGAAAAAGTATATAGCGATTCCGACTTCATTTATTTCATTTGAGTTCATTTAATCTGCTACGCCCCTTTACTGGAAATCCTTGATCCGCCACTGACTCCTATTGAGATCAAAGTTGAAGATAAACGGTTGTTAGGGTAACCTTTCAACTAGATTAATACCCGTGAAATTGGTAAAAATGTTTAAATGAAAGTTATGGAGTAATTTTGAGTTGAGTTAAATATTAGACCACTGACGTATAAAACACATGACGTAGGAAACTGACGCTTTGTCGTAGATAACTTTTGTTTCTATTTTTGGAATTCTGTTCATATTTCTTAGAATTTCAAAATAGAAATCGTACGATAAAGATGTTATTATCATCGACGTTTATTCCACAATGTCAAAAACAGACGAACACATAGGAGGAACTGGAAAATTGTAAGTACATTACACTTTCATTGTATATTTTCTCATTTCAAATGAGGTCGCTATGTCATCTAGCAGCTAGCAGCATCTTTGACCCGCCTTATGACGTCACGCAATGGCTACCCTCCGCTGGAGAAACTCTTAGATTTATTGAAATGTCATATCATACACATCTCTAAACCAAAATCTAAAAAACCTGTCTCTTATAACTATGTATACACTCTACACAACCAGCCCTTGTCAGTAGTACAACAGGCAACTTACCTTGGTGTGGAACTTTCATCTAATCTTTCTTGGACACCACACATAAATAAAATAACAAATAAAGCCAGCCAAAATCTTGGTTTCTTAAAACGGAACTTACATTCTGCTAAACCTGAAACTAAATCAGCAGCCTACAAGTCTCTAGTAAGACCTTCTTTAGAATACTGTGCATCCGTCTGGGACCCCTATCAACAAAATGATATCCAAAAGCAGAGACGTATAATACAAGAGATAGGCAACTCGTTCTTTGAGATAAGGAAATACCGGGAAATCTCGTATGCGCCGCGGGATTTCTCACGCGATCAACAACCGCAACCGTCGTCCGCCATTTTGTATCAATGAGATACGGTTGCTTACGTCTCTGTTTATTAACTTCACTTCACAAATATCGAACACTAGCTGAATGCATAAAATTTAGAAAATTATCATTAGATCATTTCGTGTGTGTGTATATATATTTATATACATACTCGACGAGTTCATTGAAATAAACAAGTAGAGTACTGTACTGAGTGGAGTTGCTTTGTAACTTGCGGTGGGTGGGTGGATAGGGAAGGCCAGAACATCAAAACTGTACTCGCTAAAACTCGAGAACTAATTGCTGGATTTAAATAATTAAAGTTATTTTGACTTTGTTGATACATGATTGATGGTTGCCCGAAGTTTAAATGCTCTCAGATTCGATTATATGTCTTAATTTATGTTTAAACTGAGGTCACCCTTAAAGTCTGATTATTCGAGTAAAATTCTAGTCCTAGCAAATTCATCAAAACTGTACTCGCTAAAACTTTAGAACTATTAGTTTGATTTCTATAATTCAAGTTATTTTGACTTTGTTGATATGTGGTTGACGGTTGCCCGAAGTTTCAACACTCGCAAATGAGGATAATTACCGCAGAATTCAAATCAAAATGATTACGCTTTAAAGACTGAAAGTTTCAGTGAAATTCCTGACCGAGTCATAACATCAAAACTGTACTCGCTAAAACTCGAAAACTAATTTCTGGATTTCAAAAATTCAATTTTTTTTGACTTTGTTGATACATGATTGATGGTTGCCCGAAGTTTCAATGCTCTCAGATTCGATTATATGTCTTAATTTATGTTTAAACTGATGTCACCCTTAAAGTCTGATTATTCGAGTGAAATTCTAGTCCTAGCAAATACATCAAAACTGTACTCGCTAAAACTTTAGAACTATTAGTTTGATTTCTATAATTCAAGTTATTTTGACTTTGTTGATATGTGGTTGATGGTTGCCCGAAGTTTCAACACTCTCAAATGAGGATATTTGCATCAGAATTCAAATTTAAAATGGTTACGCTTTAAAGACTGAAAGTTTCAGTGAAATTCCTGGCCGAGTCATAACATCGAAACTGTACTCGCTAAAACTTGAGAACTATTAGCTTTATTTCTATAATTTCATTATTTTAGACTGTGATAATGTGTGATTGATGGTTGCCCGAAGTTTCAACAATCTAAAATGAGGATATTTGCCTCAGAATTAAAATACAAATTGGCTACCCTTTAAAGACTGAAAGTTTCAGTTAAATTCTAGGCCGGGTCATAACATCAAAACTGTAGTCGCTAAAACTTGAGAACCGATCGTTTGATTTCTTTGATTATTAAACTAAAAAAATGTATACAAGAAAAGTTAAATATATGTATATTTTTTTATTCTACTGATTTATTTGACACCTGTATAGTTTTTCAAGTAAACTTCGTGATTTATTGGGTATTTCTTTTTCGCAAACACATTGGGTTTTTTTAATAATTGATTTTCATTCTTGAATGTTATCTGATTGTACACATATATTAGTCTTGAAGTGTCACACATGTCAGCTGTAATAAACAATCCATGACCATAAAACTTTTGGTGACACATGTTTCTGATGATATCTATGGACCCATACTGTTCTGGGACCAGTAATTCCCTTGATTGCCCTAATTAACATCTAATATGGTAAACAAAACAATTTTTCACACAAGCCACTTGATGTTAACTTCAAAGGCCTGCCAAAATAACAAAATGTATGACATTGAAAAAAAACTACCGGGGGTAAAATCATATTTGTTAGTATTTTTTTCAATATGGTACATGTTGATATTAATAATATTATGCGATGACATATTAATAGATAAGCAACGCGCCGAACATCTATATGCAGCATTAGTAACAAAATTCCACAAAAAAATAAGAAAATCCATAGATCTGTCATCTTTAGATTCAGTCATACATGTTTTTTGGTGACATTGTCAGTTTCCAACTGTTGTTTGTTGGAAACAGATTGTTTCCATAATCAGTGTATTCACCAAAAGTAATCTTAAATCTAGACATTCGTCATGCCATGAGAGAAAGTCTGAGGAAGACGTGATGTAAGTACTAGTCTTACTCAGAAAATAAATTACAGAGACAGAGAAAAAATATAATTGGCAACTGCATGTCGTGTTTATATAAGGACAATGTACCAACTTCACACCTTCAAAAATAAGTGAGAGGTGTTGACTGATGAACAATGAATGAGGTCTATAAATTTCATTTTTTAAGGAAATTAGTTTATGTCGCTAAACAGATTAATAATCCACATTGTACACAAGCATCAATAAAAAATCGGTCATATTGTATAGTCGAAAACAGCATAGATATATTAAAGACCCTAAATTCTGACAGTTATGGATCAACGTCTCTATTATAATAAATATTATCATAAGTCTTTTTGTTTTCGATAATCGTAATGTCACTCGCATGCCCTTTCCGAATTGCCATTATTTATAAATACTGTATAATCGACAACACTATCCGGACTCGTACCGTGTAGACGTACTATATACCGAACTGAGCGATCACGCTAAATATCGCGATTGACATACGAGATATTGGGAGATTTCGCGTAGTTGCCTATCTCTTGTATTATACGTCTCTGCCAAAAGTTAGAAAATGTCCAAAAAAGGGCTGCCCGATTTGTTACCAATAATTATTCAAAGACACCAGGTGCAGTAACAAAAATAATAGATCAATTACAATGGGATTCCTTAGAACACAGAAGACAAAACATTCGTCTTAGTCTATTCCATAAAATACACTATGGGCTTGTTGATATTATACCATCACAATATATGGAAACATTAGCAAGACCATCCCGACATCACCACCATCTGGCATATAAGATCCCACACTCACCAACTGACTACATAAAATACTCTTTCTTTCCCAGGACAATAGTCTTATGGAACTCACTGCCAGTATACTTAGTCAATTCTGATTCAAACCCTGCGTTTAAGTCAGGAGTGGCTTTGTTGCCTCACAACCCATAGACAATACAGATGCTTTTATCTTTTAACAGCACTAACATTCTTGTTTCTTCACCATGTACATAGTAGGTTTTGCACTTTATAGGCTATAAAGGCTAAAATAGGTTTTGCACTATTTTTTTTTTATCACATTGTCAATGTCCTCCTGGGTGGATTGAGTAGCTTGGGAGGCTTGACAATCTATCACTTTACTAACACCCCACGCATGGCCATTATAGTCCGGATGGACTGTTTGCCATTATCAAAGATGATGATGATGATGAAATAGGATAAGCAAAACTGAGAAAATGTCAAGGGTAGGACCTGCATTTGTTACCTTTTTATAGCCTTTAACTAGGTAGACCAGAATTTCACGCGTTGACCGCTGTTTAATAGAGATTCTTGTATCGGCGATGTGGGTGGGGAGTGGGAGGCATTGCACTCCTGTTGTTTTTTTCTATATACGTAGGTAATTTTTTATGTATCATATATAATTTTTTTTTTGATTGAATAACAGGCTCCTGTGGTCATATGTGGTAATTTATTGGCATTTACTGAATAAAGATTTTATAGCAAGTTTTAAATTATTTCCCTATATAATCTATATAGAGTTAAACTGGGCAATTGTTATCTGATTGTGGTTTATCGAGTCATTTCAAGGGAGATAACAACATCGATTAAGACGATTATTGGTTCAGTATTGTTCCATATGTTTACGCCAAAATCATATATTTCTAAGGGACACAATTCTTTTACGCTAAGATTGTCGATCTATACGAGTTGCTTCCCTTATAATACTATTTACTAACGGGAATGTTATGCACGAGTAAAATCGATTTGGAGTGAGGTTACAATGGGTTTCATGACAATTTCATCAGTCGTTTGTTCGTGATTATGACAGTTTTGCAGAAATGATGATTATATTTTTCTATCTTTCTTCAGACAGTGCCTCACACTTCAATCGATTGTGAACATGAATTATGAATCCGCATATTAATTTGTAGATAGCCGTCAAATAAACAAACATGGCCGACAAGGAATGTTGACATCAGTTACCACGGAATATTTTTACTGTCCGCGAGTGAATAAGTAATTCATGTATGGATTGCAATGGATAAATTTGTGAACATTAATATTATTAACTAGTTGATGTATTTTACTTTATTTGGTAAGTTATTTTTATCGCAAAAATCGCGGTATGAAACTTGCGTCTGGTTTGATTTAGTGGGAGGGGAAATGAAAATAAACACTTAAAATTATAGCTCTTGCTTTTTGTACGCTAGGAAATCTTTAATATCTTAACTGCAGGCATGATTACATCGGTTCTAAATTTCGTCCATAATCTGAAGTTGACATTTTATATATAGGGAGTGTTACAGCTTATATAGTTTCAGTGTTTTATAAAAAAAGAAATAATTTTAGATTCGTCTTCAAATTAAATCAATCTATATTTAGTTCTAAAATATGTCTATATAGGCCTGTTGCAGTATACCAGCTTATTGCAGTATGGCACTATGCTGTTTAGCAAATAGGTGTACAATATTTTTTACTGATTTGTATTGGTACACAGGAAATTAAGGAATATTATATATGCTGGTTTCTCGTTCTATCGGGGTACTTAACGTTCGTAATAAAATCTAAATAAATTGAAGCAACTAACATCGATCTTTTACTGGAGCGAGGCTTTAAAATTCCTCTCTGTTTATTAAAACGAACTCAAAATACATGATGAAATAGTTTATATTTACAAAATCCCGCCGATAAGCGGCCATGTTGAAATTGACATGTTAAGAGTTGTTTCCCCTTCTATCGGTGTAAATCTAAAAATGTGCCAACTATGGAACACCGGATACATAATGATTTGATTATTATTGAAAACGTTTAACATAGGAATAGTAAACAATTTTAGACAAGTTTCAACAGTAAGTTCAATACAGCAAGTTGGCTGAACTCTTTGGAACATTGAAATAAGATAAATTTCTATATTTCACGTACTGAAACTGGAATCTAACCCCTAGTAAAATCTTTACAAAAGTACAAGATCATACTCAAAAACTGCATTAAGAGCAGTAAGAATAGGTTATAGGTGTGTATATGAATCATATATAAGTGATATACACACATTTAGAATGTTCAAAATCGACAGGTGTCCGCTTGTGTATCATTAAAATCCGTTCATTGTTTTTACTGCAAATTATGACCTTAATGGCTTGCCATATTTTCAGTTCCCAGAAGTGTTACTAAATTTAGAAATTGTTATACTTTCTGTTTGGTGACGTCACAATATATGTCAGACAAACTTTTTCAGTAGCGATTTCAAAACTTAAACATTCGTTTACAGAAAATATAGAGTGTTTTATAAACATAGGGGTAGGCATCATTCGAAGAAAATCGTTTTTCACCTGATTTTGTGTAAAATCGTAAGTAAATCACCAGTAATTCAGACATTTTTTAGAAAAAAAGTTTGTTACGGACGAGTGACATCTGTGTTATTGAAGCGGGAACGTAAACAAACCATAGACGGCGCAATGTTGAAACCCCGCGAGAAAAACTGTTAACACCGATAAAATGGAAGCGCCGATAGAATGAGAAACCACTATATAGTATGAACAAAATCAATGAGCCGTATCCTTGTGTATTCGTCCTGTCGTATCTTTTCATTTGACATAAATTTCATGCCAAAAAAACACACACACTTGAAAACAAAATCTTTCCAATCAAGAATTTTTATAGGTTATATTGATAAGTCACTAATTTTTGCCCTTTGATTTAGCTGCTAAGCTATCATTATGTAGTATTCCATTTTGCCTTTCACTAACCATTGAAAAATATCTATAAATAGGGCCATCCTCAAAAATATTTTATTTGAGGTAACATAACCTACATTTATACTCGCCAAAAACGGCCTACCCAACTTTTCTTTTGGTCTGTTCATTAAAAACTTGGTTGCCATGGTAACCAATAGGAAAAAAAATCTTCTTGGCCAAAACTCCAGGGCCTAGAGCTTAGATATTTGGTGTGTAGCAATTTCTAGTGGTCCTGGACCTCCACCAAGTTGCATCAAATTATGGCCCAGGGGTCAAAATTGGCTCCGCCCCAGGGGTAACATGATTTTACATAGACTTCCATATTATAGAGGAAAATTTGAAAATTCTTCTTGTCAGGACCTAAAATGCCTAGAGCCTAGACATCGGTGTGTAGCATCATCTAGTGGATCTCTACCGAATTTATTCAAATTGTTTGCCTAGGGTCAAAACTGGCCCCGCCCCGGGGTTTTACTCTATTTTATATAGTATTTTTTTAAAAAATCTACTAGTCTGAAACTGCTTGGCCTACAACCGAGATATTTTGTATGGTCGAAGCATTGCCTAGTGGACCTCTACCAATTTTGTTTAAATTATGGCATTCATTGGGATCCATATTTATATAGGATAGCTTAATGTTTAAAAAATTTCAGAAAAATAACTTCATGAATATTGTTAACATGAGTTATTGGTGCTGAAAATTACTGATATTTATTCTTAGAAAAGACGTCAGTATATATAACATTGAACTAGATAACTAATAGATGTCTTTGTTAACCATCTGTTGCAGTTTTATTATTCTGTTGATGTTTGTATAGCATTCTATAACTGTTTTGTTCACATTAAACATAGTATTATATGTTGTATTTTTTATCAGTATTTACAGTAATCGATTGTAACAACTTATATAATTTTTTTTGGGTTTGATTTTGTTTTTTTATGCACTTAGTGTTTTTTTCACCTTTTAGGAGAATGGTGGCAAGACCCTTTGGAAAAGGGAAAAATACAATACTTAAGGGAAACAGGGAAAATGACTTAAGAAAGCATGCATATCCTCCTAACATGTAGTTTCCAGTTATAACATTGATGGTTACTGACAAAGAGCAAATCCACTGGTTATTTTATAACTTTTTTACCAAGAGTGTCTTAAAAATTGGCCCTTGGGATGAATGGAATTCAACTGAAGTTAAATTATCTATGGCCATAAGGGGAAAACATACTTTTCAGGCAGAAAAATGGACCAAATTTCAGCCACAAATCAGTTGCAAAAGACATACTGGTCAGGTTTTTTTCCAACTTATAACAGAGGCCTATAATAAAGGTTGAAAATTTCTTTATAATATCATGCAGTTTTCCCAAAATTGCAAACTTACACCAGCTTTTTTATTTCCCAGATCAGAAATTTTTGCGATAATTATTTCCAAAACCAACAGGCTAAGGCCTCTTTCCAATGAAGAAAAAAAAACCTGCTGGTACCTTGATTTCCATGTCCAAGTTTAGTTTATTGATGTAGTTCACTAACTTCACTGATATATATACAGTTATACACTTTTATCGTGACAATAAATATATGACAAAGTGTGTGTGTATCCAGACATCTGTATATGCATACAATTACTTAATATATTTACCCAAACATAAATGTCATATTTGTGCATGACAATCTCATACTTTCAACTGCAGGATCATCTTTTTCTCATTTGATGGATACTAAAAATGCATCGTAAGATTTTATTTTTACAAGACAACAAAATATCTTACTCATTAGTCAGTGGTGTTCGAATAATATTTCCTTGGAATGTAATATTATTGTGCTCTCAAATATGTGTAAACACCAAACATGAGATGCATTTAATTCATTTTACAATATAATCTCATGTGGTGGATATGTCATAGTTTTTGTCAAAGGGATTCGGCACATAAATTTTGAGCAAACAATTCATCTTACAAAATCATGTATTGATACATTTCACTTTATTTGTCTATAGATTGAATTAGTTATGGTGGTGGTGCTTCATCTCCCTGTGTTCCAAAAAAAAAAAATCAAAAAAAAAAATCCATAAAAAAATAAATCTTGTGTTCTATCTTTAGGACAATTCATTATTCTCTGGACAGCAAATAAATGTTTTAAGTTAACCCGTATATATTGCCATCAATTTATGTGCCAAACCCCCTTTGGTTTCAGTAAGTTGATAAGTAAAATATCTCTAAACAGTGATTATTTCATTGGCCTAAAATGTAGTTTTACTTAAACATCTAACTATTAAGAATAAAATCTATGAAATCATGATGGAAGACTTCAAATATTGTAAAATTGTTGCTACAGTACAACCTCTCCAGAGCGGCCCTCTGTAGAGCAACAACCTCTCTATAACAACACCTTCAAAATTTCCCTAAGTTGATATTTACCATATATATATGAATTTAACCTCTGTAGAGCAACAACCTCTCTATAACGACACCTTCAAAATTTCCCTAAGCTGATGTTTTCAATAAATTTAACCTCTGTAGAGCAACAACCTCTAACAACAGCCAATATTTGCAGCTCCCACAGGGTGTTGCTCTACAGAGGTTGTACATGTATATAATACATTTTAATATGTATTAATCATTTCAATCAATTCGCTTTATTTGTCTATAGATTGCATTAGTTTTGGTGCTTCTCTCTCTCTCTCTCTCGCTCTCTGATGCTCAAAAAAAAAGATCCAATTTACTTAAAGTGCTAGCTGTTATAGTGGAAACTGGAAAGAACATACAGATTTTTTTGAAAATCCATTTTGTCTTGTTTCTCATCGTGAGAAAATTAACATTACTTCAGAAATCAGTGTATGTTAATTAGTGCTAATTATACTGGAAGTTTTCTCAGGAAAATTTAAGAATAACAAAACTGCTCCTTCACAATTTCCTAAATTTTTGTTTATCAAATGTATAATTATCCTTATCCTTAGGACAGTTCATATCTCTGGGAAAGCAAATAATTATTAAATGTTTTACTTTTAACTTAAAGGGGCATACCCTAAAACTTGGTGCATTTAGAATTAAGGCAAAATGATGATAAATTAGAAGGTTGTAAAGAAAAAAGCCGACGAAGAAAGTTTCAGCCGAAAATTCATCCAATTAAAAATAAAATCATAAAAAAATATGTATTTTTGACACATACATTTAGTCATGGAAATTTTTGAGTGGAAGTGATTTATTATTCATAGCTATGTTTTTTGCGGCTAGTACCTAATCTAGTCATTTTATGACCCATGTTCTTCTTGCAATTATCCATTATATATTGTTTTACATATACATCTAGCAAATTTTTACACTTTCACAGAATGTTTGTCAGTTGTAGGGTATGCCCCTTTAATGACAAAAAAGAGCACTGTTTTTTAAATTTTGGTAAATTATTGTGTTAACTCATATACATGTACTTATACAAGGGATAATTTGCATACATTCACGATTCTACTTTCTGTAAATAATGATCTTGTGCTTCCTTGTGGATTTGTTCATTCTTTGTTTGACTGCATGTTTGCCTCTTCAAGGAAATAAGTATGTTGTAGTTACCTCTTTGTTACCTTGATAGGAAATCAAAGCACTGCGAGGATGTAGGTTTACCAGAATTCTTATAATGAATTCGAGGCAAATATTGTGAAGGACACCTGTCTGAACTGACAAATATATTGTCGTGAAGTGGCGTCCATATTTACTTAAAACAACATCTCCTCCTACACCGCTATGCCGATTGCAACCAAACTTTGCTGGAATGATCCTTGGGTGGTCCCCTTTCAAAGTTGTTCAAAAAATTAAATTTCATTAAAAACTCTGGTTGCTATGGCAACAAATAGAAAAAACTTAAAAAATATTCTTGTCCGAAACCACAGGGCCTAGAGCTGAGATTATTGGTACCTGTCTGAACTGACAAATATATTGTTACACTTTCCTCAACTTCCCTTCTGACATAATATCGAAAACTTATAGCCAACATAGGAACAATCTGCAAACTAACAATATCATCAGCTGTAAAAATCTTTGGATGCTTGGTTTTTGGAATACTCATATATCGAGGGCTCAACGCAACACTGTCGTAACTTGTTCTTATTTCAATATGAGTTACGACAATGTTGTGCTGAGCCCTCGATATATGGAATATTCATTATTATACTGTATTAATTAGTCTTATTGTGATTCTCTCTATGTGTTTAGTTTACTGATATATGTATATATGACTGTATTCATTTATTGTATGTTTGTTAGTTGTCGCCACCAGGAAATGAAAGCAAAAAGCATGTATTGCTTATATGCCTAATGAATTGAAATTGAATTGTTTCTTGGAATACTTGGGCTGAACCGACCCATCAAAATGGCCTCTCTTTTTTTAGGCTTTCAAGTTGAATTTTTTTTTGTAATCTGGCCAATGTATGGGGAAAATGAAAGAAATTTTGCTAGGGGAAACTGCCCATATATAGCAGTAAATATAGCAAAATAAAATCACTGGAAAGAAACAGTTTTTAATATGACTGTCTTGATTATTGGAACACCAGATTCTTGGAGCAAAGGACTACTTATAAACTTGTCTTTTTCAACTTTAATCAGATTAAAATTCCATTTATAGTCATGTGCCATCATTGCTAAATTGTAGAAATTAGTTAAATTTTTAAACGAGGGAAGATTACTTATCCCTAATCCAACTACTGAGCCATTTAATGTGTATAGAAATCCCTCTGGTGTAATGTTTATCTTAATTATGTTTATATGAGAATCGGGAATCATAGATCAACATTTTTATATTGGAAAACTTCATTATTGTTTTTATTTCAGTTGACTAAATCATCATCATGTCAGAAAAATACAACATCAATGGTAGATCTTTGCCTATGGGAGACTATGGTACTGTGAACAGGAAACATGAAGATAAAATTAGAATTCTACCTGATGATGCTGTAAGTCTGAATTTCTACTTTTCTTAATCTGACAGGACCATAGGAACTAGGGTGGCTTACACTTAGCCCCCCCCCCCCGGCCCCATAATTTTGGTTGTAGTGGTAATTAAAAGGGGATATTCCCGATATTCCCCTTGACCTTTGACCTACTGACCTGGTTGTCATGAGGAACCAACATATTTTTTTTATTATGAAGTTTGATGATTGGAGGTGGAAGCCTTTCGATTTTACAGGCAAGGTTAATTTTTGATGCAAACAAACAGACTAGCCAAAAACAGTATGCTCTGAGTATATCAATACCGGGACATAATCAAAACAAAACGAACAGAGAATCTTAATATTCATTTTCAATGCCTGAAATATCATTTAAACTGAATGTTTAAAACCTACATACAGTACATACTGTAAATATGATACATAAATACATGTTTAAAAGTTTACGTAGATACATTGTATGTGATGTAGGTGTATAAACTATGAAGATGTAGCTATAAACTTAATGGTGTTTAAAATACATATATATATATATATATGGGTGTGTGTGTGTTTATGCCGTAATAAAGTGTGAATCAATAAATTCAGTCATGTGAATATTCAACATTCAGAATCGTAAACATATATACGATTCATATCAAATTCATCATATCGTGATATGTGTATAATTGGATTTATACTTAAAACTTATTTTTTTATATAAAGTATTTTTTTTTTAAATATATTTTGGGATATGTTTGTGTTAGCCTCTAAGTTTTTTTGATGTTCTTGATTTTTGATTTATTATCTTTATGCTTACATAAATTATGTATATTATTATCTTTACTCTCTTATATGTTACTGATGAGATGTTGTGTATTCACTGACTGTAGTGTAAAGACTTAATTCATGTTAAACATTTTCGGGCTGTAAATTTTTGAATGACCCGAAGGTAAGAAAGGTGTCCAGGTTGCACCTTATGGTCACTGAGTCAGTGGTTTTACCCAGGTGTCTGCCTGGGGACTTCCTCCAATGTTTTAAAGCTGGAAAGTCATCAAAATACCTAGGCTGTTAGTGCATATTACCTGAGCCCCACTTCTGCTTCCACTAGATAAGACCTTAACAACTGGATATGTTTATGACCTAAATTATTAAGTTTTGACTGAGAAAATAGTAAAACCTTCAGTTTGAATTTTTAAAAATTTGTTCTAGAATCTTGGGGCATTTAAATCGCAGGCATTTGAATACTGTATCAATTGAACAGTGTCATGATTCTGTATAATTATTTTTTCCTATTTATGTAATTTTTAATGCATTGAATTTTGGTACTGTAAATCATTCAAATTTCAATTTTACCATCGCACTTGTTCTTTTCTTCTACCAATGATGTTCACTGAATGATCCATTCATAGGATTTGTTTGGTTTATCTAGATCAAATGTGAGGTTGGCCCTACAAACCCCTCTTGCTCCTGTAAACAGCTAGGCTGTTCCAAGGTGGTTTCCTAAATCCGTAGGCTGCATTTTGTCTTCTATTTCTGTTGTGTTGTTAATCTGTGTTTAGTGGGTTTTGAGGAAGGTGGGATGTTCTATATCGTTGGCACTCGACTCCATGATTTTTGTACCCGTCTCGTATATTGTGACTTCCGTCATTCGAAAAAGGCGACCTTGATGTTTTTTATGCCCAAAAGCCAGAAAAATGAAGATTTTTCTTTTGACAGATTTGTATTGTTTCATAAGTTTTATTGATAGATAATGTCTATACGGGTTTTAAAATCACGGAATCGTGTGACTATGTTCTATCTGCCTTTCTTTCTGTCTAGGAATCCTTTTCTTATCTATGTAGATAATATATGTATAAATTCCTAATAATTTACTGGTGAATATTCGATACAGTTGAACATAATGTGTTATATAAACCAATTAACTCTTGATTAGAGACAATCACATTGAACAATTATAGATAGGAAATCTAATTTAGATGTATAGTCAAGAAATGGCGGATTTAGAAGATACAGTGGAAATTATTAGACATGACACTCTTGTGAGTATGACTATAGTGCTAATTCATGTTGCAGTTACCATGCAGTACTTTAAATTCCATCCAATGCATTTTTTATCTCATAATACTATAATACTTATCATTTCTCTTCTAATGGATACACCGACTTCCACAAATTTGATAAATATATATATGTGTTGATTATTTAATATTTTTGACAAATGTGGTACTTTGCATTGAAATTTGAGGGGGGTATACAGGGAATTCTTCTCATACTCTGTTAAACTAATGTTGATGCATTGCAATTGTCAATATAATTACTGGCACCATATTTATCTAAAATCTATTTTTTACAACACTTTCTGGTCATGTTCTTTTCTCGAAAATGTCATTGCATAAAATTGCCATGACACAAATTTCCACTCCTGTTTCTGGCAATCAATCACATGCCAGTTACTGTTTTAAAGGAACTTTTTGCTCTATCCATGGAAAAAACATATTAATATGTTCTGTTTAATGTTGTTGATATAATTATGTGCAATTTAGTAGACTAGTGAAAGGACAAAAAATACATTATGGTTTCCACTGACATCCGCCATAATATAATTTAATCCTTTGATTCCTTCCATGATGAGCAGTATTTTTTTGCCCAAATATAATGTTTTTAGTTCAAACATAGCTAATATGAAAACAAACATTTTAGCAAGAAAAATTGACAGAAACCAAAAAAAGCCAAAGGTTGCCAGTTGGTTTGAGTTTAACGCCCCTTTTCAACAGTCAGAGTCATATGAGGCAGACAGTTCACCAAGCCACAGTTCCTTGAAAGAACCATTACTAGACTCCATTCCTTCGTAGGCAACAGCTACTTCCTACTTCGTTACATGAAGAGACATGGTCGGTAGCTAGGCTCAACCCACGACCCTTTAAAAAGACATGGTCAGTGGTTAGAGCGTTTGACTTGTTACCCAGTGATCAAATCCATGGCAGTTAGGTCATGGTACCCTTAGAACTATGAAAATGTGACAAAAATCACGACTTTCTGCACCATATAGGGAGGAGTTCATGGCTTCTTGTGGAAAGGTAAAGAATACAATCCAGAAAAATTGGTTAGGTGAACAAGTTGCAGTATTTGGTAGAAATATATCAATGAAAAGCTGCTTAAATTATACCAACTGTAACACAGTAAAACTGCTACCTCTAAATCAGCTTTTTGGGGAGTCTATTCATTCACTGTCACATAAGCCTGCCTGAGCTAGCTGGTTATGTATTGAATACCCAAGTATTTTATGAATAATTCAACAGTTAGTCTGTTTCATTTCAACTTTCATATAATGTCCATAGCAGATGTGATGTTTATGGTCAGTTGTCTCTATTATTAATTACCCTCTGATGTGTCGGCTGTGTGCGTAGGAACAGGTTGGACCATAGATCACTAAGAGTCATACAGAACTAAAATATTGCGCTTGCATAGGAATAGGTTTGGCCTTCTTTTCTTGACCCAAGAGCACTAAGCATACTAAAAAACTGAAATATTGTGGATGAATATCATAAAACATACACTAAACTTAAGATTCTGTCTATATATGAAATTCTTAGATTTCCATATTTCCGTGTCATCCTGTGCATGTAACAGAAATTATTATCTAATCATTTATTCATAACCAGTATCTAGTTGTCAATGGCAGCAAAATTCTTGTACCGACTGTATCATGTTTCCTGAGGTACCCTATTATCCTTTGTCTGAGTGAAATTGCATTGCTTAATATTCTGACAGTCTGACACTTATAAATCCAATCCAATGTCTGCAATTTTGTATGTGGATCATCAGAACTGTACACAGGAAATGGGCTTGCTTCACTCTTTGTACACAGGGGCTGGAAATGGGCTTGCTTTACTCTTTGAAAGAATTCATGATATCATGAATTTTTCTTGAACTATCAGGGCCCTCATTTGACGTTTTTTGGGGCCGAAATTCGGCCCCATTCCCCTCCTAAAATCATATACTTTTTTCCCCTATTTTTGAAAAAAATTCCCCTAAAAAAAATTTTTTTTTTTTTTTTTGCTTAAATGATTCATATTAAGTTATTAACCTTTGATTAATAGTATATTAATGTATGTTGTATATTTAAATACAGCCATTTTAAGCTTAAAAGGCTTATTGCAGGGTTACACGGCAGTTGAAAAAGATCCCCTGAAATTCCCCTTTTTCCTCAAAATGACGCAAAATTCCCCTACCTGAGGGCCCCGGGCCCCTTCCCCTAAAGTGCAGCTAGGGCCCTGACTATTCATGAACACTTGGGTGATTTATGATTACTTAATTCCATACAAATCACTTCCCCTTATCCCATCCAAAACCAGAGAAAATTCACAGATAATGAAGTTGTCCAGCTAGCTTAAAAGGAAGGTTGGTGAATCTACTCAGTAGTATAATATAGTGCCTCAGGATAAGCCCCCACAGTTTAAAGCTGGAAAAATCGCCTTCACAGTGACCCTTGGGCCTGTTGGTGCAACTTTAAGCCCAACAAAAAAAAGTAGGAAACTATGAACACCTACTTAAACATGAATCTGGCCTTAGTGTATTAAGTTTTATTTTGGTTAAGGCTAATGTTGAACATGGTTTCAGTTCGAACAACTAAACAGTTGATACAGCAGAAATTCTATATCCTTAATGATATGGAATAGACACTTTCGACAAATAAGCATCAATTGTGTTGTCTCAGAGGAATGTGATTACCCTAAAGTCTTAATTTGTTACCTCTTGATTACTTATAAGTCTGGCGTTGAACCATCTGAGCCAAACGTGACTGCGTGCTAAGAAGTTTTGTCTGATTTGTCTCGATGTGTCTAATTAGAGTGCAAGAACCTCCAACTCCTTGACCTCGGTAGCCATTGGTCTCAAAACTTTTTTTTTCTAAAAATATCTTTTCATACTTTGGAGATACAATTTGTTCCAAATACAGCACTTGATTTTTTCGTATATTTTACAGCATTATACAGGCTATTTTTTTCCCCAAATATGAAGTAATTAAAGTTATATTTCCCATTGAAAAGAAATTTAAGAAGTCCACAAACAGCAATTACAAAATAGATCACCAAAAATGGCTTTAAAATGCAAATCAAAGGCTATGTCAAGAGATTGACGAAAAAAGATAGAATGGTGTTTACTTCATATATTTTCCCCTTTTCTGATTTATCATGCTATATTTTCCCCTTCAGAAAGCCTCAGGTTGTTTTGAAAAAAAAGATTCACTGAAATATTTTCATATTTTAATTGTTGTTTGAACGTAAGTACTATAAGGATTAGCCAGGTAACCAGAAAACGCAACAATTTTTAAAAATCAATTTCTGAAATAAAAGACCTGACCTTGTGGAAAATGCTTTCCTTGTCAAACATCTGATATGATTCTACAACTCATCCACAATGGAGCCTCAACAATGTAATTTCATGTGTTATTGAAGTATAACAAATTGATACAGAAATTTTCTCAATTCAAAAAGACATTGTGAAATATGAGTGACAAAAACAAGCCTGTTGGAAAACATGGCTGTGTTGGACTATAAAAAGGAATATTTCTGAATAACAGAAAAAATCAAACATGATGGCCGGAATGGCATCATTTTAAAAAAAACAAAAACAATTATAAACAGTATGGAAAAGTCTAAGAATTCTTTTTGAAATTTTAATGGCTAACTATTCTTTAATTCATGGCTTTTCAATTTCTTTATGGACTCGGTTCTCTGAGGTCCTGTGGTAGGGTGCTAGACTCCTGGCTCTATGAAAATCTGACAAAAATATTGATTTTCCTCCAAAGTAGAAGATGCTTTAAGTATAGTGTCCAGCTCCATGTGGAAGGATGAGATAGCACTAGTCAGAAAACAGCAGAGGAAAACTGGTTATGACGTTAACATAACTTTAACTGGCCATGTGTTAATAACTGAATTATCATTAAAAACCGGCATTAAACCCCTGAAACAAACCAATCAATTATTTCAGCCATGCTGTTTTCTATTCTTGATTCCAGCTGAAAAAGTTTTAGATGATTTGTTTTATTTGCTATAATTTTTTTCTCTCTCGAAGACTACATTAATTTAAGTACTCAGCAAAATGCTTCAAGCATCTCTGAAATTATCAGAACAAATTCTAATCATTTTTTTTCTGGAAGATATCATTTACAGTATCGATTTTCTCTATCTTTTATGATGTCCTGATAGTTTTTACTAGACACTATAGAATGAATAAGTTTGTCATAAAATTTGTTGATTTATAATTGGAGTCGCATTTATTTATCTAAACTTTCAACTGGAGCGTATTTTCAAATTTTCAATCATTAAAAATAATTAAGTTTGAGTTTTTAACGATAATTTTCAACAATCTTGTTTTGTTCATTCATCCTGTAAGTCTGTGCATCCATAGCCATAAATGATTTTTGCAATATCAGCACAATACGATACATGTATGTCATGACATAATGTGGGTGAAGTTTTAACACTGCTTTTTCTTAATACAATAACACATGACTATTGTAAGCCACAGGGACTGTTAAACTTTGTTTTATTTGTTTATATCGAGTTTTACGCCCCTTTTCAACAGTCAGAGTCATATGAGGTGGACCGTTCACCTAACCATTGTTCCTGGCAATAACCAGTACTAAACTCCCATCCTCAGTAAGCAACTGCCTACTTTCTCACATAAAGAGATATGGTCCATAGCTCAAACCAAAGACCCTCCATCAGTGAGAGGTTGCAGTGATTTGAAGTCAGCGACCATGACTCGACCATGAATGTGGGTGCCACAGCAACCGGAAAGATATTAGAAATCTGGTTGAGTGTAGTATGGTTGGTTGACCAATATAAGAACTATAAAGTTGTTTCTTGTGATCTAATTACTTGTACTGTAATGGTTTATAATATATAAAAAATTGTTGAAAATCAACTGAATGGAAATGGTTGTATATTTTGAAGTTGATTTTGTATATTTTGTTGTGAGAAATTCAGTATATTCTGTGATGTTCTGTGACTTAAGTCATTTGCCTAAGATCTTTCAGTTTCCAAAACACATTTTGGACTTGCATCAATTAATTATTAAAAGCTTAATTTAAATCGCACACTGCAAATATTTTAATGATTCCAGTACAAATGTTTTACTGAGATAGCATTGTAATAAATAAATCAAAATAAATTCGCTGGAGAACTTATAGTGGAATACTATCTAAGACAATTTTATGAGTAATTACTCCAAATGTCTCTGATATTCTAAGCCAATGAAGTATAAAAAAGGTCCATTAATTTATCTTCATAATTATGGTGTTTATGGCAAAATTAATGAATGTTTTAATGCTAAATTGGTTGAAATTATCCCTCATCCATAGAAACATGGTCAATTGTCCTGTGTTGCAGTTACTTTCCTCTTGCATATTAATCAGAACATGGTCAGTAAACTGGCCTTTGTATAGTGACTTATTACAGGCCAACCAGGATAAATGTCTTTGTACCAGACTGTAAATTATACACAATCAATTTTATTGATAAGTAAATCCTGCATATTGAGTTACAAGGAACTTTGTGTCCCTAACTCTTGTCATCCAAGGTCTAAAATCTGAAATATTGATGAAGCTCACCATCATTGGGGCAATTTTAGCAGGGAAAAATCCATACAAATGTGAAAGCAATTATCCTTGATTATAAGGTACCATATAGCATTATAGTCTGTACAAATGTGTGATGTATGAAGTTTACACTGTTCTTAGTTTTATTTACTGTGGAATCATTAATTTTCGTTGGGGATTTAATTTCATGGATTTCGTGGATCAGCTCATCCATGAAATCAAATCCCCACAAATTTAAATGCATAGATAAGGTATTTTTCCTAAAAAAACCCAACAAAATCCACGAATTTATGTCCCCATGAAATAGCCAATTTAGAAAAAACCACAAAAATTGAACCTAACGAAAATAAAGGAAAGTACAGTATCATCCCCCAACTGTGTAGTGTTTATTTGTTTGTCTGTGACACCCTCCTTGTATATTTCTCCTCCTGCTTTAGGGATGTGTTCTAACTTTAGGGATCTCAACAGCATGACCCTTTTTACGACTTGCCTTTCCTGCAGGTAATATATTGAGTACTAATATAATCATAAAATTAGAGGTGTTAGAAGTGCCAGTCAGTGGGGTCATTTTATGAAAAGGCTGAACTTGTTGAACAAATCTATGGGCTGTATGTTTTAAGGGACAAGCCCAATCTCTTCAAATGATCGTTGAACAAACATGGATGCATCATGATTGCCAGCAGCCTAGGATTACTGTCCATACATTCAAAGTTATGAGCAAAGGCTTAATTAGCCCTTGGGAAAGACAGAAATTGACAGAATGATGGCCTTTTTTTAGGTAATTTTGTTCAGATTAATCAATGATGGTTTTAAAAGAATGGCCTTTATTCACAGGATGGCCTTTATTCAGAGGTGGCTGCTTAAACACAGGTTTGACTGTACTTTAACCTATCCAATCACTGGTATTCTATATTTAGGTTGGTCATATTCCCTTCAGTAACATAATTTCCTACTCTGATCAGCAATCAGTCACACTCCTGTTAGGAAAAAATGAGCAAATTATGTCACATATAGCGTAACTAACTTGGGCATTTTCGTAACAAGGAAATTATGCCTCGTACATAAGTGTAGGGTTAAAAATTTTGGTTATGCCGTTTCTGGTCACATTCTTCAACACTGAGAATTTCAGACTTTCAAATGTTTTTATCATTTGAGATTGATAAAATGGGTATCATTTTAGTTCCCATTGAAAGAGAAACAGGTTGTTTCTATAGTTCAACTCGCAGGGTCAGCCATGATGGAAAGTAGCCCATGAATAGCTTCATATTATGTCCGAGGCACTTTCTATAGACAAATGCCGAGGAGTTCAGATAACTGATTATGTCCATTACACACTGTATTCTAGCACTAATAGATGGCCTTTCACCATAAAATGTTCGTTAGAAATATAAAGTTAGGCTATATATAAAAAAAATTAAATGGTCCATTACTCTTTGTTAGATAATCTTGCTGGTCATTTGCATGTAAGATTATGGTAGTTTTTGGTTCCTGAAGGAAACTTAGATTTTGGATACTTTTATATCATTTTTCGGGAATTTTTTGGAACTGTTTTACAATAGAAGTTTAAACAGACATCTTTAAGTATGTGTGCTTTTTTACTCATAAGGACTGTGCACCACATTATAATGGGAGTTGTAATATATCACAATACAGATTTGTCACACATATCAATGTTAGGCGAGGGTCTAACCTGCTCAACACACTGAATTCTAATTAGGGTAATTGACCAATGGAGTTCATTTCATGTTGTACTCAAATTGTTTCATAATTCTAGCAATTACTAAACACAAAATGTAATCTATTACCAGATAGGTGTATAATATAGCCAAATGACGCTCTTCATTTTTAAAAATCGAATTCTGGGCTACACGCATATCATTTCAAGCATTCTGCGGTAATTAACTGGTAAACCAGCATATCATGACAGCACTTAATGACTGCTGCGACTTGTTTTCCAGTTTTAATTAAGTTGTTCTACATTTTATGGGAAGACTGCATGGATATGTTACATAGTTTAAATGGTACAAAAATCTTTAATAACTGAATTTGTTGTGTGTCTGGGTAAATATTAAATTTGTTTGTTCATGTAAATATTGTTTAACGTAATTGCATGACCATGTTTTGTATGCATTTTATATTACGCTGTGTATTTTTTGATGATTCATCATTTTACTCAAGGATTCTCCAAACATTTCTGGTGTTTTTTTCTATTATCAAGTAATTAATGTGTTGATTTTAGTGTGTTTAATTAATGATCAGTAATTTTTCACCTTCTATAATAGAGGCCTATTATAGGCCTCTTCCCAACTGAAATTTTCTTTAAAATCATGCAGTTTTCCCTAAAATTCAAACTTACACCAGCTATTTTTTTTTCCCAAATCAGCAATTTTAGCGTCAATAAAGGCCACATACATTATGTTATTCCCACAAGTGACCTTTGGTCACTGTCCGACTAGTACTAGGATGCTCCAAGCTGCCATGATACAGTGGTATGATTCCCCACATGTACCCGCTTGTGAATACACCTTGGTAGAGCAGAGCATTAGGTAAGATAATTTTCATGCTCAAGGAACTTAAAATGCATCATGGTCTTAGCAGGATGTGAACCAGGGTCTCCTCCTTTCTGTGTTTTAGTGTATTCTTCCACTGGACTAATAAATGCATACAGACAGGCCTGCGAACCAGAACTATTATCTATTATAAGAACTCAAGAGGATCTCAATTCTATACTGCCACTTCATCTGTGGTGTGAGAAACATTCAATTAGTGAATTCATTCAATTCTTATATTAGAGCACTTATAAGACACTGATTGAATTTAAGACCTCCTGGTATTAATGATTGAATTTAAGTTGCTGGTTTACTCCCAAAGAAGTGATTGTGTTGGTACTAATTATCTTAGTACAATATAGGTACTTAATTACTTACAGAATCTACATAGAAATTAAATACCGTGGAATCATTAATTTTCGTTGGGGATTAAATTTCTTGGATTTCGTGGGTTGGCTCACCCACGAAATCAAATCCCCACAAATTTAAAGGCAGAAATAAGGCATTTTGTTTTAAAAATTCAAAATCCATGAATTCAGGTCCCCACAAGATTAACCATTTTAGTAAAAACCACGAAAATTGAGCCCAATGAAAATAAATGAAAATACAGTAACCTAAGTGATCAAGGCATAGCTATGCGATCTTGTTACATTATTGTGAAGAATATTCTCTATAAACTCTAGTCAACTTAGTATTGGCTCTTCCACCACTCTTTGGTACATCAATCACAATACTTATTAGTGTAGAAGAAATCTTCAAGATTAATTAACAGTCTGCATGGATTAGAAGCAAGATCTTTTGAAAAATGGAGCCAACTGATTGGCTTAAAGTTGTAAGGCAAACACTTAGTTTAGATAAAGAATGTCTTGAAATAAGATTCCCCCAAATAAAGAAAATAATAAAGTTAGGGTCTAAGTATCACTGTGACCACTGATTCTCACCAAATGTCAGTCAAGAGTATACATAGCTTTTTACTAATCCCTGTATGTCAATACTTATGTCTCTCAATATTTGCTCCATTCAAATAAAAGGGTCACAAGACTGAGAGTTCAAAATTGTCCAAAATTGTTCAAAGTCTTGTCTAAGCTTTCATACATGCATGTTTATGAAATACTGGCCCTCGATGTGTATTTTAATGGACTGCATGCAGCTATAACCCATTAATGTTGGTTTTGGTTGGCTGCATTGCTGTCTGTGATTATTTAATAAATTCCTTTAAATCTATTACAGAGTTCAGTGTTGACTGAAGAAGGGATCCAGTTGGAAGCTAGATCTTCTCACAGACTATCAGATGATAAGGACAACTATTTTAGAGATGGCACTAGAAAAGTTGGTATGTACCGAATATGTTTTTCTATTGTATTTGGTTCACTTACTGACCTTCCCTGGGCCTCCCAAGCATTCTGTAATAACATTATAGAACCCAATATTCCCGAATGACATAATGATGTAGGGGATTTATGTCATTGCATATGATAATATAGGGGACTTCTTTTTTCTTGATGCTGTTTTTGTTCACGGGACTGTGATTTTTCCAACTTTAGAAGATTTTTCTTTTTAGACTTTAGATATTTTAAGTTATTGAACAATGTGTGTGTAGTAAAGGTTTATCATTGTTTACTTCATTACCATTATCAGAATTTCCTCTTTTCTGCTAAAAATGATATTTTCCTCCCCTCTAGTGTTTCAACAATCACACCATGGACTGGTTATTCCAATGGCTTCAAAAGAGCCACATGCGCTTAAGGCTTTTCTATAGCTCTTGTAACTATACAGTTTACTAATTACTTTAACCAGGAATAGCTGCTGAATTATTGAACACCATTTGACACTTTATCTCTACCTTATTCCTTGTTTCCATGTTAACTAAATATATACAATAGAAGATTTTGATCATGTAAGTTTTAAACAGACAAGTAATATTATGTGTTCGTGGCATTTGGGAAATTTGAGATGCTGATACTGCAGTTTTATGCATTACTTGAGGATTTATTTAGTTAGAGTATGTACTGTCTGAGCCAATAAGCCAATCCTTGAAATAGTTCAAATTCTTTAAATTGTGTTTATGCATCCAATTCATTTTTTCTAATTTTAAGCAGGTTTCTACAGAAATTAAAGTTTGGTTGTAGGAATGGGGTATGTCCTTGGTCAGTCTGGCAGTGGAAAGGACAGGGAGCCATACCAAACATAGTCTGTTGGTTTCTGTACAAAACCATGCCTTTAGATTGGTCTATTTGTCGTCTAACTTGATTTTTATAGCAATGATAATTTGGAGACCTAGCTTTGAATTGCATTTGATGATATGGGGTCAAAGTCATAAGAAGTACTAGAAAGTTGATAAAAAGTGTCTGTTGAAAACCTGGTTTTGTCATGTCATTTCTTATTTCTTATGCAATTAAGGACTCTCATTTGAACCAAAAATTGGGTGACTAAATGTTATATTGGTGTACCTCAGCCAATTTGGACTTTTTGGAGTAAATGGATATATGTAATACAGTTAAAGTAAACACTTTCCTACAACAACACAAGCTTTTTATACAGATACCTTTTGGCTGCAAAAATTTAGACCTTAAAAACTAAAACATAATGCGCTCCTTTTGGTCCAAAGGAGTTGTGTTTCGGGCCAATCTTAATTTGCCAATTTAGTCACAGAATAATTATATGCCAAGCACATTAAATACATAGTTTGTTTTATATTTTAACATTGTCTGTGGAATCCAACTGAAAACATTCCCTTGCCATATGCAATATGAACTATTCTGTTTAGATGGTAAACTAAAGATTTTAACATTGTCTGTGGAATCCAACTGAAAACATTCCCTTGCCATCTGTAATATGAACTTTTCTGTTTAGACGGTAAACTAAAGATTTTAACATTGTCTGTGGAATCCAACTGAAAACATTCCCTTGCCAGCTGCAATATGAACTATTCTGTTTAGATGGTAAACTAAAGATTTTAACATTGTCTGTGGAATCCAACTGAAAACATTCCCTTGCCATATGCAATATAAACTATTCTGTTTTGATGGTAAACTAAAGATTTTAACATTGTCTGTGGAGTTCAACTGAAAACATTCCCTTGCCATCTGCAATATGAACTATTCTGTTTTGATGGTAAACTAAAGATTTTAACATTGTCTGTGGAGTTCAACTGAAAACATTTCCTTGCCATATGCAATATGAACTATTCTGTTTAGATGGTAAACTAAAGATTTTAACATTGTCTGTGGAGTTCAACTGAAAACATTCCCTTGCCATATGCAATATGAACTATTCTGTTTTGATGGTAAACTAAAGATTTTAACATTGTCTGTGGAATCCAACTGAAATCATTCCCTTGCCATCTGCAATATGAACTATTCTGTTTTGATGGTAAACTAAAGATTTAGACATTGTCTGTGGAATCCAACTGAAAACATTCCCTTGCCATCTGCAATATGAACTATTCTGTTTTGATGGTAAACTAAAGATTTTAACATTGTCTGTGGAATCCAACTGAAAACATTCCCTTACCAGTATGAACTATTCTGTTTAGATGGTAAACTAAAGATTTTTTTGTCCTTTGGGAAAATCTTGTCAGAACAACGTTACAATCTTACTCTCCATTCTCTTGTAATTATTGAAGTATTGTGCTGGACCTTGGCTTTGTCTCATATTACTTATAAATCAAATTGTTTTGTATGCTTTTCTGTATTCTAAAAGTCTTACTGGATGGTATTACACCGTTGAGACTGATAGAGAGAATTGTAGTAAGATTAAATAGTCAAATGTGGGCAATGGCTATATTTTATTACTTGAGTTGTTTTTATCAATATTTCTGTACTAATGTAGGCATGGCTGTGTTATTCAGTGTGTTTAGTCAAGTGTTCATCATTGAGAAATTCAGCGTAAATCTCTGACTGCTGTGTGTTCGAATCAAGTATTATAAGGATCAGACAATTTTTTTGTATGAGGACGCTGTCTGGCCAGCATATGAAATGTTTGTGGTTCTACCCAGGTTTAAATGCCTCCTGGGGCATTCCTTTATTATCAATAGGTGGAAATATCCTTAAATGACTTAATATGGCTGTTGATGCGACAGTGAAAAAAAATTGTCCTTGTATAAATGCAGGCCAGGAATTGCTCTCTTTAAAGATGTCAAAAATTGTGGTAAAAATGACAACTAATATAATTGTAAATTTGACTGTTTGGTGCAAATTCTGAAGAGTCAGAAGCTTGATTTTATTAGTTTCAATAGTAAAAAATGCCATTTAAGGGTCAAATGAGTGTCCTGTTTGACTAAGAGGTTACATGTATGATTAGACCAAGTACCGGTAAGTGGGCACACAAGTTGCTTGTCCCAGTGTCGGATCCACACATGCTGCCTGGAATCAAGACATTTACTTAAATTGAATGCAGGGGAATGGGTTGGTATTGTAAATAACCCTTGAGCACTAGAGTAGTCTTAAACTCCTTATCAGACAAAATGGTTGAATAAGCAGTGTGTCTCAAGAATTTGGATTAATTCTTCATTGTTGAGGAAAATTTGTCAGTGAATTGATAAGTTCTGAAGTGTGAATATTCATCTCGTGTTGTCACAGCACCTTTGGGATATGTTGTTGTGAGTTATTGTTCTGTTATATGATATATATCTCAAGCCTGCTGACATTTTGACTGGGAGATAAAACTTCTAGTTGAATATTATTACCTGACCTTCAATCAATCACTCATTGATGTTCTAGTCTAGCCAGAACAAGAACAACTATAACAAAACGTTATAGTTAGACGAATTACAAGAAGCATTGGTTAAATTTTTTTGTATGAAGTTGCTTTTCTCATAAAGGATATTGACCGTCTACTTTATTCATTCCTTCATTATGGAGAGTATAACATATTTACAAGTTAGAGATAATACACATATTTTGACAATCAGGAGTATTTGACAAAATAATACATTCATGTATATAGTTCACATGTACATGGTATTACCATACCATCTTCAATGGAATAAAGTACACCCTAAATACCACCAAATCCACTATGGTCTGATATGATACAACCACATTAAACTTACATTAATGATGTTTCCGATATAATGCTGCGTTAACATCATACAACGATGCCTACGTTTCAACAACAGAGCAGACGAACAGATTCAGTCAAACATGACAGGTAACGCGACGAATAGCCAGTCCAATGATTGACCAATCAAATATGACCGAAATCACCATTAGCCAATCAAATGGCCAGGATTAGCCAAACTAGTAATAGACACTACAGTAAGTACTCACAAACAGCTATAATAAACAAATACTCGTAAGTATAATTGGTCTAGAAAATGTTCATTATGGCACAGCCTTTCTTTGATATAGATATTTGTTCCATTGTTGTTTGGAAATTTGTGTGTATCAACATCTAGAAAGACGACTCTCAGATCTAGACCTCTTTCTTAAGAATTTAGAGGATTATCAGCCCTCATGTCTTAAAGGAGCAACATCTGATCAGACTATCGGATGCAAATTAACTCTCTCTCTACATTGTTTTATCAGTGATAGACATACAGTGAATGCTGACTAACAGACTAACTGTACTGTAACTATAAATAGCTGAAGCAGCCGATGGGTTTAAACCACATAAACTCCTCCCTCTAATTAAAATTTTTGTTATAAATTGTTTTGAAAATCTAAGAACCTAAATCTTCATACATTTTGAAATTTCTTATCTGGACTGATAAAAGAATCACTTTGCTTCTTTCAGAATATTTTTCACTGATTAAAAACACCATTTAATATCAGTTCTTTGAAAAAATCTCTCCCTGAGCTGAAAACAGTTTAAAAATCAAGGGAAACCACCCACCAGCCATTACCTGCCTTTTATATCCCTGTTGGGGATTTAAGTATAATTACTAGATAATC